>JARFJB010001481.1:730000-1265000 GCA_036346205.1 Vesta saturnalis | reverse complement strand
GTACAGGAGTTGTTGCCGACTTATTTCTCACTAAGATTGAATTTTTGTCAGTGGTTGTGTAATAAACAAAATAATGACCCGACTTTTTTAATTGTGTGCTTTTTACTGATGAGGTAAGCTTTACCCATCGAGGTATCATTAATACCCGCAATTCTCATACATGGTGTGAAGGCAATCCCCGCATAGCTAGAACGAAGTATTTTAAGCACAAATTTTCAATTAATGTATGGTGTGGAATTGTCGGGGATTCTTTAATAGGACCATGTCAACTTCCTACTCGGTTGAATGTAGAATTATACCTCAACTTTTTGGAAAATACTTTGCCCACCTTACTAGAAGATGTTCCACTTAACATGTGGTTCATGCACGATGGTGCTCCTGCTCATTATGCTCGAAATGTGTAAAATTATTAAATAACCACTTACGACAACGATGTATTGGACGCGGGAGTGATCATCCCTGGCCACCGGGAAGTCCAGATCTTAATCCGTTAGATTTTTTCTTATGGGGTCATATGAAATCCATTGTTTATAAACAATCAAACGGAAGTAGAATGGCATTGTCAAGGAAAATTCGAAAAGTTGGAAATGAGATTAGAAATAATGCTCAGTAATTCTTCTGTGTTAGACAAAAGTTAGCTAAACATTGTCAAAAGTGCATTGAAGCTTTGTAAAGAGCCAATAAAATCTATTACCTACTTAATTCAATTTAATTTTTATTAGAAAGTAAATTAATAATAGTAACTTGATAGAATCGTATTTCGGGAAAAGCTTTAAATTGGTGCATTATAACGTTTAGGTGCGTTTTTCTTGAAAACGGTACGTTTTGTGGATATGAAACAAGTACACCTTCTTTATGTAAAATTAGTTCCTCCATCATACACTTTACCCGCAAAAACGAAAGTGTTGATCATAAGAAAAATATGACAGAAACATACGAAAAAAAAATCAGTCGACAGTGCCCTCTACAATATGCAGTATGGCTCATAAACTGAGAATATTCAGCTTCCTCCGAAGTGGATGTGTCCCAATTTTCAGCTTGATACAACATGTCATTTCTGAATTATACCCCATGTTAAAATTATTTATCAATTTAAAAAGCTGTAGAGTAGTTTCAAAATGTCGTGGAACACGCCCCACCATGCGCATACGATTCAAACTCGTCGAAAGTATTCGACAAATACGCTACTATTCAACTTTTAAAAAAGTAGTCATTCGCTTTATATACTTCACGATGTATTAAGAATTTACCTATTCGATGATTGCTAAGATTAACAACCAAACATCTTATCACAAGTTATTCTTATTTTCTGGCTATCTGTAGGGTGTAATTAAAAGTTTATAAAACATTGAACTTCATTTTTGCAAATCCTTGATAAAAGCAGCTGATGTTGAATAGGTTAGGTTATGTTTACTAACCAAAAAAATTATTTTAATGCAAATATGAAATAGGTAATGCAATACATACCTAAATTGAAAATGTTATAAATGATCATTCAATAAAAATGTATTCAGTTACAATATCAATCGTTAAAAAAATCGATAATTACTAAATTTATTCATTTGCCGTGTATTTTTAGGATGGCATTTTTGCTACCGAAGTTTCCCGATTATAACATCGTTAAAATTTTTCAAATTGTAGAAAATCGCGCCGCGTATCCCGAGTGCCACGACGTTTGGTAACTACTCTAACTTCTTCCGGAAACATTTGTACTAAGGTATGTTTGGTTTAATCAATCCCATTTGACCTAAGGAAGTTGTGTTAAGCTGTGTCCCTATACTTATGGTACAATAATATATATATATATATATATATATATATATATATATATATATTTTTTTTGAATTGTAAATAAACGTAATTAATTCAACGTTTAATGTCTGTTCTTGTTAAGAATTTATATATTTATATAATTTCTTGACAAAGGGAACAAAGGACGTTCTCGAAACGTTGAATTAAGTTGTACGTTTATTTACACAAGTTTCAACGAAAAAATGTCTTATTTAATATATATATATATATATATATATATATATATATATATATATAAGTGTTCCAGTTTTTTGTATCAGGACTTTAATAGTCGATAGAGCTTTCAAAATTAAGACAAAAAGTTCATATAAACATAGGTTCCCAAACGCTTAGTTTTGGAGATACAGGGTTTCAAAGTTTTAATTTTTTTTCAGTTCTTTTAATTTATCTTCAAAACTATTTAAAATAATAAATCCAAATTTAGTACACATATTACACTCCTTAAACTCAATATTAAGAATAGTTTAACGTTTATCAATATCTACAGGGTAGTACATTTTCTGGGGTGGTACACCCTTTATCCCCCCCGAACTTTTTCATGCGACGCCTCTAACCTTAAAAAGTAGGGCCCAAAAAGGTGATTATTGTAAATACCTATCCAGACGTTCACACTAAATGCTTGGTGCAAATGTCTCGGGCGAACTACATGTGGATTTTCATGTGCGCAAACGTGCTGGTGGTGAAAATTTACCACACCATGGCAAGTGAAGCAGGATTCATCGGTCCATAAAACATTATTTAAAAAACCTGGATTGTTATTATTTTCAGCAAGAATCCATCGGCAACACGCAACTCTACGTTCAGCATCCCCTGGTTGTAGTCATTGAACAGGTTATAGATGGTAAGGATATCGGTGATCCCGTCTTAATGTTCGATGAATAGTAGTATTTGAGACTCCACCTAAAGCTACGGATACTCTTCTAATGCTAGTTGTGGGATCTCTGTCGAATTCACGCAAAATTCGTCGTGCAATATGTCTTTGCTGCCTATGATTATTATTTTGACGACCATGCACATTATTTAACCCCTCACTTATAATTTGTTGGTGAACTCTTACAAATACTGAAGGATGCGGAGCTCTTCTAAAAGGAAATCTTCGCCTATATTCACGGGCTGCTGCAGCTGAACTTCCATTTACAAAGCCATAAATAAAATGGATATGCGCTATTTCTTGATTAGAAAACAAAAATGGCATTTTAAAAGATCACTTTTGCAATAAAAATTAACACAATAAAATATGTAAATAAATTACATTCTTTCTTATGCACAAGTCGTATTTAAAATAAAACGTGAGATTTGACATAAATTGATTCTTTTTTTTTTATTGTTCTTTTCATGGCACACTATTTTTTGCGGGAGCATCAGACTTTACTTACTATTTGGAAGCTGTTCATGGATTACAGCTAATTTATCTCAAAAACTATCCATTTTTCGAAAAAAAAGCAAAAGACAAAAAAGTTCCTAAGTCAAATGGGCAACCTAAATTTTTGGTTTGTAAGAGTTAGAGGCGTCGCATGAAAAAGTTCGGGGGGGATAAAGGGTGTACCACCCCAGAAAATGTACTACCCTGTAAATATTGATAAACATTAAACTACTCTTAATATTGAGTTTAAGAAGTGTAATATGTGTACTAAATTTGGATTTATTATCTTAAATAGTTTTGAAGATAAATTAAAAGAACTGAAAAAAAATTAAAACTTTGAAACCCTGTATCTCCAAAACTAAGCGTTTGGAAACTATGTTTATATGAACTTTTGTCTTAATTTTGAAAGCTCTATCGACTATTAAAGTCCTGCTACAAAAAACTGAACACCTGTTATATATATATATATATATATATATATATATATATATATATATATATATATATATATATATATATATATATATATATATATATATATATATATATATATATATATATATGAAGTTGATGTTTTTCCGGTTCGGTCTCGCGAAGATTCTCCTCCACAGTTCGTAAAAGGACCGGTGTTGAACTGACGACGTTTCGGCAGAATCTCATCTGCCATTTTAAAGTCTTCGTGTTCTGCTCCTGATAACTGAACACCAACTTCATATCCAGCACTCGCGGAATCCTTCTATGTATGGGTATCTTTGTTATTTGTAGAGATACAGGGCTTGTTAAATTAAACAAAAGTTGCGCCTATTTAAGCGGCATTCAGGTGGATAATAATCAGCGGTTCTCAAAATATTTGAAAAAACCGACGTTATTCCTCAGAATTTTGAAAAAAAAAACTAAGTTTCACATGTAAACATTAAATATGCACATTTATCTACATTTTCATTCAATTTATAATTTTTTTCGCTCACTAAATTTTGAGGTACCGACACTATCTAGTGTTTTTCACATGACCGTCATATTGGAATTTTACATGATTAAATGGGAAAAAATTAAGGAATCCAACGGCATATCACACTTATTCTTCTACTTTAGAATAAACACATAAAAAATTATGCATGATCAGCTGGTTCTTTGTCTTTGTCTTCTCTACTCTACTACGATACAAAATTAAATTTGAGAACGCAAAATCTTTGGCAAGCATCGAGCACTTTACAGCTAGAATTATCAGAGAAGCTATATAGATTGAGAAACACCCACATAATCTCAACACAAGAGACGATGCTCTGAAACTACCATCAATATGAAAAACATCATTAATCCCTAGACGACTAAAATCTACAACACCTAAAACAGAATCAACAAAATAGGAAGTGAAAACAGGGAAGCAAACAGTGAAATCAGTGCAAGCAATGAATGTAGTGAGTGAAAGCAATAGGGTACATAAGTAGCAGCACACACAACAGGAAGTATATATATATATATATATATATATATATATATATATATATATATGTATGAACTGATTGTGTTGGTAAGACGTTTCGACCAGGACCCACTGTACAACTTCTCTTTGAGTTCATGTAGTTGTTTGTTTTGAGTCGTCGCAATTACTTTTCTCTTTCAATTCCCTCTTCTCTTGTTCCCGTGCTCCTAATTTTATGATTCCCCTATCCTTTCGTACTGGTTTCCTCTGTGTATCATCCATTGTATTCAAGTTTTTCTTTCCTCGATTTAGATGGCTTCTCTTATAATGAGATTCCTTGTATGTTCTATATTAGCCAACATTTTGGTATTCTCAAAGTGGGTTTTATGCGATGTTTGATGGACATGATGGGCTAATGGTGATGTCGCATGATTCTTAATTACTTTTTGTGTTATTCACGTCTCGCGTTAATCCTTTGATTGCTTTGACCCATGTATGTATGGTGACAGTCGGCTCATCTCATTGATTGATAGATTTGTCCTAATGTATATTTCTCCATTAGCTTTAAATATTATTTGGATCAATTCGTTTAAGAACCGAAGTGAGATAAATTAGTCAACGCGAGACGACACCTGGAAACAAAATGGAGCACATACCAACATGAAAATCAATATTCAAATTTTAATAGACTATGCTGTAATGATCGAATGAAATTAAACTATATAGAAGTAGAACTGGTCTAATTATATGTATTAATTAAATGTAATTTAAATTATAGTGCATTTTACGTGCTTAGTCCAATCCTGTATAATCCCATACTAACCCGTTATCTACTTTAAGATCGATATAACATACAGCTATAGAGACAGCAAACATACTCCGTATTTTTAACTTTTCAGTGTTTTTAATACATACATATAACTTTGAAGTAAACTGCAACTCGACCGCTGTTGTTAATTAAATTTAATCATGTACTTTAATTTTGTGCGACATAAATACTTCATAAATTAAAAATTTACTCTTTTACAAGTATTTATAATAAAAATTTATTTAGAATTTACGTAAAATAAGTCTCTATACAAATACACATTATACTCGGAAATTCATAAAGCTTTCAAAATTATTATTATTTTTGAAGTATTAATTATTTTTTTGCTGGGATTGTCCTTTATATTCGGATTTTAGTAGAGAGAAAAAAAAAATACAAACGGGGAAATGCGTTAAGTTACATATAAATGGCTTTAACGTTTGCAATGACACAGTTTTAAATGTTACAGAGTTAAACATTTACAATTTATATATAAATTAATCTTCTTTAACGTCATACACCATAACACCTAGAGCCAATTGAACGAGAAGCCACGTACGCTATAAAAATTTAAAACGTACGTGTAAAAAATATGTATTTAGGGAAAACAACTTATAACTTAATTAAAGTATTGGAAACGTATGGTAGACTTCGGTAGCTAGTTGATACGGACGAGATCTCAGATGACACAAATGAGTGAAAGTTAAAAACGTCTAGGAATACCACTAGTCATTCCCAGACAACATCGGTTCTGGGTAGCTTCAGCAGACGTTATATCCGGAGCGCTGTACAACGTTGAAGATGATTCTAAAGTCTCAAAAATAATTCAGACGGGAGAGAGTTTCAAGAATAAAAAAGAAGACAAAAATTATTTGTATTTGAACATAATTAACATTAAGATAAAAAAATTAAGCTTGTTTCGATGAGTATTTACACAGTAAATTGGAATGCTTTTAAATATACGCGGTAATTTGCGGGTATGACTGTTTTGTGAGGGGGAGCGAGTGGAAACGCTGTTATAGTGAGGTGTATTGGTTAGTCAGTCACGCTAAGCACGCGATCAAGAAGGGTTTGAAAAGCGATTGCTGCAGCTTGATTTATGCTGCAATTAAAATTGTGAATTTATAACGAAAAATCAGTTAGTATTGTGTTAAGATAATATAAGTGATATTTTCATCAGTGAGAAAGAAAAGTTAAAACGAATTAAATTTTAAATGCTATCAAGTTGATGGTAATAAAAAGATTGCGTAATCATTCGCAATAGGATTTTAAGTGCGTATTGAAAGTGTTCCAAGTTGATGTTTTGATAGCGAGTGATAGAAGGACAATAAGACAATCGACCCAGTTAATAGATCGATATATAAAGTATAATAAAAAAAAAACATTGATAATGAAAAGCATGGTTTTTCGCAGCTCGCTTGCAGTTTGTTGCGCACGTCGTTTGTAATTAAAACTGAACAATTAAGTAAAAACTGTAGTGTAAATATATCGAGCAATTATTTACAAAATCATTAACTGATGAAAGAAAATTAGAATCCCCAACACATATTCAAAGAAGATAGTGAAAATAACAAAGAGAGCAAGGCGCCAGCGGTCTATAACCTATGTGAGGCCCCTTCACCGGCCCAAGGAACGCAAGCATTACGTCACAAGTTTGAACAAAGTCACAACAAGTAAGAATCTTTCCATAGTATAAATAAACGAAAATTGGTGTGTTTTATTTATTTTTAAATTTATGTTTGGATACAAATGCTGAACGAAAGTATATTTCGTTGATCATTGTGAAGGATTGTTTTTGGATGTTAATATTAAGAAAAATACTAACATAGAATTAGAATCATTTTTATATAATACTGTAAACAAAACAGCCTTCATATAGAATTTGATTTAATTAAATATTACCACTTTTGATTCATTTTATTATTGACTGTTGCAAAGCTTATACAAACACTACATGTGTAAATACTGAAGAAAACAAGTTCAATTGATTGCAAAGTACAGGTAATTAATAACATCAGATTGAGAATAATTTTAATGAATGATAACAATAACCATATATCACTTTATTGAGCAGCTGGAGCGTCCCGATAAAGGGAAAAAAGGAAAGTGTTCATTAATTATTAAAGTTCAATTACACAAACAGAAATGTGATAATAAAAGTAAAGTTTAGTTAATGAACGTTATCTTCATAAATTACAATCACTTAGTTGACGTTGAATCGTTTCACATTTTCATAAAAACAATATAAAATTTTTACTCAATAATTTTGAAATTATAAAGGATTGAAAAAGAACTCAAATATTATTCTTTGTAAGCAGGTATGCAAGCAAGGTAATAATCGCAGGTAATACGCCCGTCACAAAACAATCCCCAACGTGCAAACCATTACAAAATAGCCACCAACAGAAGGACGAACAAAATGGTGACCATTACAAATGGTATAAATAAATAAATGAAAATGGTAACGAATCACTACAGGTATTTTTAGTAACATAAAATTGGAGTTAGATACAACTAAAACGTACTGCTACTGTCTATATAGTAGTGATCAAATTGAATTAAATCTACCACTATTACCAGATCGAACATTTATCAACCAAAAGTAAGTAAAAACACAAAGTGAACTTTACTTCATAATAATTTAAAGATTAAACAGGTTACTAACAAGTTTCAAACCGCAACTAGATGACGGAGTACGGTGTAGCTTACCTAAATCGCTTCAGTATTCAATTGTAGTGGTAATGGGGGTTTTAAAACTCTCCCGAGCTAAGAATGTTATAGCTTGTTTTAATTAACATAAAATAATTAACAGTGTTTTATCGTTATTTAAAATTTATAAGGATAATTCACTATCTCAAGACGGATGGGAAAAAAATTCCACGTTGTACACAAAAAAAATTAATTACTTTGCTAGGTTCAATTAACGGTCCTAAACATATCTATCAATCTAGATGTCTAAAAATGCGAGAATGAAATACTACTGTTAGCATACGGTTAAATTACTTCATGTGGAAATTAAATGGATAGCAAATAGATAACAATGGATTATGGTTTCGATTTCTATACTGTACTCTATAAATATTTATTCCAACACGTTACAGAAATTAATTCCAAAATTCAATTAAATTGACGAGTTACCGTGCATTGTTTAATTTCTGGATTTAGAGAAAGATCCATATTTCCCCAAAACATCACATAGTCTTTTAAATGTGCGCTGAGAAGTCTGACGGAGTTCAAAATATTGCTGTGCAGCTCTCACTTCATTTTTTGACACCGAATATATTCACGCTTTTCTAGATTAGAAAAATGCATTATAGTGAATAAAATACTAACCAAACTGAAAAACACTTTCAAAATCACCATCAAAGTAACATCAGTAGCATTTCTCAAGCAACAGCGGCTTCTATGGCCTACCATACTAATAATTCTGAAATTAAACCGGGAAACGGTCTTATCTCTTTAATAACTGTGCCATATGTTACATAGCGTGAAAGGCCAACTATTGTCTCCATTTAAAAAAATATTTGTCGTCCAAACAGCTTTAATACTGTGCGCAAAGACTACCTAACACATGTACATTAGTATTAAACAAAAACCGTCAACCAAAAACACACAAAAGAACGCTTATGGAATTCACAAAAAAACCAATAAAAAGTTAAAGTCAGCGCAAATAGAATTAACAAGGAAGGTATAGCAGAAATCAGTTCAACTCGAATAGCGCGAAGCAGAACAAGATTATTAGCGACCTGAAGATGGTAAATAAGAGTTTGCCGAAACGACGCCAAATCAACGAAGGTTCTGCATGAACCCTATCAATGCACTAGATCATGAAGACGGAAGAAATAAAAATACATACAATACTCGTGGAAATATCAAACGCACACACACGCAAGCACGCACGCACGCTCACACATACACATACACACATATATAATATATATATATATATATATATATATATATATATATATATATATATATATATTAAACACACACACACACACACACATATATATATATATATATATATATATATATATATATATATGATATTGATCTTTAGGTTTTCGCAGCTGCCGTATGTACTGCTGGTTTCTCGGGTGTTGATCCGCGTAGCTCTTCTGGTTTCCAAAAGACCGTTAGTTGCAAAACGACGTTTGGCAAAGTCTCTTTTGTCATCCTCAGGTTGGTAACTGTCTGCTGCTGCTTCGAGTTACTGGAACTGAACTAACTTCCTATTTTGTGTGCTACTGCTTACGTACCCTATTGCTTTCACTCACTGCTTTCACTGCTTGCACTGCTTTCACTGCTTTTGCTGCTTTCACTACCTTCACTGATTTTACAGTTTGCTTCCCTGTTTTCACTTCTTCTTTTGTTGATTCTGTTTTAGGTGTTGCGGATTTTAGTTGTCTAGGGATTAATGATGTTTTCCATATTGATGGTAGACTCAGAGCATCGTCTTTTGAGTTTCTCAATCTCTATGACTTCTCTGATAATTCTACTGTAAAGTGCTCGATGTTTGTCAAAATTTTTGCGTCCTCAAATTTAATTTTGTGTCCTGTTATGGTTACGTGTTGGGCCAAGGGTAATGTCGCTTGAACTTTATTAAACGCTTTTTTGTGTTCTAATATACGATAGCCCGCAGCCTTTCGATACGCCGTGAAAGTTGTATCGATTTTATGTTTTTTAAGAATACGACGAATCTTGTCTTGAAGGCCTCAAAGTCCATTTCTAATGAAAGCCTCTCTTTTTGTGTTATTAATCCCTAGACAACTAAAATCCACAACACCTAAAACGGAATCAACAAAAGAATCAAAGAGAGTCAGGTTACTCTGCGATCTAACTTTTCTCCAACGCTGCAGAGATGAGAAGATCATTCCGAAGTGTATGGAGGTAAAATTACAAAAGAATAACCATCAAACAACGACCATACTAAGAATGACCAGGTACAGGAATCTATCCATGATACCAGACGCGTGTTGGATAAGAACAACAAGGAATTGCTGTGGTTACATCTTCAACTGAGCAACACCATTCATCTAAAGTTATAGGCAAGTGTGGACCAACTCGCCGAATTCCGAGCCGAAACCGACCGAAGACGAATTTATCTCACGAAGAGTATGCAGCCCCGCGAGCCTTGCGAAATAAACAAGACATTATAATCTTACCGGCGGACAAAGGAAACGTGACAGTAGTAATGAACAGCGAAGACTACAACGCGAAGATGACAGCGTTGCCGGATGATGCAGCGTACCAACCGATAGCCACGGATCCCACGATGTACCTGGAAAAAACAACGAAGAAGAAAATTATGGATTCACGAATTGATGAAGATACCCAGAAAATACTGATACCGAGAGAAAAGTCGTCTAGATGTCAGAAGATGTACGGACTGCCTAAAATACACAAGGGCGGTGCCCCACTACGGCCGATTGTTAGTTTTGTTCGATTACCGCTACAAGCGCTAGCTAAGTACTTTGAGAAGTCACTACAGCCATTCGATAACAAGGCTACATCTTACGTGAAAAACGTCGACCATTTCATTGAGATTCTGCAACAGCACACGATTAAACCAGGGCAGCTCCTAGTCTGCGTCGATATAGTATCACTATTCACAAATATACCAGTCGACGAGGCAATTGAGACCATCGAAAGTAGACATAAACCGGCTTTACCATATAATAAGTTTAGCTAGATACTGTCTAACTAATACCTATTTTATGTACAATGGACACAATTACAAGCAGAAAGCAGGAGCACCAATGGGGTCACCTTTATCTCCAGTCATTGCAAACCTATTCATGCAAGAATTTGAAGAGAAAGCACTACACTAGATCATACATTTGTCATCTGGAGCCACGGACAGGAAAAATTCAGGGTATTTTTGGAACACCTCAACAACGTGCACACAAATATCAAGTTCACAGTGGAAATGGAACAAAATGATCAGTTGTCGTTTCTGAACGTGCTAGTTAAGAAGAATAAAGACGGACGCCTAGGCACAGGGTCATTGCCGAAACATCGTTTTGCAAGAAACGGTCTTCTGGAGACCAGAAGAGCTACGCGGATAAACACCTGAGAAACCATATATATATATATATATATATATATATATATATATATATATATATATATATATATATATATATATATATATGATTGCACATCACTTAAACACTTGCTCGATACAGCCATTTACAATGGTGCTTATTGATTAACTTGTCGTTTCAGAAGACTGTTTCAATCTGATTTGATTTTCACGTTTCTTTATTGGGCTATTACATCATCAGATTTGACGTGCATCTTTTATTGATGCATTAAACAAATCAGTGTTTTGAGAAAACTAACTTTAGCAAAATGGTTATTGCAACATAAACGATTATTATCACTATCATCGCTAATCACAGCTCTATTTTGTTAATGTAAACAATGACAGTTAAAACAAATAAATAAATAATAATAAATAAGTCACATACACAATAATAGAATGTGTTAATTGACGAATTGGTTTATTTAACCAAATTTCAATATTTTAGATAACGTTCCACGGTAACAACTATATTTAATATATGAGATACACAATTTCCACTGGTGTAACACGGTAGTAGATTGATGTTACATAATTGGTAAGTACAGCTTGAATACATCGACAATCGACAGGTGCAATAAATGTAATTGTAGCCTAACGATGACTCCGAGGAGGCATGTTTAAGTCAGAAGTATATCAGTAGTCGGTAGATGATGGAATTACCATCTGCAGTAAACAATCTTAAGAATGGCCAGAAAGTACACATCTTATTTCAGTAACAATTGTAGAATTTATTCTTCAAAAGGACCATATAACGAAATGACCATAATGTTGACATCATCAATGGTACAGGGAACGGGTGCAGAAAATGAGCAAAATAGTGCACGTATACGATAGATGTTACAAAGAAAAACTTTACTTCCGAGACAAGCTCGTTGAAAAAGGAATGTACAATAATCCTTTATTCAATAAATAGTGCGTTTAATTATATCCCAATTTAATTTGGGTTGCTTAATTAATCTTAAACGTAGAAAAGTTCTAGTACGTGTTTTTCAATTAATTGATTCTTTTGTATCCTCTTATAAGACCCATGGTTCTCCTTATTACCGTTAGAAATAAATACTGGTATACAATGTCAGTTAAATAACTATTTATCCCGATAAAACGCGATATAAATTAAACACAAAATACCAAATACGAATATGTAAGGATCAATGTCGTATTACTTAGGGTGAAATTATTATGTACATTTACACAGACTTTACTATAAAATAATGACTGTGAACTATGAGTACGTCACACATTTTTATACTCATAAATGGGTACGGTTGCCAAAGAAAATAGGAAAGAAAGTTTAATAAGAATTTCTGGTTTTAGAATCGAAAATTAAAAACACGTTTCTATTCTTTCAACATTAATTTTCAGCCTTAATGATTTTCCATATACTCTTTAGGACACAATTTCCGATGGCAACATTTTCAGTTGCAAGTACTATACTGATTACCAATAGTATCACTTTCTTATTGGCTTTATGACTCAAAAGTGTAAGAAAGACGATAATGCAACTACTTCAATGAAATTTAAAGAGGATCACTGAAGAAGTCTTTGAAACGCAATTAGCATAAAAAAATTAGGACTACGGATGTGTCTCATAAGAAGTTTAATCCCATTCCACATGCATTGTGCACATTGTTCCTTGGGTATGTATACAGATAATACATTTCTACATATAGATTCACAATTTTAAATTGAAACAGTAGAAAGTAAAGAACGCAGAGCAAACAGAATCGAACCATGAACACGACATGTATTTCCAATTACCAATACTTAACATATGCAAAATACACCGTTAGTATTACCATAAGTAAACTGAAAATAATGAATTTAGAATTCAGCCACGCTATCGACCTTTCAGAGTTTGGATTATATCTACCAGTATATATTTAACTTTGCTGCATTTAATCCCTCTTCAACTTTGCCAATATTCAAAATTTTAACCCGTTTATACACTAATATATCAATGTTAGATAATAGAGTAGATTTTGACGTTTCACCAACATAATATCTATGGCGTGGCTTATTATGTTCCAGAATAGAAACGTTCATTACTCAAAACTTAGTCGATATATTAAAAGTTTGTTTAACTACAGATGTGGAAAAGATATCCATGTTTGTGTCATGGCTGTAAAGTTTTGATAGGTCATAAAAGGTGTGGTTTATAACTGATTGATACCGAAAACTCGTAGATTCCGTTTATATCCTTTTACTCTTATCTGCGTCTGTCATTAAGAATTTTAGATAATACCAAATTGATGGAAAACTACATCTATTATACAGGATTATTATAACACTTTAATACAATTACATTAACATGCTGTTACGTCGATTTGTAACCGGTCTTCCAAATAATCTACGCGCATTTATATCCACTTATACTGCGCAACTTTTAAAAGCTGATTAACGGTGATAGTGATAATAACCGTTTATCTTGCAAAAGACGTTTTGCTAAATTTAGTTTTCTTAGACACCGTTTTTTTAATGCACCAATAAAAGGAGCACGTCAACTTTAACTCCGTATCCATCAGGATGATAACAGCAAATCTGATGAAGCAATAGCCCAATAAGGAAATCAGGTTAAAACAGTCTTATGAAACGACAAGTTGATGGAAATGGCATTTTTGCTACATTTGAGTATTTACTTACTTTATCTTAGCTTTTTCTCAAATTCGGAGTTCTTTGTATCTTACTTCTATTTCTTCACATTGACAGATATAGAACATGGACTAATACACCTAATTTGTCTACAATGATACAAAAGTGATTAAGTGAAGTGCAATAAAAAAACATAATTAAATCACAATAATAAATTAACAAGATTTCGGTTAATTAGCCATCCTAACGAACGAGCGCCAACTGCTCGTTGCTTGCTAAAGATGTAACACCCTAAACGAGTGTACTATAATTGTTTTATTAATTTCCCTGGTTTGCTAGCTCAGGATCACAGGGGAGGTTCAGTTTGCATTTCTCAACACTCCAATGTATGTTGGGTTGTCTGGATTTAGAATCAAGTAACACAATGTATTAAGAATATAATTTGTGAATTAAATCAAATTAAATTAAATACTAAAAAAAACAAATAATTATTCTGGTTTATAAACTATAATTAAACTCAGTTCGGTAATTAAAGTTGGACGTCGGGATCTGGCTTCGGGTCTGGTCGCAAGGTGTAACGAATGTCATTAAGCAGGTGTCTGTTATTCTCCCGGGCTTTCTTTTAGTAAGTGTGATAATAATTAATTAACAATTATAACTTTCGGTGTGAAGATAAATGGACCGAGTGGTTTTTATGAAAGTGGAATAACAACTTCAATCAGGTAAGACAGTGATTCTATTATGTTTCTTTGTGATAATGAATTTGTGTGTGATTACAAATATAGGGGTGAAATCTGTGTGACTTAGAGGAGGTTTAACCAATTAAATATAATTGTTTGACATTGATGGGAAAGTTGCGGTACTTAAACAGGTTACGACAACCCTTGACCTACACCAACATTTGTACTTGTTATAATCAACTATTTGTTAGTGTTGTATTGTAAAATTTGAATGTTTGGAATGAGAATTAATTTTTAATGGATATTATTAAAATAGATTGTACATAATTGTACTAAATGAACTATGTATAATACTATGTGATTTATTTAACTGTTCTGGTGTATTATGATTAATCGGGTAACTAAATGGAGAAATTTTAATATAAAGTGTAAATCATGTGAAATGGAAACATGGTGTACTAAATTATGTTTAATAATTAGTGCTGGGGTTAGACTAAATAGAATTATTGTGAAGTTTATCCTGGGGTGTTATCTTGAAATTACAGGACCATGTGAGTGGATAATTTGGTTTCGATATCAGGTGGTAGGAGTTCGGACAAAAGTTCAAGAGGGTGTGTAACAGAGAGAGGATATAGGGGTAAGTGGTATTCGGATAAGTGTCTGGTGACGGTATAAGTTTTATATTGGGAATCCGGTTTAAATGCATATCTAATGATTTCTATATACCCTTCGTGGTAGTAACACCGAACAGATGTTAGATAGGGATCAGGTTTATACAAGGGTAATAGAGAAAATTATAGGGATATGATTTATACTAAGCTGGTAACGGTATGAGTATTAGATTGAGAATCTGGATTAAATGAATATCTAATGATTTCTATACACCCTTTGTGGTAGTAACACCTAACGGATGTTAGATAGGGATCAGGTTTATACGAGGGTAATAGGGAAAATTATAGGGATATCACAGTATAGCATTACTTTATAATTGGGGTCGAAACCACCATTAATAAAGCAACACTATTAACAACCTTTATCTATCCTCGAGGTACGCAAACCGATAGGGCAGGTTAGAGATTGTTTCTCGGATACTAGGGTTAGACAGGAAAGGGGCTTCGTAAAGTAGCCTTACTTCTTGGGGCCGACGCCACCAGTAGTAGAACCACGCTACTGGATAACTACTTACTACTCCTCGTGGTACAAACACCGAGGAAGTGCAAATTGCTACTTACGTTTCTGGAGAATTATTTTGAACTGGCACTAGGATATGGGGAGATCAGGAAATATGTCAGACAGGTTAGAATGGAATTAATGGCAGGTAGGTTATAATAAGCAGGCAGGTAATTTTACTGGTTAGGATTTTTAGATCAAGTTGAATTGAAATAGAATACAATGAGTGATTTTTTTTGTTAGTATGCTCATGCTTATGTGTTAGTATTTACTTATTGTTAGCTTATATTACTTATTTGTGGACTGTTCAGGAGTCCTTCTCGTCTTCAGCCCTGGTCATTCCTTGTTGTTGTATTGCGCTGTTTGGTGTTATTGTATGTTGTACAATCACGAGGTGTGGTTATTTTGGGCATAAAAAAAAGAAAAAATTATTTTGGTTTTATTGAGTAATAAATGTGTTAATGCGTTAAGTGTGCATGGTGGTTGTGGTGTGTGTAGCATGTTTGGTGTGCTTATATTCGTTGGCCGGTATCTCGCTGGGGTCGTCATCCAATAGACGTGGGGATGCGGAGGGCATACGGGATATTGTCAAGGGATTCTTCTATCTTCTCGGGGAGGTCGTCGAGGAGTTGTGTGAGGATGGCTGGTGGATGTTCGAATTTGAGCTTGGGTTTCCTTCGTGGGAATGGGGGAAAGCGGTAGTTATAAGGAGTGGTAAGGATCTCTTTGGTTGGGATGGTATCGCCGAAAATTCTTTTGTGGGTAAAATTATTCTGAAGGGTTTGGATTCTATGTATGATTCGGGATATATTGGCGCGTTGGATATTAAGGGTATTAGGGTATCTGAAGTGTAACCGGTGTATGCGTCGGAAAATTCAGCGCTCACGGGAAGCGATGGAGCAAAGGTGTTTGGGGTTTATATTTGTATATATGGGAGCTCGGAAATCCATAACAGAGCGGACATACGTTTTATACGTGTGTAAGAGGGTTTTGGGGTGACAACCTTCGATTCTACCCCGGAGGGCGCCCAGTAGGTTTGCGCGGTTCCTAATACGGTTGAGAGTTTTTTTTAACATCCGAGAGCCAGTTGAGGGTTCGCGTGAAAAGGATTCCTAGGTAGGTGATTTCATCTTGGAGAGGGAGTCTTTCCTGATTTAGAGTGAGGGACACATTTCTGGAGGCAAGTTTTGGGCACTTATCTTCGGTGTAATGAGGATAGCGGAAGAGGATTGCTTGGGTCTCGGTAGGATTGACGGAGACTCTCCACCGGTTATCCCAGTTTGAGAAGTTCCGTAGGGTTTTGGATATGATGCGGGATGCCGTTTTGCTGGTCCGTTTAACCTCCCAGAAGGAGGTGTAATCCGCAAATTGCCCTACGACTACTCCGGGTTGAGTGACTTCGGGTATATCGGATGCGAAGATAGTGTAGAGGATCGGGGCTAAGGAAGAAGCTTGCGGTACGCCTGCTGCAGGTTTGAAAGGATCTGAGGTTTTCCCTACTTTAACCCGAACTGACCGGTTGGTCAGGTACGAGAGTAGGGGTTTGGAGAAGGGGTCGGGAATGTTTAGGTTTCGGATCTTGTGCAGGAGACCGGCGTGCCAGACACTGTCAAATGCTTGCTTAATGTCCAAAAACACAGCCAGATTGCATTGCTTGTGATTGAATGCTTTGGTGGTCTCGGTAAGCAGCTTCAACAAGGGATAGTGACCTATGTGAAGTTAGCCATAAATTTCATCCATAAATTTTTTTTTCGTTTTTCCGAAAAATTTCGATAAAAACCTATAAAAAATTAATAATCCAAAACATATTAAGAGGAATATTGATATAAATCACACATTTTCCACTTATTTAAAATTAAAAACTTATCGCGATCTCCTCGGTCAAGCGCATGAACAAATTCTTTATGGATGATATGCCGGACCACTTTTTTTTAAATTTTTTTGTCAAATCCTTGAAGAGTACATAATATTACATAACATATCCAAAAATTGGGATGTAATTATCTTTTATAAGATTAGAAAATGACTTTGAATTTGGATGTATTTCGGGATCAAAATTTAGTCAACGCGTATGCTCAAATTGTTTATGGATGACATGCGGGACAACTTTTTTTTAAATTTTTTTTTGTCAAATCCCCGAAGAGTACATAATAATACATAACATATCCAATAATTAGGATGTAATTATTTTTTCTAAGATCAGAAAATGACTTTGAATTAGGATGTATTTCGGGATCAATATTCAGTAAACGCGCATAAACAAATTGTTTATGGATGATATGTGGACAACTTTTTTAATTTTTTTGTCAAATCTGAAGAGTACATAATAATACATAACATATCGAAAAATTAGGATGTAATTATTTTTTATAAGATCAGAAAATGACTTTGAATTTGGATGTATTTCGGGATCAATATTCAGTAAACGCGCATAAACAAATTGTTTATGGATGATATGTGGGACAACTTTTTTAAATTTTTTGTCAAATCCTCGAAGAGTACATAATAATACATAACATATCCAAAAATTAGGATGTAATTATTTTTTATAAGTCCAGAAAGTGGCTTTGAATTTGGTGTTTTTCGGAATTGAAATTTAGTAAACACGTATGAACAAATCGTTTATGGATGATATGTGGGACAACATTTTTTTAATTTTTTTTTGGAAAATACTGGAAGAGTACATAATAATACATAACATATCCAAAAATTAGGATGTAATTATTTTTTATAAGATCAGAAAATGACTTTGAATTTGGATGTATTTCGGGATCAATATTCAGTAAACGCGCATACACAAATTGTTTATGGATGATATCTGGGACAACTATCTTTAAATTTTTTTTGTCAAATCCTCGAAGAGTACATAATAATACATAACATATCCAAAAATTAGGATGTAATTATTTTTTATAAGTCCAGAAAGTGGCTTTGAATTTGGTGTTTTTCGGAATTGAAATTTAGTAAACACGTATGAACAAATCGTTTATGGATGATATGTGGGACAACATTTTTTTAATTTTTTTTTGGCAAATACTGGAAGAGTACATAATAATACATAACATATCCAAAAATTAGGATGTAATTATTTTTTATAAGATCAGAAAATGACTTTGAATTTGGATGTATTTCGGGATCAATATTCAGTAAACGCGCATAAACAAATTGTTTATGGATGATATGTGGGACAACTTTTTTTTAATTTTTTTTGTCAAATCCTCGAAGAGTACATAATAATACATAACATATCCAAAAATTAGGATGTAATTATTTTTTTAAGTCCAGAAAGTGCTTTGAATTTGGTGTTTTTCGGAATTGAAATTTAGTAAACACGTATGAACAAATCGTTTATGGATGATATGTGGGACAACATTTTTTTAATTTTTTTGTCAAATCCTGGAAGAGTACATAATAATACATAACATCAAATGATTTTTAAAATTATTGTGATAAAAAATTTGGTTTTATTTTTCCAAAATTAGGATGTAATTATTTTTATAAGATCAGAAAATGACTTTGAATTTGGATGTATTTCGGGATCAATATTCAGTAAACGCGCATAAACAAATTGTTTATGGATGATATGTGGACAACTTTTTTAATTTTTTGTCAAATCGAAGAGTACATAATAATACATAACATATCCAAAAATTAGGATGTAATTATTTTTATAAGATCCAGAAAATGACTTTGAATTTGGTGTATTTCGGATTAATATTAGTAAACGCGATAAACAAATTGTTTATGGATGATATCTGGGACAACATTTTTAATTTTTTGTAAATCCTGAAGAGTACATAATAATACATAACATATCCAAAAATTAGGATGTAATTATTTTTATAAGTTCCAGAAATGGCTTTGAATTTGGTGTATTTCGGAATTAAATTTAGTAAACCGTATAAACAAATGTTTATGGATGATATGTGGACAACTTTTTTAATTTTTTGCAAATCTGAAGAGTACATAATAATACATAACATATCCAAAAATTAGGATGTAATTATTTTTATAAGATCCAGAAAATGACTTTGAATTTGGTGTTTTCGGATTAATTTAGTAAACACGATGAACAAATTGTTTATGGATGATATGTGGGACAACTTTTTTAATTTTTTGTCAAATCCTGAAGAGTACATAATAATACATAACATATCCAAAAATTAGGATGTAATTATTTTTATAAGTCAGAAATGGCTTTGAATTTGGATGTTTTCGAATTAAATTTAGTAAACACGTATGAACAAATGTTTATGGATGATATGGGACAACTTTTTTAATTTTTTTGCAAATACGAAGAGTACATAATAATCATAACATATCCAAAAATTAGGATGTAATTATTTTTATAAGATCAGAAATGACTTTGAATTTGGATGTATTTCGGGATCAATATTCAGTAAACGCGCATAAACAAATTGTTTATGGATGATATCTGGGACAACTTTTTTAAATTTTTTTGTCAAATCCTCGAAGAGTACATAATAATACATAACATATCCAAAAATTAGGATGTAATTATTTTTATAAGTCCAGAAAGTGCTTTGAATTTGGTGTTTTCGAATTGAAATTTAGTAAACACGTATGAACAAATCGTTTATGGATGATATGTGGACACATTTTTAATTTTTTGTCAAATCTGAAGAGTACATAATAATACATAACATATCCAAAAATTAGGATGTAATTATTTTTTATAAGATCAGAAGATGACTTTGAATTTGGATGTATTTCGGGATCAATATTCAGTAAACGCGCATAAACAAATTGTTTATGGATGATATGTGGGACAACTTTATTTAAATTTTTTTGTCAAATCCTCGAAGAGTACATAATAATACATAACATATCCAAAAATTAGGATGTAATTATTTTTTATAAGTCCAGAAAGTGCTTTGAATTTGGTGTTTTTCGGAATTGAAATTTAGTAAACACGTATGAACAAATCGTTTATGAGTGATATGTGGGACACCATTTTTTAAATTTTTTTTGTCAAATCCTGGAAGAGTACATAATAATACATAACATATCCGAAAATTAGGATGTAATTATTTTTTATAAGATCAGAAAATGACTTTGAATTTGGATGTATTTCGGGATCAATATTCAGTAAACGCGCATAAACAAATTGTTTATGGATGATATGTGGGACAACTTTTTTTTAATTTTTTTGTCAAATCCTCGAAGAGTACATAATAATACATAACATCCAAAAATTAGGATGTAATTATTTTTTATAAGTCCAGAAAGTGGCTTTGAATTTGGTGTTTTTCGGAATTGAAATTTAGTAAACACGTATGAACAAATCGTTTATGGATGATATGTGGGACAACATTTTTTTAATTTTTTTTTGGCAAATACTGGAAGAGTACATAATAATACATAACATATCCAAAAATTAGGATGTAATTATTTTTTATAAGATCAGAAAATGACTTTGAATTTGGATGTATTTCGGGATCAATATTCAGTAAACGCGCATAAACAAATTGTTTATGGATGATATGTGGGACAACTTTTTTAATTTTTTATCAAATCCTCGAAGAGTACATAATAATACATAACATATCCAAAAATTAGGATGTAATTATTTTTTATAAGATCAGAAAATGACTTTGAATTTGGATGTATTTCGGGATCAATATTCAGTAAACGCGTATAAACAAATTGTTTATGGATGATATGTGGACAACTTTTTTAATTTTTTTCAAGTTCTGAAGAATACATAATAATACATAACATATCCAAAAATTGGGATGTAATTATTTTTATAAGATCAGAAAATGACTTTGAATTTGGATGTATTTCGGGATCAATATTCAGTAAACGCGCATAAACAAATTGTTTATGGATGATATGTGGGACAACTTTATTTAAATTTTTTGTCAAATCCTCGAAGAGTACATAATAAACATAACATATCCAAAATTAGGATGTAATTATTTTTATAAGTCCAGAAAGTGCTTTGAATTTGGTGTTTTCGGAATTGAAATTTAGTAAACACGTATGAACAAATCGTTTATGGATGATATGGGACACCATTTTTAAATTTTTTTGTCAAATCCTGGAAGAGTACATAATAACATAACATATCCAAAATTAGGATGTAATTATTTTTATAAGATCAGAAAATGACTTTGAATTTGGATGTATTTCGGGATCAATATTCAGTAAACGCGCATAAACAAATTGTTTATGGATGATATTGGGACAACTTTTTTAATTTTTTGTCAAATCCTGAAGAGTACATAATAATACATAACATATCCAAAAATTAGGATGTAATTATTTTTATAAGATCAGAAATGACTTTGAATTTGGATGTATTTCGGGATCAATATTCAGTAAACGCGTATAAACAAATTGTTTATGGATGATATGTGGAACAACTTTTTTAATTTTTTTTCAAGTTCTGAAGAATACATAATAATACATAACATATCCAAAAATTGGGATGTAATTATTTTTATAAGATCAGAAATGACTTTGAATTTGGATGTATTTCGATCAATATTCAGTAAACGCGCCTAAACAAATTGTTTATGGATGATATGTGGCCAACTTTTTTAATTTTTTGCAAGTCCTCGAAGAGTACATAATAATACGTAACATATCCAAAATTGGGATGTAATTAGGTATTTTTATAAGTCCAGAAAGTGACTTTGAATTTGGTGTTTTCGAATCGAAATTGAGTAAACACGCATGAACAAATTGTTTATGGATGATATGGGACAACTTTTTTAATGTTTTTGTCAAATCCTCGAAGAGTACATAATAATACATAACATATCCAAAATTACACCAAATTCATAGTCACTTTCTGGACTTATAAAAATAATTACATCCCAATTTTGATATGTTATGTATTATTAAAATAATAAAAAACAAAACCGCCTTTGGCCACAACAAAATACAAAAACCAAAACCGGTTTGGCCACAAAAATAATAAAAAATAAAACCGCCTTTGGCCACAACAAAATACAAAAAACCAAAAACCCCCTTTGGTCACAAAACAAAATTAAAACCAAAAACCGGCTTTGGCCACAAAAAAAATTTTAAAACCAAAAACCGCCTTTGGTCACAAAAAAAATACAAAAAACAAAAACTGCCTTTGGTCACAACAAAATTACAAAAAACAAAAACCGGATTTGGCCACAAACAAAATACAAAAAACATTCATCCATAAACAATTTGAGCAAACGCATTGACTAAATTTGATCCCGAAATACATCCAAATTCACTTTCTGGACTTATAAAAAATAATTACATCCCAATTTTTGGATATGTAATGTATTATTATGTACTCTTCGAGGACTTGACAAAAAAATTTAAAAAAAAGTTGTCCTACATATCATCCATAAACAATTTGTTTATGCGCGTTTACTGAATATTGATCCCGAAATACATCCAAATTCAAACTCATTTTCTGATCTTATAAAAAATAATTACATCCTAATTTTTGGATATCTTATGTATTATTATGTACTCTTCGAGGATTTGACAAAAAACATTAATAAAAAGTTGTCCCACATATCATCCATAAACGATTTGTTACTGCGTGTTTACTAAATTTCGGTTCCGAAAAACACCAAATTCAAAGTCACTTTCTGGACTTATAAAAAATAATTACATCCCAATTTTTGGATATGTTATGTATTATTATGTACTCTTCGAGGATTTGACAAAAAAATTTAAAAAAATGTTGTCCCAGATATCATCCATAAACGATTTGTTCATACGTGTTTACTAAATTTCGATTCCGAAAAACACCAAATTCAAAGTCACTTTCTGGACTTATAAAAAATAATTACATCCCAATTTTTGGATATGTTATGTATTATTATGTACTCTTCGAGGATTTGACAAAAAAATTAAAAAAATGTTGTCCCACATATCATCCATAAACGATTTGATCATACGTGTTTACTAAATTTCGATTCCGAAAAACACCAAATTCAAAGTCACTTTCTGGACTTATAAAAAATAATTACATCCTAATTTTTGGATATGTTATGTATTATTATGTACTCTTCGAGGATTTGACAAAAAAAATTTAAAGATAGTTGTCCCAGATATCATCCATAAACAATTTGTTTATGCGCGTTTACTGAATATTGATCCCGAAATACATCCAAATTCAAAGTCATTTTCTGATCTTATAAAAAATAATTACATCCTAATTTTCGGATATGTTATGTATTATTATGTACTCTTCCAGAACTTGACAAAAAAAAAGTTGTTCCACATATCATCCATAAACAATTTGTTTATGCGCGTTTACTGAATTTTGATCCCGAAATACACCAAATTCAAAGCCATTTTATGGACTTATAAAAAATAATTACATCCTAATTTTTGGATATGTTATGTATTATTATGTACTCTTTGGGGATTTGACAAAAAAATTAAAAAAAAAGTTGTCCCACATGTCATCCATAAACAATTTGAGCATACGCGTTGACTAAATTTTGATCCCGAAATACATCCAAATTCAAAGTCATTTTCTAATCTTATAAAAGATAAATACATCCCAATTTTTGGATATGTTAGGTAATATTATGTACTCTTCAAGGATTTTTCAAAAAAATTAAAAAAAAAGTGGTCCCACATATCATCCATAAAGAATTTGTTCATGCGCTTGACCGAGGAGATCGCGATAAGTTTTTAATTTTAAATAAGTGGAAAATGTGTGATTTATATCAATATTCCTCTTAATATGTTTTGAATTATTAATTTTTTATAGGTTTTTAACGAAATTTTTCGGAAAAACGAAAAAAAAATTTATGGATGAAATTTATGGCTAACTTCACATAGGTGGGATAGTGACACGTTCGGTTGGGACGGAAGCCGAATTGGCTGTTAGGAAGAAGGCCGATGAATTCGAGGTGGTCCGTGAATCGCTTGGCTAGAATCTGCTCAAAGCATTTTCCGAGGCAACTCAGGAGGGAAACGGATCGATAGGAGGAGGGTGAGGTTAGGTCAGCGTAGGGTTTTGGTATCATGACGGTGGAGGCCGATTTCCAGTCTCAAAGAAGAAACCAAGTGGGCTTACTTAAAGACAAGAATGGAAGGATCATTACAGACTTAAAAGACGAAATAAAAAGATGAACTGAATAGATGGAAGAATTATTTGAAGATGAAAGAAAAACGACCTGTCGTACAAGAGATGAAACCGGACCTGAAATATAAAGACGAAGTAGAACATGCAATCAAAATCTCCAAGAAAGGAAAAGCAAATGGGTCTGATGAAATCCCCACAGAGCTATTGAAGCTACTGAACGATAACTATCCAAAACAGTACTACATCTATTTAATACGATATATCTATTAAAGATATTCCTTCGAATTATCCATAATCGAATCTATTGAGAATTAGACGCCGACATAAGCGAAACGCAGATGGGGTTCAGAAGAGGACTAGGCACCAGAGAAGCACTCTTTGCTTTAAATGTGCTTACACGAAGATGCATAGACTTTGAGAAAGCTTTTGACAGAGTGCGACATGATAAACTGAAAACTATACTAGAGGGTAAAGGTATTGATGATAAAGATCTGCGAATCATCCTTAACCTATATTGGAACTAAAAAGCTAACATCAAAGTGGACAATGGGATCTCACAAAAAATTGAAATACGAAGAGCCGTAAAACAGGGATGTATATTGTCGCCGCTGCTCTTTAATCTCTACAGCGAAAAAATCTGTCAGGAAGCACTGTCGCAAGGTAAGGAAGGAATAGTAATTAATGGTGAAGTCATAAACAATATTCGTTATCCAGACGACACTGTACTGTTAGCATACAACAACACCGGAAGATCTGCAATGTCTACTTGATAACATGAATAATGCATGCGAGGACTACGGGATAAAAATCAACGTTAAGAAAACGAAGTACATGACATTTATGGAAACTGCCATTAATCTTACAAATATTCATATCAACACTCAGATCGAAAAAGTAGCTGCTTACAGATATCTAGGAGATCTAATACACGAAACAGGCGATCAAGGAAATACAAAGACGCATTGAAATTGAAACTTTCATAAAAATGAAGAAAATGCTATGTAACCGTGATATAAACATTACACTAAGAATAAGAATGGTAAATGTTCCGTGTTTAGTACCTTGTTGTATGGAATCGAGGCATGGACACTAATACAAAACAACATAAAAAAGTTGAAAAGCTTTGAAATGTGGTGCTATCGACGGATATTGAAAATAAGATTGTAGCGTCCCCCAGGTACCCTATCTTGAAAAGCGTAATTTGAACTTATTTGCAATAATGCAAATTCAAGAACAAAGCAATCGCTAAGTGATTTATCTTGAATTCACTGACAATCGCTATTACTCAAATTAATTGCCTGCCTTACTTTGACTTTCTGGGCGGCAATAATTAAAACATTAGAATTTATTTACAAGTCTGATATTTAATTACTCGCAAGCCTCAAATCTGACCAAACGAAGTGGCCGTCTAGTGTTAGGTACGTTGTGCTATCTAAATGAGATACTCTGGATGAGGTACGTGTTGCATTATGAGGGGCAGGTACAAAAAAATGAAACTACTCAAATTAAAATTAACGAACTTTGCGCAGCGGTGGTCCAAACCCGTTAATCTATTATTGTGGGAAAGAACCACCAATAAAACCCACTTTATTCACAAATAAGCAATTGCACAAGTACATTAATAAAGTAAATAACACAAAAAAACAATGAAAGGGTTAAATATATAACAAAACACCATTAAATCAGGTTAAAGTGCAAACAAAATTATAACATTAACAGAACATGAATAAAAAGGAGTTTAGTTACACAGAAACACAACAATAAAAAAAAAACACATGTAGTCAGACTCACAATTGGGTCATAAATAATCAAAATAAAAATCGTAACACTAAACATGTGGCCCTTTTAAAAAACCAATCATGCCGGTCTTTAAGTAAATAAGCACATAAAGCAATAAAGCAAATTACGGTACATATAAAATATCGAAACAGTAAATTACACAGGTGATAATAAGGTAAAGGCAAGGACAAAAGGAAATAGGCAAGGAATTTACACATACTCAATTGTTTAGTGACCACTAAAGCACAAATTACAACGAACCACATACAAAGAGAAATACAGCTCGCAGGCAAACAATTCAACTTCAACAAACTGAAATAAAAACTCATTAAAACAAAGCTTTCCAAGGGTACGTTAACAGATCACTAACATCGTGACCGATATATAAGTTTGAGTGCGTTAGAAAAATACCGTGCCCCTCTATCTCTGGTTACACATTCACCTATATAACAAATAAAAACAATAAAAATAAAATTCGAGGTGTTTAATGGTCTGGCTTGGGAGTGTGTACCAACTGGTAATTGCCTTTTGCAATTAATAACCAGTGGCATCCTACACCCATTTACCAGCCAACTCTACACAATTATAAATATAACCAACAACCAACAATGATAATTCGCACAAACACCAGAGTGAGACGGTCGTGTACTATCCTTTTATTTTAGCAGATTTCAGTTTAATGAGTCCGCGTACGAATAACATACCTTTACAAGACAATGTTTGGTATTTAATATGTTATCTAGGCAAAATGATTTGCTGCGAGCTTGCATTTATATAAAAATACATACTTACACTAGAATAAATATTCGCTTAATTCATCACAGACATAAGATGGATAGACAAAATAACAAACATAGAGGTAATACGAGGAATAAACTAAGAACCAGAAATTATCCGGACAATAAAAAAGAGAAAGTTGGAGTACTTAGGTCATCTAATGAGAGGACAAAAATACATATTACTACAGAATATAATGCAAGGGAAAATTAAAGGACGAAGAAACCAAGGCCGTAGAAGAATGTCCTGCATGCGAAACTAGAGAGAACGGTTTGGGTGCACCACAAAACAATTATTCCGAACAGCTGTAAAAAAGATTAAAATCGCCCTGATGATATCCAATCTCCGATAGGAGTGCTCCATGCTCCGATGTAGTTATAGACAGTATTTGCATTACATTTACAGTGTATATTAAATTTCTTTTGTGCATTATACGTTTACATTTACAGCACATGTTTTTATATCAAATTTTGATTTTGTGTATTGTATGTTTTCATTTACAGGATTTATATTTATGTAAGTTGTGTTATATCTTATGTTTACATTTATTGTGTGTTTATGTTTTTGTATTTTTGTGAATTTACGTACCTATAATTCAAAATGAATGCTCAACATTTAAAGAAGTATGAAGTTGTTTCAGAATGACTTTCTCGTGGAATTAAACCGTGTTTAACTAAGGATCAATGCAGAACTCAATTACACGGACTTTTAGCAACAGAAAAAGATTTACCTTGTGAAAAATTTATTATACCTTCAGATTTAAATTTAGAAATTACAAAATTTCAACAGACTTTTGATGGAATTTTTAAAGCTTTAAGTAATAATGATTTACCTCGTACATTTAATGATTGTTTAAGATTTAAGTCGCGTTTAGTACATTTAAAAAGACGAATATATTGTTGTCCATTTAATGATGATACGAATTCAAGCAAAGAGAAGTTCATTTCAGATTTGTGTTTAATTAATGGAACTGTGTTAGAACGTAGAGATGTAAACGAATCTTCAGATGCTACAGTTATAGTTCATGATACTTCTTCAGTTTCGTTTAGGTCAAAACAAATTCCAGTGTATAAATGGGGAATTAAATTTTCAGCAAAGTGTTATGTCATCTTTAGAAAAACTCGCAGACTTATATGAATCTCATCATGTTACTCATTCAGATTTATTTGTGTCTGCACAAGATTTATTTTCCGGTATAGCTTTACAGTGGTTTAGAAATACAAAACATACAGTTAGTACTTGGTCAGATTTAGTTCAGTTACTTAAAAGAGATTGTTTACCTTTCGATTATGAGCATGATCTTTTGTTAGAAATCCAGCAACGTACTCAAGGTATACAAGAAAATGTCATAACGTATATTATTGCAGTTCAGACACTTTTTAAAAGATTACCTACCCCTAAGTGAGAAACAGAAATTGTTTCACAAATTTAAAGTAATTTAAATCCATATTTTGCATCCCATATTGGTATAAAGAAATTCTCGTCCATTAATGAATTAAATGAAGTATGTAGAGCAGTTGAAGATAGTGCAGTTCAAGTTATTTCGTCCAGTACATATTGGAATTGTGATAGGAAAGGACACTCTCATCGTGAATGTTCTGAACCTCGGAAAACTTTTTGTTTTAAGTGTGGTAGAAAAGGCAGTTACAGTAATTCTAGTGTTAGTTGCAATTCAAAAAACGGGCAAAGTCTATTACTCGTCCAGCTCCAAACCCTACAGGTGCGGTACCGAAAACCAATTTGCGAACTTTGAGAAAACCTACCGATCGAGACAAACAACTCCCAATCAACGACAAATAATTTCCTCGTTGAAGACCTTATTTAAACCCCAACGAGACAAATTTAAAAATATCGTACATTCTAAAAATAAGTTTCAATTTTTAGTTCCTGTTGATGAGTGGAATAATTGGTTGTTAACAGTTAATTCTTTCGTGTCTTCATGTAGAACTACAGTTGCTCCAGTATGTGCCTCTCTTCCGTTTGATAATAGACTTTATCCTATTGTTAAAATTTTTGGTCATTCGTTACCTTGTCTTATTGACAGAAATTTTACCTTATCTGATGCAGGTGCTCAGTAATCTAAGAAGCTTGCTCCGAAATATGTTCGTGTAAGGTTATTCAGAAATCTCCTTTCGTTTATGAACTCCAAGATTTGAATGGAAATAACGTTGGTCAGTTCCATGTCAAACATTTGAAACCCAATTTTTCGAGTTTTGAATAAGTTTGTATATAGGCAAATATGGTTTATTATAGTTAGGTTAGGTTATACATTTTCAGTTATAGTTAATTGTTTAATTTAGTTTAGTTCAGTTTCAATTGTCTCGACATGTTTAGTATTCTTTTTGGTTAATATTTTGCCAGTTGACAGTTTTATTGTGAGTGTGCTTGTGGGACAGCAAATGTAGTAAGGTTGTTGTATGCATGGGTGATGATAGTAACACAATCTGGATCGTAACTCTTCGAACCACTTAGTTTAGGATTCCTCCGGGTCTTATTCACTTTTTTATTGTTTTTTTGTGACTGAGTGGCATGTGTAACGTGCCAATTTTTGTCTATCGTTACCTTAATTTAAGTTTCGAAATTTGCATTATTATTGCTAAATATACTTACATTATATTAGTATCTTTAAGCATTTCTTTTTTCGTTCAATAATTAAATTTTTTATACCTCAATATTTTCTCTTCAGTCTACATAATTACGAACGTCCCTGTGTATATTTTAGATATCGATTTTTGTTCTATGCGCAACGCGAATTGAACACGCTTACGCATTTCCGTTTATTATGCCGTGCAGTTCAGACGTTATCCTTTTTAAGTTTTGCTTCCCTTTTATAAGGTATGTAAAGGCGTCTAATTACATTTTCCATATATTATATTTAATAGGGAACAATGGTACGAATAAGGTTGTTACGTTTTAATTTCACACCAGAACATTAATTAAAAATACATTGTAAATATAAATCATTTGAAATAGTTAAAGTAGCGTCATCTTATGTGGAAATTAATCATTAAGAAAATCAGAGCTTTATTGAACCAAAGTATACAGGTTTCTGTGTTTAAATAAAAGGCACATAGCAATCTGCATCTTTCTTAAACCTTCTTTTCACTATTGGATAAATTAAAAAAAAAATTATCTAATGATAGTGGAAATTTTTGAATATACCCTTGTGACCTTTGTTGATCTTTTCGTCGGCCATCTTGGGCTTTTCTAGAAAAATTGTGTTAACGAAATATAAATGGCATTTGACTAATTAAAAGTTACCTTTTTATATAAGGGATTAAGCCCATTACATTTATAAACAATTGGAAGATTACTGTATAATAGTTTCATTCAAATTTTAATTCCTCCTCTCTACGGAGGATCATAAAGTTAACACTTCCTATTTCCGCTTCTACATCAGTAGAAGTGGGGCACTTGTTTCCGCCATCTTGGATTTTGACGTCACAAGACCGCCCACGTGGGAGACCGGGTTTTCCACCCCTATTTTTACTCGCTTGCGTGTACGACGCATTTTTTCATCCCTATTTTTACACACCCGCGTGTGAGACCGTATTTTCATCCCTAATTATTTTTTTATATACCCTCGTGTGGGACCGTATTTTCAACCTTTCTTTTTATCCCTAATTATTTTTACTCACTTACGTATAGGACGTGTATTTTCATCCCTTATTTTTAATAAAACTTATGATGCCGGTTAAAGTTGTCACCTAAACATATGGCAACACTGCTTTGGATTTTGACGTCACGTGTGGGGGATGTTTTTTTTTCAACCCTTGATGGTCTTTTTAACTCTTTTGTTTGTATTAAGGGCCTTTTTGACAGCAATTTTTGTGTTCACTTACGTGAACGACGTACATTTCAATCCTGACAGTATTTTCAACCTTTTTGTTTGTATTAAGAGCCCTTTTGGTGGGGAGCCCCTAAAGGATAGGCAAATGGATGCGTACGTAGGATCGTATTTTTTACTTATTTTTAAGGTTAATAAACGGTAGGATATTTTTTGGTATTAAAAGAAGCCAATCAAGGTAAAGGTAACGTATACGTTGATTTAAATACACTATTACATTCTATAATGATAATAAACAGTTAATGGTATTGCATCATCAGTTAAATACTCTGTTGTCATACAATGTGAATGTATGGTTTAGCGACTATTTAATATGTGTTTTTATTATTAAAATTTAGTAGGATTCCGTACTGAATTTTATCAAAGGAGATTGCATAAGTGTTGTTATTAAATTATTGTTAGATTTCTTTTAATCCCCATCTACAGATTGCGGTTCTCTACCTGTTTGAAAATTCATTTGAATATATTTTAAAATGAAATTGCTTTAAAAATAAAATGTGTAATTAACTAATTGATTAACCTGCTTACAGCAATAGTAATCATCGAAAACTAAGGAATGTCGCTTTTATTATTTACCTTTTAATACGCATTATTTACGTGCAATATATTTTGGTTTTAAGTATGAGTCACAATGTGTCGCAATCCTTTTTGCTTTAATTATGGGTCATAATTAAATCTAGTTGGCGCTCAAGGTAATCACTACCAAATTAATCTCATGTACAACAAGAAACTTAATATCAATAATGTGTAACAAAGTATTTTTTATGCCATTTTTCGCATAGTTTAATGTCCATGTATGGGTCGTATTTTAGACTTGGGAGATCGGATTTGGTCTGGGTCAGACTAGGGGTTGGTCATGCATTGGAGATTGTATTCTAAATTGTCTCCTGTGAAAGTCAGCTTTACAAAAACACAAACACAACCACAAGCACGAGCATGAGCACAAGCATAAACACAAGCACAGGAACAATTACAAGCCCAAGAACCAGTACATGCACAAACACAAACACAGGAACAAACACAAGCACAAGAACCAGCACGAGCGCAAGCACAAACACAAGCACAGGAACAAGCACAAACACAAGAATCAACACAAGCACAATCACAAGCACAAGCACAAGCGCAAGCACAAGTACATACAAACACACAAACACGAAAAACGAAAAATCGCAAACACGAAAAACGAAAACGAAAATTCGCAAACACGAAAAATCGTAAACACGAAAAACGAAAACGAAAAATTCGCAAACACGTAAATCGCAAACACGAAAAATGAAAACGAAAATTCGCAAACACGAAAAACGAAAAATCGAAAACACGAAAATTTCGCAAACACGAAAAATGAAAAACGAAAATTTCGCAAACACGAAAAACGAAAACGAAAATTCGCAAACACGAAAAATCGTAAACACGAAAAACGAAAACGAAAAATTCGCAAACACGAAAAACGAAAAACGAAAAATTCGCACACAAAAAATAAAAAAACGAAAAATTCGCAAACACGAAAAAATCGCAAACACGAAAAATTCACAAACACGAAAAACGAAAAATCGCAAACACGAAAACGAAAACGAAAATTCGCAAACACGAAAAACGAAAAATCGAAAATACGAAAACGAAAACGAAAATTCGCAAACACGACAAACGAAAAATCGCAAACACGAAAAACGAAAACGAAAAATTCGCAAACACGAAAATCGCAAACACGAAAAATGAAAAACGAAAATTTCGCAAACACGAAAATGAAAACGAAAAATTCGCAAACACGAAAAACGAAAAATCGCAAACACGAAAAACGAAAACGAAAATTCGCAAACACGAAAAATCGTAAACACGAAAACGAAACCGAAAATTGCAAACACGAAAACGAAAATTGCACACAAAAACGAAAACGAAAATTTCGCAAACACGAAAATGAAAAACGAAAATTTCGCAAACACGAAAACGAAAACGAAAATTCGCAAACACGAAAATCGTAAACACGAAAACGAAAACGAAAATTCGCAAACACGAAAACGAAAACGAAAATTCGCAACAAAAAAATAAAACGAAAATTCGCAAACACGAAAAATCGCAAACACGAAAATTCACAAACACGAAAACGAAAATCGCAAACACGAAAACGAAAACGAAAATTCGCAAACACGAAAACGAAAATCGAAAATACGAAAACGAAAACGAAAATTCGCAAACACGACAAACGAAAATCGCAAACACGAAAACGAAAACGAAAAATTCGCAAACACGAAAATCGCAAACACGAAAAATGAAAAACGAAAATTTCGCAAACACGAAAATGAAAACGAAAAATTCGCAAACACGAAAAACGAAAAATCGCAAACACGAAAAACGAAAACGAAAATTCGCAAACACGAAAAATCGTAAACACGAAAAACGAAAACCGAAAATTCGCAAACACGAAAAACGAAAAATTCGCACACAAAAAACGAAAAATCGCAAATACGAAAAACGAAAACGAAAATTTCGCAAACACGAAAAACGAAAATCGCAAACACGAAAACGAAAACGAAAATTCGCAAAACAAAATCCAAACAAAATAAACGAAATGCAAACACGAAATGAAAACGAAAATTCAAACACGAAAACGAAAATCGCAAACACGAAAACGAAAGAAAATTCAAAACGAAAATCGTAAACACGAAACGAAACGAAAATTCGCAAACACGAAAACGAAAATTCGCACAAAACACGAAAAATCGCAAAAAATCGAAAACGAAAATCGCAAACACGAAAATGAAACGAAAATTTCGCAAACACGAAAACCAAAATTCGCAAACACGAAAATCGAAACACGAAAACGAAAACGAAAATTCGCAAACACGAAAACGAAAACGAAAATTCGCACAAAAAAAAAACGAAAATTCGCAAAACGAAAAATCGCAAAACGAAAATTCCAAACACGAAAAACGAAAATCGCAAACACGAAAATCGAAAACGAAAATTGCAAACACGAAAACGAAAATCGCAAATACGAAAATCGAAAACGAAAATTCAAACACGAAAACGAAAATCGCAAACACGAAAAAAACGAAAATTCGCAAACACGAAAATCGCAAACACGAAAAATGAAAAACGAAAATTTCGCAAACACGAAAAATGAAAACGAAAAATTCGCAAACACGAAAAACGAAAATCGCAAACACGAAAACGAAAACGAAAATTCGCAAACACGAAAATCGAAACACGAAAACGAAAACCGAAAATTCGAAACACGAAAACGAAAAATTCGACACAAAACGAAAATCGCAATACAAAACGAAAACGAAAATTCGCAAACACGAAAACGAAAATCGCAAACACGAAAAACGAAAACGAAAATTGCAAACACGAAATTCGCAAACACGAAAATGAAAAACGAAAATTTCGCAAACACGAAAATGAAAACGAAAAATTCGCAAACACGAAAAACGAAAAATCGCAAACACGAAAAACGAAAACGAAAATTCGCAAACACGAAAAATCGTAAACACGAAAAACGAAAACCGAAAATTCGCAAACACGAAAAACGAAAAATTCGCACACAAAAAACGAAAAATCGCAAATACGAAAAACGAAAACGAAAATTCGCAAACACGAAAAACGAAAAATCGCAAACACGAAAAACGAAAACGAAAAATTCGCAAACACGAAAATCGCAAACACGAAAAATGAAAAACGAAAATTTCGCAAACACGAAAATGAAAACGAAAAATTCGCAAACACGAAAAACGAAAAATCGCAAACACGAAAAACGAAAACGAAAATTCGCAAACACGAAAAATCGTAAACACGAAAAACGAAAACGAAAAATTCGCAAACACGAAAAACGAAAAATTCGCACACAAAAAAATGAAAACCGAAAATTCGCAAACACGAAAAATGAAAACGAAAAATTCGCAAACACGAAAAACGAAAAATCGCAAATACGAAAAACGAAAACGAAAATTCGCAAACACGAGAAATCGTAAACATACAAGTTCACAAACACGAAAATTCTCAAACACGAGAAATAACCACACAAACTCGCAAAGCATAAACACAAGCACAATCACAAGCACAAGCACAAATACAAGCACAAGCACAAATACAAGCACAAGCACAAGTACAAGAACAATCACAAACACATACACAAACACAAGCACAGGAACAAACACAAGCACAAGAATCAGCACGAGCACAAGCACAAACACAGGAACCAGCATAAACACAAGAATCAACACAAGCACAATCACAAGTACAAGCACAAGCGCAAGCACAAGTACATACAAATACACACGAAAAACGAAAACGAAAATTCGCAAACACGAAAAACGAAAAATTCGCACACAAAAAATGAAAACCGAAAAATTCGCAAACACGAAAAAATCGCCAACACGAAAAATGAAAACGAAAAATTCGCAAAATACGAAAAACGAAAAATCGGAAACACGAAAAACCAAAACGAAAAATTTGCAAACACGAAAAACGGAAAAACGAGAAATTCGCACACAAAAAAAATGAAAACCGAAAATTCACACACAAAAAATGAAAAACGAAAATTCGCAAACACGAAAAATCGAAAACACGAAAAACGAAAACGAAAAATTCGCAAACACGAAAAACGAAAAATTCGCACACAAAAAAATGAAAACCGAAAATTCGCAAACACGAAAAAATCGCAAACACGAAAAATGAAACCGAAAAATTCGCAAACACGAAAAACGAAAAATCGCAAATACGAAAAACGAAAACGAAAATTCGCAAACACGAGAAATCGTAAACATACAAGTTCACAAACACGAAAATTCTCAAACACGAGAAATAACCACACAAACTCGCAAAGCACAATCACAAGCACAAGCACAAATACATTAAATGCATTGGTATGACTTTTTTTCATGAACAAGTAGCTAAATGATGCCTAAACCGCGAAAACCGCATCTCGATATCTTGTTCCTAACATAAAATATCGGCCAAAAAACTTTATACGAAAATCCCTTAAATTTTTATTATTAGACAAAACTGCAGCTTCAATTTCGGCTCTGAATAGGTTACCTAGAAATTTCGATTTTAAATGTTTGTAAATTTATACACCAGAATAAAATCACCCTTTTTGAAGTTACTACGGGCAAGTAAGCAATGCTAAAATTTATACGAAATGTATAACTTTTTTTGTTTAAATGCATATTCACTATGGATATATACGAAAAATACAATTAATAGAAGCAGGCAATGGAAACAGATACCTAAACAAAACATACATAATCCTCAAATTGTCAATAGTTGTCAATACTTTTGCGTTACTTTGAGCAATTTTGGTGCTTTCCAAATGCGTTTTACGAATAATGAAGCTGTTGATATGCTTGCGGTTTATTTTGAATGTCTTCAGAATGCCGCAGTAGCTAAGAGAGTTTACGCGGCTCGTATCCAAATCGGCGTCCTTGCGATGTAAGAGTATTTCCCCGATTAGTGGCGAGCTTACCAGCCAATGGTAGTTTTCGGTCTAGGTTTCAATGGCATAGAATTGGAAGAACACAAGAAAATATTAACCGTGTACTGGCCTATATTGAAGGAAATCCTCATATTAGCACAAGAGTATTATCCACTGAGTTGGGCATATCACGGACAACGGTTCAAAATATTTTGAAGGACCATAGGTAAGTTCTAATGGTCATCAAAATATATAGGTATTCGTCTAAACTTTTTTGTATTACTTTAAGAATGCACCCATATTATGTCGTTTTGCATCAGGCCTTGAAAGAGGAAGATTTTGATCGAAGGTTAGACTATTGCAATCGGATGTTAGGCATGTTACGCGAAAATAGAGAGTTATTATTTCAAATTCTTTGGACCTATGAAGCCACCTTCAGTAGTGACGGGAGAGTCAATCTGCACAATATGCATTATGGGTCTGCAGAAAATCCCCTTTGGTTACGTGAAGTTCAGCGCCAAGGACGTTGGAGTTTCAATTACCGTTGTTGTTGGAACATGTGCCTCTGGAAACAAGGCAAAAATTGTTTTTGCAGTTGGATGGTTACCCAGCACATTTTGCTATTAATGTGCGAGAGCATATTAATGCAGTATTTCAACAGCGGTGGATTGGAAGAGGAAGTCTGTTTCCATGGTCTCCGCGATCGCCAGACTTAACTTGCCTCGATTTTTATTTATGGGGGCGCTTAAAGGACATCGTGTTTCGAACTCAACCTACTACTAGAGAAGATATGAAAAACCGGATTCGTAACGCAATACGTAACATATCGAGAGCCGAAATTGAAGCTGCAGTTTTGTCTAGACATGAGAGGCTTCAGCAATGCATAGAGCGTGATGGTCAGCATTTCGAGCATTTACGGGGGCATTAAGAACCTTCCTCCTTTAAATCGGTCCTTTTTAGGGCCACAACTTACATAATAGTAACAATTCCAGAAAAATATAGTTAAAAAAAATAAAAATTTAAGAGATTTTCGTGATTATTTTAACATTTGTAGCCCATGAAAAGCTCTTTTCAACGCACTCAAGTTTGTTAAAATCGGATTAGCCGTTTCGAAGATACGGGGGATGATTTAAGGAAACCTTTAAATACCCCCACCACTTTATTTTTATAGATACGTCAAAAAGTGCCAAACAAAATAAGTTCAGATTATCCTCGATTTCAAAGATCAGTTATTTTTTTATTAGGTTAATATAGCAGAATTCACAGAAACATCACTTTTTTAGATTCAAGATTGCAGTTACGCCCCCTAGCGGCCATTTCAGAAACATGAAAATATTTTCCAGGTTTTTGTATTGGCCGTTTTAGTAATAACTTTTTTTTTGCACAAGCCTCTACGATGGATAGTTTCCCAGATACAGTACCTCGCATTCTTAGTTGGCTACCCTGTACAAGTAAGTAGTTATCCTTTTAGTGCAGTTTAACTAAATAACAAATCAGTTAGTGTTATTTTGATACGGTTAAAAAAAGGAGCAGTTGAGTCCTGCTCCTAAGATAAAAACATTTGAGTTAATCACCTATCGCAACTGTAATTTGTTTACATAGGTCAATACACGATTCATTATTGAATACAGTGTTGCATTTTGAATTTTAAGTAAACATAGATTGTAAGCTTATGCACAGTGTTTAATTTAGTAATTTTAAAATTGTAAGGCTTTACGAGAAATGTCGTTTTAGTTATTTTATGCTGACATTAATTAGATATGTTGCTTTATTAAATGTACATTTAAATACAGTTGTTTAGTGTTTATTCAGTTTACCTATTATGTTTTTAGATACAACCTTTCTCAATTTTTGTTGTATTTTAATTATTAAACCTAGAAAATGAGTGGTGCCCAAAATAAAACAAATGCTAATACTGATTACACCTACGGATAAATCTCTGCTTCCCTCACACCTGGTGAATGTGTTCTCAATTACAGTAAGTTTCATAGGTTTGTACCTCACTTAGCTAGACCGTGGTGCAATTTATCTTTGTAATATAACAATCAACAATACACATTTTTTTATTTGTTATAACGCAAAGAAGAAGAAGAAGCTTTAATGTTTCAAGAGATATCGCGCACACTCACACACAGACACAAAATCAGACACGAGATTTTCTTTTCTAAAAATGTGTTTTTCGTATTGTTTAGGTCACAAAACGTCGCGAAATGTAAAAAATAAGTGTTTGAAAATTTAACCCGATTACATAGCTTTCTCTTTGTACGTACGTGTATGAAAAAGCAATTCGAAAACGGTAATTAACTTCCTAACAAAGAATACTAATTTTGGACGATAGTCTATGATATGAATTCAAAACTCACACAAAATTATGCAAATACGTTAATTAAAACTGTAACACCCAGCGTGCATCTAAACGCAAACGGATGGTTCACTTATTGTCTTGCAACTGGAATTCACGTACTATAAAATACGACATAGTCTAAAATATTTTTTTATGCACTAATTGACTATCATATTTGCATATTTACATTATGTATTATGAACACTTCACTTAAGACTTTTTGAGGCACGCCTTAGATCGTTTCAGAAAAAATTGATAAATAATGGTCAGCAGATTACAAGATTTTCCATGTAATACATCAATGCGCAACAAAGAGTTTAATATCAGCGTTCATATTTATGAAAATCCCTTGTGAAGCGGTAACTTTGTCATTTCGCTATTAAACATTTCATCGCCAACTTTTTAACTTGAATAAATTCTGTCCTAATGCAAAAAGTACGCTTATAAAACTCAGTTTTCGTTTTTGCTAATGATGTATCAAATGAGTTTTGAAAAGTACTTACGCATTACATTAACTTCGTTTCGTGAACATTATATTTTTCCGAAAGGCATGAAAACGAGAGCTTTATAGCTTAAATGCCATTACTTATCGCGAGATTTTTGTACATTTCAAGCGTGAGAATGTCAATGACGGTTATTTATATTATTACTTTCAAGATACGAACTTTTGAAATATGTATTTGCAATATTTAATAAATTTGCGATTTTCGTGATTTATCTTTTTTTGGTATATTAATTTACGTGCCCACGTAACACCTGGCAATACAAAATGTGATCGAGAGTAAATAAATGCACCGTTTAAAGAAAGGTCAATCATAAAAATTGTTTTATACAGCTGACGGTGGCTTGTGATTTATTGTGAAACTCCGTGCAATTTATAACCCAGACTGCATACGAACAAAATTGGTATTGTCATTTGACAGAAAGGTTTCAAACAAATTGTCTAGCCACGCTTGAACGATCCGTCTTTAAAATATGTTATTACATTCTACAAAGCGTAAGTATGCAATCTGTCCACTAAGACATTAACACCAAAATTTGTAGTTGTGCTGACAAGTAAGCAAATACAGACGTTAAGTATTTGTCATATTCCAAATTTATTACTTTTGTTTATTGTAAATATTTATTTAATTCACAAAACTAGTATTTAAAAGTTCTTGCATTCGAACTGAACGGCCACGTTTAGAGAGGGCGAACGCAGAATTAATTCTATGCAAGGGAGATTTAACTTCGGTTAATGATCCCGGCATCTACTTCCGAGCGCTTGTAATTTTACAACTTCAAAGGAAGAGCAGCAGCAACAGCGACAACTTCCGAGTGTTAGTAATTTTCATTACCACATTCAAGAAAACGCAATAGCAGCAGCAAGCCGTTCCGGTCATCAGTATTGATCATTCATATATATATATATATATATATATATATATATATATATATATATATATATATATATTCTTCTAAGAGCATAGACTGCGAACGTTAACTAATCGACACACTCGATAATAGGAATAAACTGTGGGATTCGATTATTACTACTCGACTATAGTAACCTCATTTATTACTCGACTATAGTAACCTCATTTATTATAGTCGAATGTGGCAGATCGAGTTTTGCAAATCGACTTTTTGTTGACGAGGAATCGAAGAACATTTTTTCCAGTGGATTCAACGAGCGGTACGTATGCCCAGATACCGTAACTGATCGTGTAGTTTTCACTGCATTCGAAGTCTACAAGCAGATCAGTGAACATCGCGTTTTAACATTGTAATCGTACTTTGTTAAAAGTTTTTATGTGTGCTACGTTCTGCTACCTGCGTCGTTTTCACGATGCCAGGTAGAGAGTCACCGTTGCGGCAGAGGCACCCGTACGCTCTTCGGACTTGTTACGATGAGAAAGAGTCCTTCCCCCTACCCGATGACGTCGTCCTGACCGATGAGCAGGTCCAGTTCGTGCCCTTGCCCTACTACGTCGAAGACAGCTATAAGAAGAGCAAGAAGAAAAAGAAGCTCAAGAAAATGGAAGAAGAGATTGCTGCTTCACCGCTTCCAGCAGCATCAATCACCGGTTGGGTTCCGGCTGCAGAAGAAGAAGCCGTAGAAACCATCGACTGACCGCCCGACCACGCTCACAACGGTGATCAACGCGTTCGAGGCCCTCACTGACACCATGGACTGCCCGGACGTAGAAGAGCTTCCCGTTACCAGGGAGAGGGTGCCGCCAGTAATCCTTCGCGAGAGGGAGAACTGGGCTGCCTTCTCCTGCGAATTAGAGCACCGAGGGATCATCTTCACATGCGTAAAGGCAATCGCCGAGGGATACCGGATTCAGCCTGCCACTGCCAAGGACCGTGACAGGCTAATACGGTATATGGATAGGCATGGTACACCGTACCATGCCTATCAGGCAAAGAGGGAACATTCGTTCAAGGTGGTTCTACGGGGAATACCCGTAGAAATCTCCGAGGTTGACGTTACCTCTGAGCTTAAAAAGCACAAAATCCGGCTGGTGGAGTACGTGGTTCGCCCACTGAAGACTTGAGACGGAGACCAGGCATCGGGCAGTGTCACCGGTGCCAGGGATTCCTTCACGTACCGCGTTGCTGTAAAGCGACGGCACGCTGTGTCAAGTGTGCAGGACACCGCCACTCCAGTGAGTGCACCAAACCCCGTACGGACCGGGCAAGGTGCGTAAACTGTAGTGGTGATCATCCGGCCAACTTCAGGGGTTGCCCGAGGTACCCACGTGTCCCGCAGCATAAGAAGACAGAAGTTCCACCATCACGTCTCCCGCAGCGGAAGAAGACCGAAAATCCACCTCAACAGCGACAGAAGAGGACACTGCCCACAGCGGCACCCTCTCTAGTCCGAACCGGCGTTAGTTACGCCAAAGCGACAGCGAGCGGCAGCGAGATGGCTGAAGTGGCGGATGCGGCGAAAACCGCAGACGTAAAAAAGCCCGCTTCACCCGCTTAGGATTCGACGCTGTTCTAGGTCTCCTCGGAGGCTTGGATATGGCGAAGGTCCTACCTGTCATCCAACGGGTAGCAGCGGCCTTAGTTGCGGCACAAACTGCGACTGACCTGTGGCGAGTAATCCTCACACACGGGCAGGAGGTGTTTGCACTTATTGTGTAAATACCTCCGGAAAGGCGATGAGTAGGGATGTCTGCCGGACTAAGTATAGCTATCAGTATCGATGATTTTCTTTTACATATAACAGAACTACCACACGATACACTAAATTACGTTTCAAACAACACCTGTTTAACATAATACAACGTAACATACAAGAAGCTATACCGACGTCCGGGATCCCGATCCATTTTGATGCTGCGAGGGACCAGCCCACCTGCTTCTAAGCAAACATCATCCACCCACCCACAAGTCCTGCCCACAACAATCCACATAGTAACGTAAATCCAAATTAAACATGTCTTTTTTCTTTCTTTTTGCCCTAGACATTAAGCAACCTGATATAAACTTATATAAAAAAATGAAATGTAACTATATCTCAAAAACTATGTAATCAATCGGCTGAAGAGGCTACCTCGCCCAAGCAGCCGACTGAAATTGTAAAATTCCCATTATCAATAATTGTACCCATAATTTAAATAAACTGTATTGAAATTTTCATTGCACACACACCGACGAACGAAACCTTGACACTAAAACGGGAACTCAAGAGTAAAGATGAAAACATACGAAGGTAATTGAGTAAAATCGACGATCTGGTACCACAGATCTCAGAAATGAAGAAACAAAGAGCTACAGGAAGCTATGGCAAGCCAAAACTTTAACAAAACGTCAAAAAATACAATCTTTGCCGATGAAGCGCCGGAAGATAAAAGGAAGAAAATTAAGAAAAGTAGCAACAAAACAAGATTAGTCACGCCCACCAACACTAAAATTGAAGGTAATGTAAATAATCAAGATGAAGAAGTAATCAAAGTGATGGAAGTTATTATAGCTACTTCAACACCAAATATCGACGACGATCCCTCTCCGACGAAGAAGGCTTCAAAACCGTAAACAATAGAGGAAGCACAAAACAACAAAGCATAGAGACATAAACACGTACGACGGAAAATCCGGTACGGAAGGAGAGTATGCCACCGCTGATCCTCCGCAATCAACAAGACTACTGACGAACAATCTAAAAACTCTCAAGCATCGGCATTAAACCAAAATCGACAAGATCAACCAGAGATTGGGCCAATGCGCCTATTCGATAGTGCAGATGACTACACAAAAGCTACCTCCACGTTAGACAGCGTTGGAATTCATTTCCAATATACCTGCTAGAAGAAGCTAAGCCAATGAAGGTGGAAATCAAGCGGATCCCACAAGGCGAAGGAATGATCGAGCCCTTCAGGAAGATTTAAAAGCAGCGACATACGACGTACAGAAGGTGAGTCGGATGTTTCCAGGACGCGGACACCGACAGACGGCCATGGTACTAGTACACCTCAACAGAGATAATAAAGCCAAAGAAACCTTCAAAATAACCTCAGTAGGATACCTAAGGGTGCGAGTGGAATCGCCCCATAAGAAAAACGGCGTGAGACAATGACCAGTGCCAACTATACGGCCATACACCACCAACGGCTGCCACGCTTCTCCAAGGTGTGTAAAGTGTGCAGGAGCACACCACACAAGCGAATGCACCAAAACCCGAGAAGCGGGGAACCCAAATGTTGTAATTGCACCAGAGTGCATACATAAAATTACAGTAGATGCCCCGCCCACCCGAAGAACGCAATGAAGGCAACAACAAAGAAATACACACACCGAGACCAACAGTGAATAGACAACGGGCAAGGATCGTCGAGGAAGGGCTAAGATATTCACAGATCGCGGCAAGAAGCAGCAAACCCAAGACGCTGAAAATCGCGAAAGTCAACCGGGCAGAACGAAACATCAATGGATAAACCAGCATCCCTCCATATAGGAATATGAAATGCAAACGGCCACCTTACAAAGAGGGAGGTGCTAGAAGAGTTCGTTTACCGGCAAAACCTAGATATGGTGCTGGTTACGGAAACTCATCTAAGGCATTGCGATAAGCCCAAGATAAAAAACTACCGTTTGCACCGCACCGGACCACCGATCGAGGAGGGGCACAGATTATATATATATATATATATATATATATATATATATATATATATATATATATATATAACTCTATCGAACAGTACGAGCTACCGACTCCGAAGACGCAAATGCTGGAGGTGACTGCGATAGGCTCCGCAGAACGAATAAAGATAATCTGCATAAAATTTACCGAGGGCCGTGGTCGACGTCCAAGAATTGGACGCACTATTCGACGCCAATCTCTCCACGATGATGGAAGGAGATCTCAACACCAGGACTGGAACATCAAGACTAAATCGTAACGCAAGAGACCTTGAAGTATACGCCGCGACGAGAAATCTGATCGTCGAAGGACCTCCACAACCCACCTGGTATTCAGCGGCGGGCACGAGGCCAGCCGTGCTAGACATCGCGATATTCCGGAATATACCCTTGCACATCAGGATGGAAACGACAGCGGATCTCAGCTCCGATGAAGACTCCGTCCTGCTGCAGCTAGGAGATCAAGAGCCGCTAGAATCAACGCAGATCACTAGGCCTTCCAGGAGGAAATACGAGGCATTGATCAAGGATAAACTCCCCGCAGTGCCCGTGATAAAGGACACCCGTCAGATACAGGACAAGACGCAGATGGCAGTGAACTCAAGATCTTGAAGTAAACCTTGAACTAAACGCCGCAGAAAGGCAAGTGAAGACAGCCATTAAGGACCATAAAAATGCTCAATGGGCAGCAAAAGTGGAATCACTCGAAGTCCCAGACGAATCATATTAGAAGATGATGAAGGCGTTGCGAAAGGAACACACAACCACGCCACCATTTCGCAGAAGAAATGGAATGGCATACACAGAGAAGGCATAGGAACACAATAGAGCCTCGTTTACGAGAACGTAAACCTCGACCACATACAAAGGATAAATAGCTCCGTCAGAGACCGCCTGGCGGAAGAGGCCCAAGAAAACATTCGATACACCACCACACTGGAGGCAAAGGACACCCTGAAGAGGTTAAAAGTCAAGAAGGCACCGGGGCCAACCTCCGTTCTAAATAAAACACTGAAGCCCTTCCCTCAAAGAGACGTAACGTACCTCACCGCAGTTTACAACGCATTACTTCGATTGAAATACTACCCAATCAGATGGCGAGAACCGAACATGGTGATGATTCCGAAACCGGGTAAAAATGCTACCTTTCCCCAATACTACAGACCCATCAGCCTCCAGTCGACGATGAGTTAAAGTTTTGGGGAGGATCATTCAAGTTAGACTACAAGAAGAAATAGACGAATTACAAATCTCACCGGACGAACAATTCAGATTCCGAAGAAATCACTCCACCACACGTCGCTTTAATTGGAAGAACCCGGAATACCGAAACTAAATGATGATGACCGATAGTATTTAAATTTACTTTACCTGACGACTTTTTCGATCTCTAGTTTCCTACTAACCTTATATAGACATTCGTGTGTATCTCCCGTGGTAAAAAAATACACATAAAACGTTATACCGATGTATCCATCCGACTAGCACCAGAAAAGCATCAGAAGTGACTTAATCTAACTAGCGTAGGCACGTCACCGCAGAAACCACGCTTTTCAGTAGAGTATGGGAAAGAGAAAGACAGCATTATAAGAAATTGACATAAGAATTAGTGAGAGCAATAATAACTCAATCTCTGCTAAGGTTTGTGTCTTAGCTAAATAGTTTGTTTCGTAACTAAAGTGCAACCAGGTTCAAAACTGGACTACGTGATCCATATCTAGAATTCGTATCTCAATGAAGAGGTTTAGGTAAGGTATTCATATCTATATTACGGTAGCGGGTTCAGAGGGTTCATGTCTATACTAAGGCTGTTACGGGTGAAAAATGGCAGTAAGATTTGTGTAACAGATAAGGATAATTGCCGATAGGTCGTTAAAAGGGAGTGAGATAGACATATGACTAATTTAACTTAGATGTTTTTAAATATTAAGATATTTGCATATCATATGTAGAATTTTAAATGAATGTTAGCTTTCCATGTATAATATTTTAAATTGATGCTATCGTTTTTAAATGTTATTTTTAGGGTTATTGAAGATTTAGTTGAACCATTTTAAGATGTGTTACTTGAGTAAAAAGATGTTTTTATTTCGATTCTAGTTATCAGGTTGTGGACGATACACGTGTGACTGAAGTTGCTTTTCTCATAAAAGCGGACATTTTGCATCTTTAGTATGGAGCATTTTTATTAGTAGTAGTGTAAGATGACGTAATCTTTGAGGGTAAAGGGTTTGTGCTTTGGTTCTTTGTAGTTGGCCAGTAAGAGTTGGTTGGAAGCTTAGGACGAGTGATGCAGTTTAACGTGCGTGCAAAGTATACCTACGATCCATCTGGTGTTACCTGAAAATACCGTGAGGGACTACCTGTGGATTATAGATAGGATTCATAACCCAGGGGAGATTAATAATAACATATTCGTTTCCAATGAAGAGATAAAATGATGATTTTAGTGCTTTCCTATTTTTTGGACTAATTTTACCCTTATTAAATTTCGGATATGTCAATTTACATGTAGAAGCCGTTGACACTGTACTATTGAGAATTAATTTAACATTATGACGTCATAAACATGGCGACCAATCGTGGCGCGTTTGTAGACGCGTGATTGTTTTTAAAATTTTATCACTTTTATATTGTTTATAAGTCAAACAAATTTTTTTAAGAGTTTTTTTGCATCGACTATTAATATAATTTATGGCAAAGTTTTAAAATACGCAAAAAACAATGGATAAATTTTTTTTCAATAACCCAATTAATCCCCTATTGTTGATTTTACACAAAACTGGTGTCCTTTGATTATGACTTTCCCGGATTTGATTCATTTTATTCTATTCACACTACATGCAAAACAACCCCATACCCACCCCCGACCACTGAGATATCGGTTACAACCGATTCCATTGCCATTTTCACCCGTAATCTGTGGGCGGGGTGAATAGGAATGTCACTAATCAATATGGGAAAAGTCATTAATCAAACGGCACCAGTTTGTTTGAATCAGAAATATTGGTAAAATTTAGGACACAAATAAACGCAAAGCAAAGCAAAGTTTAATAACAAACAAAAACTGGCTTACCTTTCGTAGGATTCGACCAGATGGATCCGCAAAAGTGCTCCTGGCCATGTGCAATATAAAAAAAGGGTCCAAAATAATCGCATGAAATAATAAGATAAGGTAATCGTGCATTCAGATCAAGTGTCTCGCACATGTATAGATCATCAAAATTTAAGAAATATTACTTGTCTTGACGTTAAATCAATAAAAAACTCAATATTCACAAATCTTAATTTTGACTATTAGTTTTCACTATTTGCAATGGTCTCAATAATATCCTAAAAACAACACTTAATGCTTTGTCTAAATCGTAAACAAAAAAAAAACGTCGTCACTGCAAGGACTGTCCAACAATATTTTGAGAATAGCCGGTTGAATTAAAAATTTCGTATCTTACCCGAGTACATATTATGGATAAAAATCACCCTTGTTCCAATTATTGGAGATATTTTGTTTTTAGATATTCCAATAAAATCCACATATTATAGGAGTATATGATTCTCAACAAAGAAAAATTTGAATCCTCCTAAAACTCTCGTATGAAGAGGTGATTGTAAATATGTATTGTAATACTAAACTTAGTTATGATATGCACTTTGCGTATTAGTAAGCCATTGAACCACTTTACGTACGATCGTAACTGTAAGATCAAATGGCATTCCAAGTAACCTTAAAACCACATGTGTGGATTCCACTCTCGTTGGGATTTAATAGATGGAATTTCATAATTAATTTTGTAAATAGTTGATGTATTGTGTATGGTGATTAAGAATAGTTTTTGAAATCATATCATCAGGTTATCGAAATGCATTCGTATTGTAACACCCTAAACGAACGTACAATAATTGTTTTATTAATGGCCTTGGTTTGCTAGCTCAATATCACAGGGGAGGTTCAGTTTGCAATATTCAACCCTCCAATGTATGTTGGGTTGCCTGGATTTAGAATCAAGTAACACAATATATAAGAAGTATATTAAGAGTATAATTTGTTAACTGAAATAAAAATATAATACTTTTAAATAATATATAAAAAAAAAAAATAATTATTCTGGCGTATAAAATAAAATTACACTCCGTTGTGTAGTTTGAGTCCGATGTCGGAATCTGGCTTCAGGTTTGATTGCACCTGGTCGCAAGCTGTAACAAATGTCATTAAGCATGTGTCTGTTATTTTCCGCGGGTTTTTCGTTTAGTAAGTGTAATAATAATTAATTAACAATGATGATTTTCGGTCGGGTTACTGGTGGGGGTGAAGATAAATGGACCGAGTGGTTTTTTATGAAAGTGCAGTAGCAACTTCAATCAGGTAGGACAGTGATTCTATTATATTTCTTTGAGATAATGAATTTGTGGGTAATTACAAATATAGGGTGATATCTATGTGACCAAGAGGAGGTTTAATCAATTAAATATAATTGTTTGACATGGATTGGAAAGTTGCGGTACTTAAACAGGTTAGGATAACTCTTGATCTACACTAACATTTGCAATCGTTTGTTAGTGTTGTAAAATTTGGGTGTTTGGAATGTGAATTAATTTTTAATGGATTAAATTTTAAAAATAGAATAAAATAGATTTCACACAATTGTACTAAATGAACTATGTGATTTATTTAACTCTTCTGGTGTATTATGATTAATCGGGAAACTAAATGGAGAAATTTTAATATAAAGTGTAAATCATGTGAAATGGAAATATGGTGCACTAAATTATGTTTAATAATTAGTAGTGGGGTTAGACTAACTAGAATTTTTGTGAAGTTTATCCTGGGGTTGTTATCTTGAAATTACAGGACCATGTGTGTGGATAATTTGGTTTCGATACCAGGTGGTAGGAGTTCGGACAAGACTTCAAGAGAGTGTGTAACAGAGGGAGGATATAGGGGTAAGTGGTATTCGGATAAGTGTCTGGTGACGGTATAAGATTCATATTGAGAATCTGGATTAAATGCATATCTAATGATTTCTATACACCCTTCGTGGTAGTACCACCGAACAGATGTTAGATAGGGATCAGGTTTATACATGGGTAATAGGGAAAATTATAGGGATGTGGTTTATACTAAGCTAGTAACGGTATGAGTATTATATTGAGCATCTGGATTAAATGGATATCTAATGATTTCTATACACAATCGGTCGACAGTCATGTAAAATACGTTGGTGCTAGAAATATCTGCAAAAGTGTCATCACTAAAACTAAAAAGTTGTTCGAACAACGAAAATGCAATGAACTAGCTACATCTCCTTTAGGCAGTCGTAAATTTTGGTCTTTAGCAAAAGCCATTAGTAAAAACTTTGGAACACCTTCATTTCCCCGCCTGACGTCTATTGACAGATCGGTAGTTGCTGATTCTATAGACAAAGCCAACGTTTTTGTGGATTTGTTTGCATCAAACTCGTGTCTCGATGATTCTGGAGAAGATGTGCCCCTAGTCAACTCTTCTTCATACGCTATGAAACAAATTCATTTTCGGTACAAGCTCTTGGAATCGATCATCAGTAGGCTTGATCTCAATAAAGCGACTGGCCCAGACGGTATCCCAGCTATTGCCTTAAAGAAATGTTCCCCCGAACTAGTACCAGTCCTATCTAAGCTCTATACGATCTCTATGTCTTCTGGGGAATTCCCTTCATCACGGAAGTTAGCAAATGTTCAACCTATTCCCAAAAAAGGCGATAAGACCGATCCCTCAAATTACCGACTAATTGCCATCACTTCCATTTTATGTAAAATCATGGAAAAAGCCATCAATCAGCAACTGCTCACGTTCATTGAAACTAACAAACTCCTTAGTGACCACCAATATGGGTTTAGGCAAAGTCGTTCAACAGGCGATCTTCTTTCATATGTGACCCAAGTTTGGAACAATACAGTAGAGCAGTCCGGTGAAACAGTTGTAGTCGCTTTAGATATCTCAAAGGCATTTGACCAAGTTTGGCATAAGTGTTTACTTGCCAAACTCACCTCGTTTGGGTTAAATGATACGCTCATCAACAGGGTTCTAGTTTCCTTGATAAAAGACGAATATGTGTCGTAGTTGATGACTTTTTTTCAAAAGAAGTTGGCATTAACGCGGGCGTACCACAGGGATCCGTTATAGCGCCTACACTTTTGCTACTGTACAGAAATGACCTTATTTCTTCAACAACTAACCCCATCCATTGCTTTGCTGACGATAGCACTCTTCACTGTAGTTCATCTCAGTCTACTCATAGTGATAATCCACCTTCTATGTCAAATCAAGAAATGAAAACTGAAATGGGAAATTCAATCAACAAAGACATTCAACGTATTCTCGAATGGGGAAGCAATAATCTAGTTAAATTTAATGCTAACAAAACTCAGTGTTGCCTTATGTCCGCCAAAAAAGATCGATCATTTCCTGTTGTAAGTATGAATGGCTCAGTTCTTAAGTTTTCAGACTCTATTACGCAGTTGGGTATGACTGTATCTTCAAATCTCTCATGGGTTGACCGTCTTCTGTCAGCTACCAAAACAGCTGCTCGTAAAATAGGCTTTTTGTACAGATCTAAGCAGTACTTTACCTCTCGACAACTCCTTCTGCTGTATAAGACCCAAATTCGGCCTCATCTGGAATATAATTCTCACCTTTGGGTTAGTGCTCCCAAATACGCTCTCGATATCGTTGATCGTATTCAAAAGAGAGCGATTAGGCTTATAAATAACCCGTCGTTAACTTCTCACATACAGTCCCTTGAGCATAGAAGGATGGTTTCAGTTCTTTCTTTGTATTATCGTTATTACAACGGCTATTGCTTTGCGAGAAATACTCGGCTCGCTCATTCACATCATCAGTATGCAGTACAAATCTCCACTTGTCGTACCAAACGGGCGCAATCCACATTTCTCTACACGGCTTCTAAACTCTGGAATGATCTCCCTAGTTCCTGTTTTCCTCTCACTTATGATATGAGAAAATTTAAGGTAGCTGTTCATAGGCAACTATTGTCAATTCATTATCCCTTTATCCATCCTCCTAAATGTTCCTGAATGCTTTAGCACGATAGGCCTAATTTGGCCTGTTCAGGTTCACAATCATAAAAAAAAACACCCTTCGTGGTAGTAACACCGAACAGATGTTATATAGGGATCAGGTTTATACACGGGTAATAGGTAAAATTATAGGTATGTCACAGTATAAGATTACCTTATAATTGGGGTCGAAACCACCATTAATAAAGCAATACTATTAACAATCTTTATCTATCCTTCGAGGTACGTACACCGGTAGGGCAGATTTGAGATTGTTTCTCGGATACCAGGGTTAGACAGGAAATTGCTTCCTAAAGTAGCCTTACTTCTTGGGGCCGAAGCCACCAGTAGTAGAACCACGTTACTGGGTAACTACTTGCTACTCCTCGAGAAAATGCAAATACCTACTTACGTTTCTGGGGAATTATTTTGAACTGGCACTAGAATATCGAGAGATCAGAAATTATGTCAGGCAGGTTAGAATGGAATTAATGACAGGCAGGTTATAATAAGCAGGCAGGTAATTTGATATTCACTGGTTCGTATTTCTAGATCAAGTGGAATTAAATTCGAATTGAAATAGAATAGGATGAGTGAAGGTGAGCGCGGATATTTATAGGGGATTTACTAGGAGAGGGAAAAGTAGTGGGAAACTGATAGGATTTATAAACAATACTCCATTCAGTTTCAGGAAATAAATAGGAAAGAAGTTTTGATAGGAATTTCTGTACTAGGATTGGATAATTAATATGTGATGAATTTTTGGATCATTACAGTATCACAATGGAATAGCTGTATGTTTACCGAAGTAATTATGAATGGTATTCGTGTCACGACCTCCATTCATGGGAGAAATCGTCTGGAGCAGTCACGATTAATTGTGATTTAATTAATTTATATTGTAGCATTTAACTTAAGTTGTTAACTTAAGCTGCTTTTGATTAAGCGCAGTTAACAAGAGAAGAGAATATAAAAGGTTTGTTTGTAGGCGTACCGAGCTTTTCTGTAAGAATCAAGTCTAGGAATAGGGACCCACTCTTGTTTAGTTCACGAGTACTATTAGGAAACCGTATGTAATATGACTAAAATATAAACAAAGGCAATTTAAAAATCAAATATCGCATAATTCATATACAATTTAAAATTATACTGTAGATTTGTAAAGGAGAGCTGCGAGTAACATTCCAATGGATACAACCATACACGTCTCTACTGATAAGATATGCCTATAAATATAACAATCCAACAACAAAAACCCTTCAGACACAGCATCATATTCATTGAGCAGATAGGTCGTGGCTTTCAGCTGTTCATGTTTATCAATTACACACACAGAAAACACACCTGTCAACTCCCAACAGAAACGGTTGTTCCGGTTCCACCAGTTACCCAAATTCAACACCTTTATCCAAACCTTACAGAAGCCGGGCAAGGCACAAACACACACAGACACACATACATGCATGCACGCCAGCCCACCTACACAGACTCTAGCACACAAGTTTAGGCTTATTTAGCTTTGTATTAAGAAGCTTTATAAAGGAAATTTGTGTAAAATGAAATTATGTTTAAAAAATACGTTTATACATTTTTCTACAATGTTAATCGTTATTCATATGTTATAAAAATTTTAAGAAAACACTTGAATAGGAATTTGTTGCTGCCAAATTATGACTAGTATCAAAAAATCACATAGAACATAATTAATCGATATGTTTAAGATCTACGCAACGGTATTTCTATATCTTAAAAGAACAATTGCTTCTATGAAGGTTAGTTTTTTTTCCTTTTTACTCCGCCAACAAAAAACCGTAATTGAGTCCTTAAATTAATTAATTATGCACCGTTGAATATGGATAAAAGTAAAATTAAAAGATAGTTTTTAATTGTAAATAGAATTTTTTTTTGTTTCCAAATTATTCCGAAATTAAAACCTGGTAAGTAGTAATTAAAATTTATTATTAATTTTATTAAATACATAAATAAAAAGGTTACCTCGAGTAGTAATTCAGTTTATATTAAAACGCACGTGTTAAATGGAAATTACATTCAAAACCTTTTATCTTAATATTAGAGAATGATAAGTAACCAAAGCATTCAAATAAACTTTAAAACCCGATCAATCTAATTAAGAGAGTTTTAAATTAATATATACAAGTGGTAATTAACACCGTCCTTATAAATAAGTTCATTTATTTAGTGAAAATTGCATTGCATTGTTAAATAGCAGTTTTGATATAAATACGTAAAGTTAAATATGAAATACTTTCTATGAACTCCAACTACAAAAGAATGTATCTAATCTTTTACTATTGTATAAAATTGTATGTATTTAAATAATGAGAACACCGACAGATGTGTCAAACAATGACTAGCTTCTAGAATTGCGTGATTTTGAGTTGATTAAGTGTCATTAATTACTAATTAACCCGTTAGATAGAATAAGTATTTTTTGTTAATAGAAACTGGCCGAATTTTATATCAATCGTTCTGTTACTTCATGAAGAGTAGTTAATACAGGCTAATTAATTGAATTCAACTTAGTAAATACTTGCTCTGTAACCGAGTATAAAAAGTCAGTTAAATTTATTTTGACAAGTAGTATAAAGTTACTTTGCTACCGAGCACCGTTTTGGTTAAACCGTAATCAGTGAAATTTAAATACATTCACAGAGTTCATATTTATTAATAATCATTTATTTTCATCCATCATTGGTGAAGGAATTTTGTCTGTCAAGGGCATCTGTGACCTTTGTCTACCGTATCCGCCGTTCGTCTGTACTAATTGATTTTTATCCTCCATTGGGAGCCCCGACGCAGCCGTTTGGGAAGCCGTAGACGTTCCAAAGTGGACCAAAAGATCACCTGAACGATATCTTAACTTTGGGTGGCGCCCGAATCCGTTTTCTAACCCCTGGAACGAAGAACCGCCCAGGAGTTGACACCGACATAGAATAAAATACCGTAACTTATCAGTAAAAATAATAAACATATTTCCAAACGAGTCTTAATTTTTGTGTTGGACTTCGTTGAGAGCAAGCTTCACTTGCCACCACCGAAAACCCATTACACTTCAGAAACGTTTGATAAAAACCAAAAACTTCCCCTATTAAACCCCCCTTCTACGCCGATGGATTGCTCCCAAAAGCTCTAGGAGAAATGAAATCAAGTTTAAATACAAAATCACTCCTTTGTTGCTACTACTCTGTCAATGACAATGATGGTTAAGGTTGTAGATTAAAAACAACGTAGTACAAACTCATTCAAACCGGTCACAAGAAGTCAACTAGTTGTTATGCATAATTTGTTAGAGTAACACAAGTAAGAAATCAGCGTACTCGGGACTGGTAGTGGATATGACATAGTCGCAGAAAACACCATGACATTCTCTCGATTTGAGAATTAGAGAAGTCGAATTGAAGAAGTTGAGAATGATCTAGATGGTTTTCAAAATGCTGAAAACGTGTAAATCCGTTTATATACAACCATTTAATAATAAACGCATAATACCTATGATAGTAAGAGTATTATGCTATGCATAATACAATTTGCCACGTGTCTAACCATCATATGGCATAAAAAAAGGAATGGGCTCGACTAAGCTCAGGCAGAACACTTGGATGCGTGGTTGTTTTGGAGGTATAGCTTAAAGAGATGGTGATATGGTTAGATAGGAACCGGATATAAGTAGGCGCCACAGGTTTTAATAAGGAAATACTTAATCAGTGCTGAAAGGAGAATAAACCCTGTAAAGCCGGAAACAGGATTTACCCCAAAAAAAAAAAAATAGAAATGGGTTAACAATTCCCACGACAAAGTAGTTGTATTGTCAATAGTTCTGACAAAAGAATAAAAAAGAACAAAAAAAAAATTAATATTAAACACCAAAACCCACGATGACAAGCAGTGAGCCACAGCTTGTGCCCACGACAATTTCAATTTAAATTTCAATTAGAAAAAAAATAATAACATAAACTTATTATATGCCCCTTCAGGCCGTTGTAAGATCTTACTGGCCGTAGCCTGAATTGGCCAATTTAACACATACAATGTTTAGTAAAACCAGAAAAAAAAATTTATTAATTAACTTGCTTGCCTTACGCTTCACACAATATGCAGCAAAACCCCAATTGTTTTTCAGTAAAACACTAATGATTTTATATTACATAACAGTAATTGGAAAGCTTGTTCGGTCCACAGTAAATAACTACCGTATCAATTAAAGCAATCAAGAAATTTAGAAGAAATAAAACTGGCCCGAACAACCTTGTCCACAGGAGAAACTAATGTACACAACACCTAAAGATTACGAGACAAAATTACAAATTCATATGAAATTAAATGTTTAACTTTTGCAATAGTTCACGTTAATACAAATAATCGTTACACACGGTATATTTCAATCAAAACAGGAGTTAAATCGTTGGGTGAATGTAGCCACAGAAGCTAGAATTAATTAGGTTAAAATGGAAGCTACAACTTGTTTGGGTGCGGTCTATCCAGTCACTTTTATTGATTCAATTAAAGTTTTACTTGTGATTGAGTCCAAAAATATTAAAAACTGAATTAGTGAATATATATATATATATATATATATATATATACCGTTAAATAAAAGAATGTTGTGAAAGTGAACTGCTGGAAGCACCTTAAATATATAAATTTAATTAAGAGGTAACAATTGTCAATTATTTGATTACAAAATTAATATCAGTACATTTATTTTCGTTGTAGAAATTCACTAAGAACCTCCTAGGTGTATTTGAAATTTGGAAACACAATCGTGTAACCAGGTGATAAAGAAAAAGATCTGACCTTTACTGACGCAACTACTTATTTGATCTTGCAAATTTCGGGTATTATTCCAATGATCTAGCAGCCTTCACGTATATGGTCCTGGATGTCAGCAAGGCTCTTACGCCTTCCAGCAATAATCATCTACTTTGCATGTAACGTAACAGTAAAATGTGGGCATTTAAGAAGGAATGCCGTTAGAAATGTAAGTTGTCCGTAGATGCTAAAAGAAGGTAAATATAAGTACGTTGTTTTTAATTAATTATGACCGTTCATACCTCTTACAGGTGACAAACAAGCCGGTAGTGAACATTCAACGTAATTTCGATTGAGGTGTCTTTATATGTAAAGAATTAGTATTGAATGCTTTTATATTCGAAAACCTGAAAACGATTTTAATTACCATGAGGTTACCGAAACATGTGCCACTTACCGAAGATGTGGACGAATGAATAATTTCAATTATATCCGCCTTTTAAAAGCGTTAGTAATACTTTTACTTAACCAAGTATTACTTTAAGTGAGAATTTTCCAAAAAAATGGTGCTTCAGCATCCAGAACCAGAAACGAAAAATCTCTAGAAACTCAACATCCACCATCAAGGGCGTTCTTAAAAAGGAAGAAAGAAAAACTGGCCAACACCTTAAAATCAATTTTACAAACTTGAGAAAATTTGCATTTAATCATTGTTGTCAAAAGTTAAAATGTGTAGAAAATATGTATTTATTATATGCATATGTATTATTTGATCCTAATAGATCCCAGGTTCCTTTTTAACTGCTTTATATTAAATAATCCGAAATCTCAGAGATGTCGCTGAAGGTATTAAATTATTACTTATTTTAACTAAGTAAGAGATGTGTACAAAAGTTACATGTACGTTAATTTAAATACAATTAGAGATACGCAAAAATTTGCGAAATAGTGCATTCAACCTAAGAATAAATTGCTGTTTTTAGTAAGTAAATTTGACAAAATGACGAACGTTATCAAAAAGAAACGTTTTCTAATTAAACACGTAACAAAGTGTAATTATAAATTCGTAATAATCCAAGAGCTACAAGTATATTTTAATAACTAACCGCCACGCGAGACATTGCCGTTACTATGAAAACGAGAAATGTCAACATAAATATGTATTGTAAATGTGAAAATTGCAATGGGAGTCAGGAGCGATTGTACTTGAAAAAAATCGATTTTTATTTTGTGTGCTTAAATTATTATGCATTTCATTACGAATAATTTGGTACCACAATTACGAGTTTTTGATAATAAATACTCACATGATAGGGGTTTTATTATAGGTGTGCATGAGCAAATTCGGCAAGAAGTCTAGAGTTTACTTCAACTGTTCGCCATTTACATGTTTTTGTTGTAGTATTTGATGTAATAATAATGACAGTGCAAGTTTCTTATTTTAGTACTGTTGGTAGTAATGTCGGCTGTTTGTTTATATTTGGCAGCAGACTAAGCAGGCTGTTTTGTTGCTTTGTTTACAAATTGTTATGACATTTTTACTGTGAGTTCAGAAAGTGTTGTGACAACGATTTAGAGGTGATACGTGTGTTTTTATTTCATAAAAATGCCTAGGCCCAGTCTAAAAGTTTATAAAATGGTGAAGTGATTGAGGTTAGTGAACCCAGTGACGAGTCTACGCCTATGTCTGAAGAATTTCAAAACAATGAGCTTACATCTAGTTCCAAAAAGAAGGAAAGTTCCTCCAGGCAAAAGGAAGAGTCTAATATAAACAATTATGAATCCTACATTGGGGAAGATAGAGAAAAGAATACTTTTGACCTCATAAATTTTCAAAATTTGGAAAATTTGTTGACAAAGATTGCTGTATGCTCCAGTTGTCAGGGCTTGCCATCAGTTTTTCCAAGCAATAGGAAAGGTCTGAGTTTTTCAATAAACATTGTTTGTAATAACTGTATGAATAAAGTATCTGCAAATAACAGTGAAACACTACCTTCAGGAGCAGCTGAAATAAATGTTAGGGTAGCCTATGCGTTTCGGTGCATTGGCAAAGGCGAATAAGCTGCAAGACAAGTGTGTGCACTAATGAATATGCCTCAGCCCCCTGAGTTCAGACACTACATTGAGCTGCTATGCAAAACTGTCAAAGATGTTTGCATGGAGAGCATGAAAGAAGCTGTAACAGAGAAGAAAATAACAATAACAAAAATATTACAGCCATTTTTGATGGGACCTGGCAGCGCCGTGGCCACAGTTCCCTAAATGGTGTTGTAACAGCAATAAGCGCATTGCCAATTACACTGGCAGTAGTGGGGGCATGGAAGTCCATGGTGTTGTCGATATGTTTAACAAATCCAAAGAAACACACGGCATACGATATAAATATTATCTGGGCGATGGAGATAGCTCTTCATTCCCTACAGTAGTAGCTAAAAAACCCTATGGAGAAGATTTCATTATAGAAAAGCAAGAATGTGTTGGCCACGTTCAAAAACGGATGGGCAGTACGCTAAGGAGTTTAAAAACTAAAATGGGAAAGCGTTTGTTAGTGGACAGTAAATCTATTGGTAGTCGCGGCCGTTTGACAGGTGCAGTTATAAACAAAATTCAAGAATACTATGGAAAAGCTATAAGGAAGAATTGTACAAGCCTGGAATCAATGAAACAGGCTGTATGGGCTGAAGATTTCCATATTTTAGCATCAAATGCTCATCCTGAAAACCACAAAAGGACCTGACACGTGGTGTAAATACAAAAAATCAATTATTTCCAAAGAAGAATATGACCCCAGTAAGCATTTTCATTTGCAGAAGTTGTAATGAATGAAATTGAGCCTATTTTCAAACACTTAGCCAAACCAGACCTTCTTCAAAGATGTTTGCATGACGCAACTCAACACTTGTAATGAAAACTACTTTGGAGCTTGGTGTATATGATGCCATAGCAACCTTCAACAATGGAAATGTTGTAGTGTCAAATTTTAGCCACATTAGGTGGGATGAATTTGAACAAGAGGACCCGGATAACCCTTCTTATGCACCTGGGCACTACTGAGGTTAGTTTTCGATCTTATTTTTAAGTTGGAGGATGTGAGCTTGTGTTAAATTACGATTCTCTGAAAATCACTTTTTTTCCAACATTAGGTACATTTTTCAAAAACCGTAAATGATATTTCCATGATTTTTTTATTTTGTTCCTTATATATGTAGCTTTAATATGAGCAGAGGAAATTTTGACAGCACTTTTGGTTTTATATACAGGGTGTGGTGCGAATAGTTTTGATTAAAAGTAATGGCGGATACAGTTATGTTAAAAATCTGAAATTACAAAGCTGTAGGTTTTGGATGACGCTGAGTTCAAATATAATATTGTCCTGAATGTGGCACTTTTGGTTATACCGGAAGTAGACGTCAACTTTGTTATTTTAAATGGAACCTAATATTTTTTATTTTATTTTCGAATTCTACATGAAATTCTAGATAAAATTTGTGCACAATATCCTATACCAAAAACGAAGTATTTTCGAGATATTTCGACTTTTTTAAAAATTTTGAAAAAATCCTAGTTCACATTGAATAACGATATCTCCATTAATAATGAAGCTAGTGACGTGAAATTGTAACCAATAAACAACAAGCGCTTGCCCGTTTACTCCATATATCCTTCTCATACATATTTCATACAGGGTATTTTAAACTTAGCCGCCAACATGCACAATTTAAATCATTTATAAGTTGCTTACTTTAAATAGAACATCCTGTATTTTGTTACATTTTCCGCTGTATTTTTTTGAGCCAATTCGTTTGGTATCAGTATTCCCTATACCTAAATCCAACCACTTTTGAGATATTTCATTATCTTAGTTAAAACATAACAACACTTAATTATTTCAACATTAGTAAAGGGTAGGCCATGATTTCCATTATTTAAGGTGATATTTTGTTATTAATTCTGAAAAGTAACCAATAGCCTGAAAGGATTATTAATTGTGGATATCATTAAAAATGTTGACTAGGTATTTTGTATTAATTTAATTAGATAACTTACAAACAAAAATAACTAAATGTAATATTAAACAAATAAAGTTTTATAATAAGTGTTCAAAATTAGCACCATCTACTTCTAAACATTTATGAAACCTTTTCATTAAGTTATGTCTTGTAATTCTGGAAATATGGTCGCGTGTTAGAGAATTAAAAACAAGTAACGAAGCGCCAGATGTTATAATAATGTGGTAATGGTGCCACGTGTAAATAATGAATAATAAATTAGTAGGTTGTAAAATAAATGGGTGTAAAATGTTCTCAAAACAAATCGTTAAACTAACCAGAGATCCAAAACACTCAATAAAGATAATGCCGTTGTCCCAGTCGGTTGATTAAAGTAGGCCGGTTCAATCTTTTGATTTGCTTAATTACCACAAATTTATGCTGGGTTATTTCCACTTAACATAAATATAGTAACTACAATGTAACAATAATAAAAATTATCTTGAACGCCAAGTTATTTTTTAATTATGTTCGGAATAACTAAACCGAGTATACAATAAAAAGTTCACCACAATGTCAAAATAAAAAATATACAAACTATGTTTATTAAATATTTAAATTTAGAATTATATAAAATATATCTTAAAAACTAGTTGTAATAGCCTTAAATTACTAAATGTTTGAAACATTTGTACACAACTTTTTAATAACATCTGGTATCTAAACAAATACGGAAATGTAAACCAAAGGTGATGTAATCGTTGTACCAAAATTGCGCAATATCTCGTAAAAACAATGCTGTACGTTGTAAACCATACCAAAGATGAATTTTACTTCTTCAAATTTATTTTCATTTATCTTCATGAAATTGAATAATCCAATATTTATTGCATTCTCTTGAAAGTTCAAATAAAAAAGGTGTGATCTAAATTTAGACCTAAATTAAATGCAACATGTAGTCATAAAATGAAAACATCCAAAGATAGCAACGTATAAGTACAAGTGTACTTAAAAGCACCAATAAAAGTGTAAATCAAAGTGCCTGTAAAAAGCAAATGTTTTAAATTTTAATATAATGCGTGTTAAATGTACCTTACCATTAAATCAATGGCACTTTTCACAAAATTTAGGTGGAAACTCAAAAATGGCTTCCTGTATACACAGAATACATCAAGAAAATGAAGAAAAGGAGGATTAGGAAGTCAGATGATATAGCGGTGCGCGAAAAAAGGTGCGCAAATAATAAGTCAAAGATATGGAATATAAACCCCTACGAAGATATGCACTTAAGTTACCCCAAAATGCAAATTAAGTTGCCTACCACAACTTATAAATCATTAATAATTACAAACTCTTTTTTCTTATATTTTACAACTAAATGAACGAAGAACGTAAATTACGGTATATTTTAATACAACTCAAAATGGGTTGTTACAATGTTAAATATCTAGCCACAAAGGTAAAGAATAATATTAAATAATATGTAATATGCACCATATACAATGTAACCCATTTCAACACTTTTAATAATTAAAAGAGTATTATTATACTCTATATCTATTAACCCTGCACTATATTTTTAGGTTGCATTAATTATGGGAGTGATGGGAGCTTGCCGTTCAAATGAACTACATGCAATGAAAATAGAACATGTAACATTTTATGAAGGTTGCACTAGTTTTAATTCCAGTTACAAAGACTAAGATTCCTAGGAATTTCACTATTACGGACAATTTTCACAATATCGTTAAAAATATGCAGATCTAAGACTGGCAAATATATATGAAGGCTATATTGCAGACTCACAGAAGAATAAAATTGACACTGCTGTATTACTAATGACACCACCGACATTAGTATTGGTACTACACCTATTGCAATGAATTTTAATAATTGCCCTAATCTGACAATTAATTTAATAAATCATAAAATTATAATAACCAGGTCTATTCCAACAAAAATTAGAAACTAGTCAACGTCAATCTTATTTTTCAAATACTAATTTTCAAACTGTTTTTGACTATTTTTCACAAATTTGATTGGCACTGACCGGTTTATGATTTTTATTAGAGCAAACCTTATATTATCATTTTTTGATAATCTTTTAAAGCTCTCTAATTTTCCAGTTGATTTGTAAAACTAAAATTCGTGTCTTTTCTAATTTTTGCACGCTCTAAAAATAAAACTCAAACCTTATTAACGTCAAAATATTTTCTCTTTGAGTACACTATTAAAAATAAAATTTTTCGAAAAATAAAAAACTCCAAAACAACTTTCCCATATGAAACCAACTTTTTGGTAAACACTATATAAATCGATGGTTGTAGATAAAGTATAGTATTTGACTCTGATGATTAAATCACTCGCCGCAAACGGCTCGTGTTATAATCATCCTCGTTTATTATGGCCTACATTATACGCTCATTAAATAATATACTATTAAAATCGATTAAAGATCGATTTGTTTCCGAAAACAATACTTTACTTATGGGTGTTTCGCGTATAAGTGCTTCGTAGTACTGCAGGCAATGAAATCCACTTTCCAGGAAAATTTTAAAGATGTAAGGTAAAGAAATCAAGTCTTGTACAACGGTTCTCGTAATGGTGTTTTAGAATCCCCTAACAATAACATACGGTGAGTAATTGTGTTATAATGTCAATCTCATGATCCGTTAAGGACAAACAGGACTTGCAGTGATGTGGAAGAATTTTGGGTTAAATGTAGGAATACTTACGTTTTCAAGCATGCCAATTTGTATGTATCAAATCCTTATTGTGGTGTGCTATACTGTACTTTTCTCTTACATTTGAGAATATGTAACACATTCCAATAAGATAAGGTATAATTATTGTCGGTAAAATCACGTAAAGTTTTAGATTTAATCAACACAGAGATAAAGGTAAATTAGTTAGTGTTAATCAAACGATCGTATACCATGTTTTAGGAAAGATATAGACATATAGAAAGGGTTAGAATGTGGTAAGCCCGTTAATTGTCGCTTTAATCCTAAATTAAGCTGATAATGCGAAAATGTAATATACATAGTTTCGTAGTTTTATTAGAAGACATCAAGCGTGACACAATTTTAGTTTGTATGAAGCGTATTCCAAATACAAATCTTGGATAAATCGTAAGAACGTGTACACAATTTATACATTGACAATTCGTACTGTAAAGATCAAAGTCACAGATTAATAATGTTAAAAAATTATACAGAATAAGGGACTTGATTTAAAATAATATGTTGCAATAGCGTCGTTATTACAGAGTTCCACTACTAATAAATTATTGGAAAAGTGAAGCGTATATGATTGTTACCCTATCCAACCGCCTTTGTTTGGGTGACGCATTGAAGCGTATGAATTTATTTTATGATAGAAACAATATTACACTAATTTTGAGTAACTAACAGCGCCACTTTAGGCGTCAAATTGAAGTGGTTAATTGTCTTTAGATTATAATTAATTCTTTAATCAACAACATGTAATTAAACGCTTACTTGAAGGCTAAACTGTAACGTTGATCTATCTTTTAAAGCGTTGGTAAGGGACATTCGTTTAACTTATCACGATTGATCCATGAATCAAACGCGCACTTGTGTATGACTATCCTTTTCTACATATTGAATACAATGTACACTATTAGCTAACGTATTATTCCAAGACGTCGTTTTGTATGGCTCTTATTAACTCAAATAACAAACAAGGATAACGTTAACAACAAATTAAGTTTTCTTTATACGAACAGTTTCGATACCAACATTACCAACTTTAACTTAACTAAAATACTTATCTTTTTTGGGATTTTTTAATGGTGTACTTTCAATTATACAATCTAAACGTTTCGATAACACTTACAGTTATCTTCGTCAGTAGTAATGTTTGTTAAAAATTGTTATAAACAATTTTGTCAAATTTGAAAAATTCAAACATAAACATAAGCCTGCTATTAGTATAACAGTTTGTGAAACATAAAGCCAACTATAAAATTTTTTAGTAAAGAATAACTAGGTCATAAAGAGTAATACCTTTTGAAGATATAATTTCCAACATCGAAAACTCCATTAGATTATTACCTTTTGATGCTGCTAATGCAGTTAGATATAACACCGTTAACATATTACGTAAAACAAAACCTCCAAAGAGCAACTTATCCTTTCGTCAACGACATGCTTTACTTGATCTTAAACGCAATGAAAGTATTACAATATTAAAATCAGATAAAGGTAATGCAACTGTTATATTAAATATGAACGATTATAACACTAAGGTAGAACAATTGTTGGGACCAGAAACTTATCGTGAAATACCAAAAGATCCAACAAAAAAGTTTCTTTTAAAAACTAAAGAGCTGATTAAATTATCATCTATTCCTGAAGAAATAAAGAAGAAACTATCTAACTCTGAAGCTATTTCACCAAAACTATATGGTTTACCAAAAATTCATAAACCTAATATTCCTTTAAGGCCTATTGTTAGTACAATTGGTTCTCCTACATATAACCTTGCAAAACATCTTACATTGTTATTACAACCTCATATAGGAAAAACACCCCATTACATTAAAAATTCTGCCGACTTTGTTGAAAAAATGCATAGTTTCAAAATTGAAGAGGGTGATATAATGGTTAGTTTTGATGTTATTTCACTTTTACAAAAGTACCTCTAAAAGAAACTATTGAATACATAGATCATCTTTTTCCAAAGGACATAACCATTCTTTTCAGCACTGTCTTACTACAACTTATTTTCAGTGGAGTAGTAAATTTTATGAACAGATTGAAGGTGTAGCAATGGGTAGTCCCCTTAGTCCTGTTATAGCTAATTTTTATATGGAAAAATTTGAAACAGTAACGTTAGAAAATACACCTAAAAAACCTTCAGTTTGGTATAGATATGTAGATGACACATTTGTTATTTGGAGACATGGAGAAGAAGCACTGCATGAGTTTTTGGTTTTTATAAATGGTATACATCCTAGTATTCAGTTTACCATGGAAAAAGAAACTAATGGAAGTTTACCATTTCTTGACATATTAATATCTAAAAATAATAATTCACTATCTTTTAAGGTTTACAGAAAGCCGACACACACTGATAGATACCTTCATAATTTATCCAACCACCATCCACGTCAAAAAATTAGTGTAATTAAATCTTTAGTATATCGAGCAAAACGAATTTGTGACCCTGAATTTTTGAATGATGAATATAAATATTTAAGAAAATCCTTAAAAGATAATGGATATTCACTTACAGATATTAATAATGTTATTACACCTTCTAGGCGTAACCTTAAAGAAAAACCAGTTCTTAATGTTGGTACTGCTTTTCTTCCTTTTATAGCTAATGTTACAAATAGAATTGAAAAAATCCTAATCAAATATGGCATTAGGACTATTTTTAAACCTACAGGAAAAATTAAAGAACATTTAAGATCACCTAAAGATGTGTCAAACCCTTTATCATCTTCCGGAGTGTATAAGTTATCTTGTTCATGTGGAAAAGTATACATCGGGACCACAAAACGTAGCTTTGATACAAGACGCAAAGAACATATGAGATTTTGTAGATTGGGTCAACCAGAGAGGTCTGCTGTGGCTAACCATGCCCTGAATAATCTAAATCATGACATTCAATTTGACAATATGGAAATATTGTCAAGACAAACCCATTATTATGTTCGTTTGCAACGTGAAGCTATTGAAATATATAAACACCCGAATAATTTTAATAGACAAGAAGAAAATCTCCGTTTAAATAGGTTTTGGCATCTTATAATTAAAAAAGAGCATAATGATACGCCTTGATTTTAATTTGTTTTCAACTTTTGGTATGTCTAGGTTTTTTGCTGTGTTTTTCCTAGACCTTGAAGCAAATGCTTTACCAATTATATGTTAAATTACCACAGCACTATAATTTTACATAAGTAGTTGAAATTAATTTAAAATTTACAAAAAACGTTCTGGATTATGCTTTTCATTGCTAATAAGACTTCCACTTATTGATAAAGATATCTCATTGATAGATTTAACTGGGTTATTTTATTTGATGTAATGTTTGGATTTGTGAATGCTTCTATCATTTTAAAATTGAAGTTTTTCACAACTTTACACTTACAGCATAACTCGATTAAATTTTGTTAAATGTGTTTTTTGGCTGGCAAATTTCATTGTTAGCTTTCGTCGTAGAGAGTGTTCTGGTTTGTCACCTTTGAGGCAGTTTAACAATATTTAATTTTATGACCTAGTTATTCTTTACTAAAAAATTTTATAGTTGGCTTTATGTTTCACAAACTGTGAAACTAATAGCAGGCTTATGTTTATGTTTAAATTTTTCAAATTTGACAAAATTGTTTACTACATCTTTAACAATTTTTAACAAACATTACTACTGACGAAGATAACTGTAAGTGTTATCGAAACGTTTAGATTGTATAATTTAAAGTACACCATTAAAAAATCCCAAAAAAGATAAGTATTTTATTATGAGTGTTAATGGTGAAACTTTACATTTTCATATTTAACTTAACTACTTCACATAGATATAAATGTTATAATGTTTGCAAATAAAAGACAAAAGTTTTATTTACGTATCGTTGATGTACGCACATAAAAGCATATTATTTTCAATAAAACTTAAAACGTAGCAGATGAATTTTGGTAAGTTATTATATGTTCTAAAATGTTGCAAAAATTTTGTAAATGGGTATTTGTAGATTAAGACCAATGAACTCTTCCAAAGAAAGGAAGTAATTGTTTCAATACTTTTCTACATAAAAGTGGCGATTATATATCTTTGACGGCAATACATTTGTGAGTTAATGGTTATTTATTTGATTTATTCATAAAGATTGAATTTTTTAGGAACGCTACTAATCATTATGCTTTGAGAAAACATTCGAATTGCAAAATACGTAATTTCTGTCATCGGTGTTTATTTATACACTTGTTTCTGTAGAAGATTATTATACTGCAATTCAAAATTATTGGTGTATTTAATGTAATTGAATTATAGTACTTTTTTAAACTTATTCAAAGTATCGTTTCAAACACAATATAAACAATAATGTAATAAAACGTAAATTTGTCCATTCACATTCAAACATGACTGTGTTGAACATAATTTATTGTTATAAATTATAATGTTAATGTACAATAACATACATAATATGTTATTATTATAATTATTATAGATTATTACTAAGTTTTTGGAGAAAACTGTTTGCGTTAAGAATTCAATTAAAAACAAGAAATTAAATGTTCACTACACTTCATTTTCTGTATCTGTGTTAACGTTTGGATGTATAATTGGATTGACTTGGACACCATAAACTTTTTCTTGTTCCCAAGACTTTAGAATTTTAGCTTCTGCATGTTTAATCGTTTTTAACCAAACTGAAGGTGAAACTGTTTCTAACGCTTCTTTCCACATCTGTTTGACATTATCATTCCCATAACCATCTCTTCCAATGTGTTTATCCTAATAAGTTTTGCTTATTCCCCATACCATTTCTATTGGGTTAAATTGACAGTGGCAAGGAGGCAAGCGTAAAATTTCGTGTCCATGTTCTCTAATAATATTATCCACCAAATATTGTTTGTCTTCCTTATGTAGCTTTGCTATATGTAGTAATTCCGTTTTAAATGCTTCTTTTTCATGAGTAATTTTTTTCCCCTAAGCCACTCTGTAATTTCTTCTTTTTTCCAATTTGTAGTTGGTTGGCGATTGACAATTTGTGAATGGTACGGGGCGTTATCCATAATGATTATAGATGGCTTTGTTAAGTTTGGCAAAAGTTGATTTGTTAACCATTTAACAAAGTTTTCCGAATTCATACAATCGTGATAATCGCTACTTTTATTTGTGGTAGAGAATATGTTCTGCTCCTTCCACAAAGCCATCTTCTGTTTCAGCATGTAGAACTATATAACGTTTGCCTTCCCCACCAACATTCTTAAAGCATTTTGAACTGGAATCTTGCCATATTCTTTTGTTGCTTCCGTTTGCAAATATCCATGTTTCGTCGAGATAAACGAACTGCTTGTAGATATCTTGTTTCATATAAGTTATGTAACTTCTCAAAAATTTTAACCTCATCGATGCTATTGAAGTTTTTTAGCAAAGAGCTTTTCTATTGTTAGTTTGCTTGACATGAAATCCAATGTCCAACAAAACGTGATAGAGGCTAGTCCTTTTACACTCAACGATACCTCTTTCTTTAATTTTTGTTAAGAGCGTATCTAATGTAACATGTTCATGGTTAATGTACATGTTGTAAATTGTAGTACGGATTTCACTTTTTTGTCGTTGATCCATGTCTTTTGTTTTTAGACTTTTTCGTTGAGGTTCATTTTCCTTGTTTTCTTCTTGATTTTGATGTCGTCGTAAAGCATTAGAAATAGTTTTCGTGTCAATTTTCAAAGCATCGCTAACCCTTGCATGCATTGCTGTTAATGGTGATAAGGGCCCGTTGTTCTGTTTTTCTTTATTAAAGTATTCGACTAAGCTATGGATCAATTCGTCTACGGTAATTGACCTACGAGACATGTTGATGTGCTACAAATGAAAACATAAACGTTATCTCTTTCTGTAAAACGAATTAATCTTTACCTTAAATGAACACTAGAAAGTAATGTGGTTCTGAAAAGAACCGATCTTTTACAATATTAACTCAAGAAGGAATGAATAAACGAAGAAACAAACCAACCGGCGAGCGTACGTAACCTCAATCAACGTATAAGCAAATAAAGGAAAGTTGTTCTGTGGAAAGGTTGGTATCAGTGCTCATATTTTTGTTTTAAATTACAGACGACGGTCATTTCGTGATTTAATGCATACATGACGTCATCGGGATAAGTTAAACGAATGAACTCTAGAAAATTTGTTACCTACCTTGTTGATCAAAATAATTGACCTGTTATCGACTTTGGATATCTTAGAAGCGTTTATTATAAATTTTCAATTTCAATTGAATACGATCAGAGGTTGGTAGGTAAATATAATCCAACAATTGATATTTTGCAATTAGTTTATTTTACACATCAAAATAGGTTCATCTAACATACAAATGAAACAAGAATACTTAACCTAATAGTTCTGTTATTTTCTAAAACAAAACACAACGACTACATATTCGTTTTCAACGTTCTAATCGATGTTGATACAAGGTGTCACAGCGAGACGGTTCATAGAAGTTTATGTGGTTGTAGCCAAAATAAAAACTGGAAAATTTAGAATTGGGTATAATTAAATGCGTTCTCTTCAACTAAAATATTTTCTAGCGCTTCCGGAAGTCGCCATCTACTTCTTTATTTTCAATGGAACACTATACAGTGTTATGAAAATGTAAACTTTCACCATTAACACTCATAATAAAATACTTATCTTTTTTGGGGTTTTTAATGGTGTATTTTAAATTATACAATCTAAACGATAACACTTACAGTTATCTTCGTCAGTAGTAATATTTGTTAAAAATTGTTAAAGATGTTGTAAACAATTTTGTCCAAGCTGAAAAATTAAAACATAAACATCAACCTGCTATTAATACAACAGTCTGAGAAACGTATAAAGCCAACTATAAAATTAAATTTTAGTAAAGAATAACTAGGTCATTAAAAATTAAATATTGTTAAACTGCCTTAAAGATGACAAATCAGAACACTCTCTACGGCGAAAGCTAACAATGAAATTGTCAGCCAAAAAACACGTTTAACAAATTTAATCGAGTTATGATGTAAGTGTAAAGTTTGAAAACTTCAATTTGAAAATGATAAACATTACAAACAAACATCACATCAAATAAAATAACCAGTTAAATCTATCAATGAGATATCTTTATCAATAAGTGGAAGTCTTATTCAATGAAAAGCATAATCCAGAACGTTTTTGTAAATTTTAAATTAATTTCAACTACTTATGTAAAATTATAGTGCTGTGGTAATTTAACATATAATTGGTAAAGCATTTGCTTCAAGGTCTAGGAAAAACACAGCAAAAAACCTAGACATACCAAAGGTTAAAACTAAAACCAAAATTAAGACGTATCATTATGCTTTTTTTCTAAATTATAAGATGCCAAAACCTATTTAAACGGAGATTTTCTTCTTGTCTATTAAAATTATTAGGGTGTTTATACATTTCAATAGCTTACGTTGTAAACGAACATAATAATGAGTTTGTCTTGACAATATTTCCATATTGTCAAATTGAATGTCATGATTTAGGTTATTCAGGGCATGGTCAGCCACAGCAGACATCTCTGGTTGACCTAATCTACAAAATCTCATATGTTCTTTGCGTCTTGTATCAAAGCTACGTTTGTGGTTCCGATGTATACTTTTCACATGAACAAGATAACTTACACTCCGGAAGATGATAAAGGTTTGACGCATATTTGGTGATCTTAAATGTTCTTTAATTTTTCTTGTAGGTTTAAAATAGTCCTAATGCCATATTTAATTAGGATTCTTTCAATTCTATTTGTAACATTAGTTGTGAAAGGAAGAAAAGCAGTACCAACATTAAGAACTGGTTTTTCTTTAAGGTTACGCCTATAAGGTGTAATAACATTATGAATATCTGTAAGTGAACATCCATTATCTTATAAGGATTTTCTTAAATATTTATATTCATCCTTCAAAAATTCAGGGTCACAAATTCGTTTTGCTCGATCTACTTAAGATTTAATTACACTAATTTTTTGACGTGGATGGTGGTTGGATAATTTATGAAGGTATCTATCAGTGTGTGTCGGCTTTCTGTAAACCTTAAAGATAGTGAATTATTATTATTAGATATTAATATGTCAAAATGGTAAACTTCCATTAGTTTCTTTTCCATGGTAAACTAAATACTAGGATGTATACCATTTATAAAACCAATAAACTCATGCAGTGCTTCTTCTCCATGTTCAAATAACAAATGTGTCATCTACATATCTATACCTAAACTGAAGGTTTTTAGGTGTATTTTGTAACGTTAATGTTTCAAATGTTTCCATATAAAATTAGCTTAACAGGACTAAGGGGACTACCCATTGCTACACCTTCAATCTGTTCCCAGTCCTGTTATAGCTAATTTATATGAAATTTGAACATTAGCGTTCAAATACAAAAAACCTTCAGTTTGGTATGATGTAATGACATTGTTATTTGAAACATGGAAAGAAGATGCATTTTGGTTTTATAAATGGTATACATCGTACATTCAGTTTACCATGGAAAAAGAAACTAATGGAAGTTTACCTTTCTTGAAATATTAATATCTAAAAATAATAATTCACTACTGTACTGCTTTTCTTCCTTTTATAGCTAATGTTACAAATAGAATTGAAAAAATCCTAATTAAATATGGCATTAGGACTATTTTTAAACCTACAAGAAAAATTAAGGAACATTTAAGATCACCTAAAGATGCGTCAAACCCTTTATCATCTTCCGGAGTGTATAAGTTATCTTGTTCATGTGGAAAAGTATACATCGGAACCACAAAACGTAGCTTTGATACAAGACGCAAAGAACATATGAGATTTTGTAGATTAGGTCAACCAGAGATGTCTGCTGTGGCTGACCATGCCCTGAATAACCTAAATCATGACATTCAATTTGACAATATGGAAATATTGTCAAGACAAACTCATTATTATGTTCGTTTACAACGTGAAGCTATTGAAATATATAAACACCTTAATAATTTTAATAGACAAGAAACAAATCTCCGTTAAATAGGTTTTGGCATCTTATAATTTAGAAAAAAAAGCATAATGATACGTCTTAATTTTGGTTTTAGTTTTAACTTTTGGTATGTCTAGGTTTTTTGCTGTGTTTTTCCTAGACCTTGAAGCAAATGCTTTACCAATTATATGTTAAATTACCACAGCACTATAATTTAACATAAGTAGTTGAAATTAAATTAAAATTAAAAATTACAAAAAACGTTCTGCATTATGCTTTTCATTGTTAATAACACTTCCACTTATTGATAAAGATATATCTTTGTTAGATTTAACTGGGTTATTTTATTTGATATGATGTTTGGATTTGTGAATGCTTCTATCATTTTCAAATTAAAGTTTTTCACAACTTTACACTTACATCATAACTCGATTAAATTTTGTTAAATGTGTTTTTTGGCTGACAAATTTCATTGTTAGCTTTCGCCGTAGAGTGTTCTGATTTGTCATCATTAAGGCAGTTTAACAATATTTAATTTTAATGACCTAGTTATTCTTTACTAAAATTTAATTTTATAGTTGGCTTTATACGTTTCTCAAACTGTTGTATTATTAGCAGGCTGATGTTTATGTTTTAATTTTTCAACTTTGATAAAATTGTTTACAACATCTTTAACAATTTTTAACAAATATTACTATTGACGAAGATAACTGTAAGTTTTATCGAAACGTTTAGATTGTATAATTTAAAATACTGTTACACGTCCAAACCGCACTAGGCGTCGTGTATGCTTACTAATGTAAGCGGGTTGCCAAGCCAGGTAACAGGGAGATGGGCGTGGTCGAAATAATAAGTAAAATGAATGATTAATACGCTCAAACACCTTACACCTAAATTCAAACAGCTCAGTCCGGGAAAATATGTCTCCAGGCGCCACCACAATCGAAACTTTGCTAAAATAATTGTCTTAAGCTGGGTGTTAATTAACCCTACTTGATTGTGGAAAGTAGGATTGTCCTTACTCAGTAAACTCTTACACGAGGGTTCTAAAACAAACACTCGTCCCAAACAATTCAACTCCAACTCAAATATATTTAGTACTACCCAGGTTATTAGAAACTTTTTGAATACACCTCGTATACCAAAATTTCCACAACAAAATTTATCACTCAAATTCAACTGCATTCACGTAACCAACAGTTATATTTTCTACGTATCCCTCGTATACATATAAAGTTAAATTTCTACTTATTAATGAATAAATAGTTCTTCATTCAATGATCGATAATTAATTTTTAAAATTCCTAACCAAAAGAAAGCAATGTCATCGGCTTAATAATTGTTACTCCAATATAATAGCGATAAAGTGCTACAAAACAGTCAAACGAGAATAATCCTTGAAGGTTTAATATTCCTAACATGAACGATATCTTTTAAATTTAATTTAATTTTTTTTAATACTTCTGAATCGTATTGGACATTCGTAAATATGTAAGTTCTCAAAACTCATCTCTCTTAGTTATACTTAATGAAATTTTAATTAACAGCTGATCCGTCATTAGTGTACTGCGTTAATGAAACTAACATTTTTACAATCAACCTGGCAAATATAACCTTTCAGGTTGTTCATTAATCTTGAAACCAAAATATGCAAAATCTACATTTTAACTTGTCAAAAACTAGGTCACCAATTAAGTAAACGTCACAAATGTATCTCATAACTGGCTAAATAAACAACAAAAAAAAAAGGTAACGATAAATATATATTGTCCTGCATAAAATAATAAACAAAGGTTTACATACACAAAACAGCGTGGTTGATAAACCACTCCACCACGTTACTGTCAAAACAAACTTGCGTTTCTACAAAAATTCTTACTGCTAAAACAACCAATACAACATAACTCGAGACCGATTATCTTTTTCCTTCAAAACTATTTAAAAATTACACAACAATGCGCAAATTACAACTAATCAAAAAGATGATAGAGCTTATCTGAATTTTCTAAAATCCTTAAATGTAATTCTCACTTAAAATTGTCCATTAATCCTACGCTCTTCTTTCTTCTTTCTTCCCGTAAATCAATTATTTTTAGTCCATTTATATTCCTTAAATTGCCTGAAGGCATAAGACAAGTACTCCACAATTCCACAACCACTTATTCCTTCTGCACTCGCGGTTAGTCCAACTATGCGAGGTTATTACTCCAATAACGTAATAAACTATACACGTTTGGCTGCCTCTTAAAAGTTTCTCGCAACCTTTAGGACAATTTAGTCCTTCCTTACACAAATAACCTTTTAATGTCATATAAAATTACCTTAACATTGGCTCAATCTATTCTCAATATTTCGTTTACTTAAAGGAGGTCCCATAAATAATTTTAACTAAATATCGGTACAAGAACACGCGCCACACTTAACACTATAACGTAATAACTGTTATCTTTTATAAATCCGCTTACGCACTTTTTACTTTCTTGAAAATAAACAAACTGATTTTAATTTCAACCTCAATTTAACTAATTGTTTTATTTATGAATGTCTTATACAATCCATCCCCTTTCGGGTTACGCAGTTGTTTAAACAATGACTGCCTTCAATATTATTCACAAATATAACTCCAACTTAGCCCATTCTGATTTCACACTTCACCTCGCGCGCGTCTCGCCGAGCTCTCACCAAAAGCAACAACCTAAAAGCTAAAGCTAACCAGCCAAAAAAAGCTCACGTCAATCTCTAACTTTCCTATTTATACCTTAAGCCATCCATCTTTAAACATGTCCGACTTCCTCGTTATATTCACCAATGGTATACATTCAAACTTTCTTAGTCCCGACTGATGCTACCATCTCTACAACCACGCTTATAACTACAATACATCGCTATGTTTGTTTTTACCTGCAAATTTTTCAATTACTTTATGAAGAAGCCATTTCTCGTCATCACATTCATTCAGTGGCCACTCTGGACCATTACACAACTTTCAACGTTTGTCTCCCACATGCGCTCGTCCTCCTTCCGCAACATTTGCAAAAATAAGTACCGTCTAAGGTCTCAAATCCCATATACATACATGTATTCTCAAAAACGATTGCACAACCTTACGAAAACTTTCTATAATCAACAAATAAACATACCAAATCTTTCTCTACATATTTTCTAAAACATTCTACACTTATACACTCACATTTTCTGGCAAAGATTACTCCTTTGTCCTCCATTCCATTCCTTACAGTAGCAAAACAGTAGCAAACATTATCGTCCCATCGACAAATTTCTCTTCACATTTACATTCATCAGAATCTAATTATTCCAACACCAAAGTCTCTATAACATTCAAATACACGTATCTACATACTGAATAATATTTCTTCTAAATTTCCAGTGGCGTATCACCCACCCACATACATTATGCGTACACAAAAAAAAAATTTTTTTTCCGTTCAAACTCAATACACTCGCACTCAAAACACGTAATACACGTCATTATAACATCTTACATACAGGGTGCGTCAACGTAACCTGACAATACACCATTAAAAACCCCAAAAAAGATAAGTATTTAACTATACAGTGTGTCCAAAACTGGTATAAGATATCGAAAGACGGTTAAATGGAGAATTTTGAGCCCACTAAAATGCCATTCTGAAATCGACACTATCTCAAATATCTTTCAAAATATTCGAAAAAAACTGAAAATCGACAATTTCTATTTTTAGCTTTATCTCTTTTATTTGAACAGATACAAAAAAATAAATTATACTTTGCCATTGCCACTTTTTATCCTCTACTGATTGCTGCCAAAAAAAAATTAATCCGACGTTTCGTCGATTAGAGACCATCATCAACTTTATTTTTTTCATATGGGGCTGTACAGAATGTTTTGAAATTTGTCAAATATCATCCGTACAAGCCAACAATTGTGCAAGGCCTGCAAGAAGGTGACTTTGACAGCAGAATCGAATTTTGTAATTGGTACCATCGTAAATGTCAAGAAAACCCTGATTTTTCTGATGAAGTTGTATGGGCAGATGAGACACGTTTTACCAACTGTGGAGTCTTCAATAAAAAAAATCATCATTGCTGGGTCCGTGAAAATCCACATATTCGCGATACACGCCGACTTCAAGTACGATTTGGTTTTAATGTGCGGTGCGGAATGATCGGTAAGTAATATCTTTGTATGAGTTAATTGAGTAACATTTAATAAATTAACTACGACTCATTTTTTTAATATTCCCAATTAATTTCAGGAAATCGTCTGATTAGTCCATTTATTTATGACCACACGTTAACAGGGCAATGATACCTTTTAATGTTGAAAAACCAAATCATTCTATCCATTCGTGAAGCTGTTCCCCCTGATGAATTTAATAATTTGTGGTTCCAACAAGATGGATGACCAGCACATAATTCAAGATGTTTGGTGAAAGAATAATATCCAACGGTGGACCTGTGCGTTGGCCTGCTAGGTCTCTGGACCTTACCCCATTTGACTTTTATTTATGGGGATGTCAAAAATGGGAGGTAAGAATTTGATCCCTCAGAAAATTCCAGAAAGTTCTGGAACATCGAATTATTAATATTATTGAAAATATTAATCGTAATATAATATTAATCGAGTAACCAGAACTGTCGCAAAAAAATATGAAAAGTGCATTGAAAAAAATGGTAGACATTTTGAATAGTAAGTAATAGTATGTAGAGCTAATGTAGGTTTTGTAATTATCCTGTAAAATACATTTAAGATTAATATGAAACACTATAAAAATTATTTGATATTGTAGCGCTGTAAAATGTATGATTCATTGCTAAAAATTCTTCTAATTACTTTTTAGTCATAATTTTATAGTTTAAATGAGTAATATTTAACATAATACCCTAATAACTACTATGTGTTTTTTGAATATTCCCCATTATTTTAACTCCTTTACTTGAGAAATTTATTTATGAATACCATGTAAACATTTGAGTATTTTTAAGACAAGTTTTGGAAAGACTCTTTCGATATCGTAATAAATAGTTATCTATGAATACCTATTCATAGATAACTATTTATTACGATATCGATACTGTTCATAAGAGATTACTTGATGATGCAATAATTGTTTTAACCTCAACAAAGCCTACTACCAGAAATTTACAATAATCGAATTCATTATTTAGCTGTAGTTAATTTATAGGCGTTTTAATAGGATTTTTCACGATTGTTTAAATATTTTCACTTGAAGTAAATGTATTGTTAGGTGTTTACTTAAATTTAAACTTAACAAAAGAGTTATTTATCTGTCATTGTTTAAGACAAGGGTTGGAAAGGCTTTTTCAATATCGTAATAAATAGTTATCTAGGAATAGGTAGCAACTGTTCATAAGAGATTACTTGATGATGCTGTAACGAATCTTTTACGTTCTTGGTTCATTTAGTTTGTTACGGTAAAAATGCTCACTACGACAAGGTGACAGATAAACATGGATTTTGCACGGCTAGCTCGGCGTGCGGGTGAGGGTCTATCGGGAAAAGCAAATTCTTCTCCGTAGGATACGCCATCTACCAAGGTCGAAATCAGGGAAATGTCGCAATAGGTTCCGGTAGGCGCCAGGGTATTCCGAACGAACACACCAGGGTGTTTTAAAATGCGAAATAAACGACGGTACGTAGTGGTCCGAATACCCAACTTACCCCACTTACCAAATCGTAACGCTCATAGATCCAGGTGTCCGCAATGCTGCTTCACCTGAAAGGCTTCAAAATCTGCACCTTAATCTGATAAACTTACCACCGTGCAGGAATATTCAAATTCAATACTCAATACAAATCACTAAGGTTCCCACTACGTTAACATACTAATCTTCCTTAAACAAATCAAAATAACACATACCAAACTGACTTCAATTCGGTTACAAAGCTTTTCTACACTGGTATGCTACGTTACGTTAACTTAATCTTTGTAACAAAGCAAAACAAAAACTCAAGCTTCTCTCATTAAAACTCGGCGACGCTTCCTATTTGAGCAATATATCATCACCCTTTGTCAAGGCCTAATATTAAAATAATTACTCCAAAATAGTAACTAAGATAAATATCTATTAACTCAAAATAAAACAATTAAAATTTAAACAGCATGTCAATTTGGATAAAATGATAATCGTCTACTCTTAACCTTTTATCTCATTGAATTCTAGCCCATAGCGAAACTATCTTAAGTTAAATAGTATCCTAAAAAATTTCTATAAACCTGAATTACGTTCGTACGCAAATCTTCCATAAAGCAATTAAGGTAAGATTTTATTTTCCTCCATGCATAAAATATTAATAGTATCCTAAACACCTTAAATAGCTTCTAAATAATCGCTTCTAAACAATCGCTTCTTGTCATGAGGTGTCTTAATCTGTACACCTCATGACAAGAAGCGATTGTATGAGGTGTACACATTAAGAAACAAAGAAGCAAAGGAGGCAGTGAGAATAAGTAAAGAGGAAGTGACGGCTGTGGAAGGAGAGAAAATGCAGAATGATTTTGAGGGAAACAAAAACTCTTCTGGAAATGGGTCAAAATACAAAACGTGGCCCAAAACAGAACGCTGCAGGAGTGATGAATGCTAGAAACGAAATAGTATGGGACGATTGTGAAGTGAGGAAATGCTGGCAAGAATATTTCGGAAAGCTGTACAGTAGTGAGGAAAGTAAGACTGAAGGGTTAAATAAGGAGAATATAGAAGAAATGATGGATGAAACTGAGAAGGATATTGGAATAAATGAGGTAGAGAAAACGTTAGGAAGGTTGAAAAATGGCAAGGGAGCAGGCGTAGATGAAATCACTGGTGAAATGCTCAGGTATGGTGGTGCAAAGCTTATACGAAGATTGTGTGAATTATTCAATGTATGCCTTATGTGTGGAAAAGTGCCGAGTGATTGGAAGAGCGCGATCATTGTACCATTCTATAAAGGTAAGGGGAACAAGAGTGATTGTAAGAACTACAGAGGAATAAGCTTACTCAGCGTGCCTGGTAAAGTGTTTGGAAGAATACTAATTGATAGAGTACGAGAAACTACACAAACTAAGATATGGGATGGGCAAGGTGGCTTCATGCCAGGGAGAGGATGTGTCGATCAGATGGTTGCTCTCCAGCAGATGATCGAAAAGTGTTTAAAGATAAAAAGGACTGTGCGTTTGTAGATCTGGAGAAAGCATATGACAGAGTGAATAGGGAGAAGCTGTGGGAAATATTAAATGAATATGGCGTAAATAAAAATCTAATAAATGGAATAAGGGCAGTATACAACGGTAGTCAGGCCTGTGTTAGGGTGAGAGGAGGTGTGAGTGAATACTTTAATATTGAGCAAGGAGTGCGACAAGGCTGTGTGATGTCACCGTGGTTGTTCAATGTATACATGGATAAATGTCTTAGACAAGCATGTACCGATACAAATGGTGTAATGGTTGGTGACGTAAATGTACGACTTCTGGTGTATGCAGATGACAGTCTTATTAAGTGACAGTGCGGATGAGCTGCAAACCGCTCTGAAGAAGTTTGATACAGTCTGTGAGAGCATGGACCTAGAGGTAAACGTGAACAAAACTAAGATTGTGGTGTTCAATCGGGAAGGTGGAAAGGAGAGTAGAGTATTTACTCTGCAAGATGAAATTGTGGAGCAGGTGGACGAGCTGGTATATCTCGGTAGAATGTTTACTGCAGATGGTACAATTGAGAGCGAGATTGGACGAAGAGTCAATGCTGGAAGGAAAGTGATTGGAAGTATGTGGACGATAATGAGAAATGAAAGCATGAGCCTAGCTGCGAAACGAGCAATCTATAATAGCGTATTCGTCCCGTCAGTACTGTATGGAAGTGAAACATGGGTATGTCAAAAAAAGCACGAAAGAAAAATAAATGCCGTGGGTATGAGACTCCTGAGAAGCGCATGTGGTAAAACGAGAAGGGACAAAATAAAAAATGAATGCATAATGACGAAGTGTGGTGAGGAGAAGATGATGATGGATAGATATAAAAGTAGTACATTACGTTGGTTTGGCCACATTGAGAGAATGAACAACGCAAGATTAACGAAACAAATATATGTGGGTGAGGTTAGGGGAAAGGCCGGCCCTGGTAGGCCGCGTAAAACTTGGCTGAATGTAGTAGAATCTATGATAAAGGAAAGAAAGATAAGGAGTTTTAAAAACAAAAGGGCATGTCAGAGACTATGTATGAACTTTGCGGAAGTTAGGGAGGTGTGCGGAGATAGGAAAGCATGGAGAAAGATTGTGAATGAAAAATAAATAAGAGGCAGGGATTGTTTTTGCCTACCCCGCAAGGGAATGGCGTGAAGGTTAAGTAAGTAAGTAAATCGACAAAGGAAACTATCCGCAAACGTTAACAAAATGACAATAAATTCAACAATAATTACTTCCAACATGTTCCTTCGTTAACACACATTGCACAAAATATTCCACATAAAACACAACCAAACTTTATTCTCATAGGTCGCGAGACCAACAAACAGAATATAAATTGAATTACCTAGGTCACACAGGCAACAAAGAGATGATCCTTGCTCCACGAAAGCGTCGTGTAAGGCTCGAGCGGTCTTCGGTGTTACTTCTTGATGACGGCAATACCGACTCGCAGTAGATCGCTACCGCGTATTCAACTTGATTTTAAATTAGTTTACAAAATTCTCCAGAATTGACACCAATAATCTCTCGTAACTTAATGAAGCAGTAGTAACTAGATTAGATCAAAGATGTTAAGGTTCAACTAAGAAAACACTCAAATTTCTATCATAAACGCACTCGAAGATGCCGTTATTCTCCAATAAACTGAATTAATGAACGAGCCCGGTTGAAATGTTACATCACAAAAATATCCCAAACTTAGTTTTATTCGACTAATCTTGCAAGTCTTCAACACTACTTAAAAAAATTTCACTAGGAGCTCGCATAATTATGAAACCCCAAATTCCGCTAGTTCAAACGACTTTCCACACACACGACTCCACGCGTCAAAAGCTTAGGGCAGAGTTCTTTTCCTTTCAAACTCACTTTTCCGCCATATTAAAACAACGTTCCCGTCCATACAAATTCAATTAAACAAACCAATCAACCATTTGAACTTAAAAATTTCCACCCCCCTAAATATACGATGGTAGCTCGACTGAAGGCGAAGAAACTGCTACATCTGAATTTCCCCTCGACACGATACAAATATGTTATTGGAAAAGTACAACCAATCGCCCACCCATAGTACTTATATGGATGAAAACCATCATTCCTACTCTCAAATTGGTCCTCTGCACGAATGCGACAGTACACTTCTTTGTAATGAAACTATGTAACAAAATCAAACGAATTTATGTTAAAAAATTCCCAAATATGATTCGGGCATTAACCTGAAAATTGTATTCAAAATCCCAAAAGCTTCACTGACTTTTAATAATGAAATTACGTAACTACACCCAAAAAAAAAAACGTAACTCCTATCTACAATCAGTAACGATAATGCACAATTGCACATTCCTAAGATTCCTTTACACACAGCGTGACCTATTCAAGTAAAATCTTCATTATCTATAGTAAGCTCTTAAACTAAAATTGAAAGAAAAGGAAAGATTCGGAATCTAACTAAATAGATAAAGACCTAACCAGTACGTATACAGGATGTTCAAAATACCCTGACAAGTTGTAAAAAAAAAGTTTTTGGTCATTAATGATTTAAGTATGTGGTAGGAAACTTAATTCGCATATTTTCTTAAGGGTTTATACTTCCATATCGTGGAATTATTTTTCGCACATATTTTTCACGCAACGCTACATCACCTGATACCGTGAGCGTCCTTTTTAGCATTACTTGATGTACGCTGTTTTAAGGAAGAAGCCATTTTTGGTTTCCACCTAAATTTTGTGTAAAGTGTCATTGATTTAATGGTAAGACTGTAAAGAACCAGCGTCCTTTACGTATGCTTTTTAGAATAAATTATGTGCGGACCATCCTGTATGTAAGATTTCAAGTTTACGCGATATTGCACAACGAATAATTTATTCATCTCCGCTGACGTGTATTTCTAAGAAACCGGAAGTTTTTGCACGTCAGAACGATTATAACCAATCGCATAACGGCATCCCCCGCACGGTAGCCGCGAAGCCGCTCACAGATGCACCTTTATAAACCCGCGACGCGCATAATAAAAGGAAGTAAGTATTACTACTTCAAGAAGAAGTAGATTCCCGTCCAGCCGATATCCAGCCGCCACCGTTTGCTTCGTGTAAGCACCGACCTGTTATTCACCGATGAAGAGTCCTTCGTGCTCTGGCGATAACGCGCACCACCTCGCACCGGGCCACCTAAAGTTTAATCCTGTACTGCTATTGATAGACACGTAAGTTGTAAAGTTATACAATCTGACAAGTTACAATCAAACACTACAGATCGTAAATAATTCCGGGCTGAGCCTCCAGGAGTTATACAAAGTACACTAACACCTAGAGTCACGCAGGGTAGATCCCGACGTAACTCGCAAATACCAAGCACACTAACACCTAGAGTCACGCAGGGGTAACCCCCGACGTAACTTGCAACTAATTGAGGGTGAAGGGTTGTTACAGGGCTGTAAAGACCTACGACCTTTCTCTTAGTATATCCAGTAAAGGCAGGCCGTCGCATACGCCTTCTGAGCATTACTGAAATCCCACTCATACATACACTACCTACAGACAAACACCATAACCGTACACGGTGTCTTTGATCGCAGGAGAGTACACCCGAAACCTGTTGTATAAATTTGTAGATAAATTTGTAGTCCACCTAACCATCGTAAACACCTGGTGCGAGAGCGTTTGTAAATAAATTAGATAGTACGTAGATTATTCTATCTTTGCGTAAACCTATTAGAGTAGTTTTAATATTAAGTGTTTTGTTCCCTTGATTAATTATAAATAATTAGACTTAGTATAGAGATCCATAATTAATTTGGTTAGATAAATAATCTAATTGCCTAAATTAAACCGGTAATAATTAAAGAAAGACAGCACCGAGATCTCGCCTTTGCATACGCACATTTCGCGTGTATTATTTCCCGGGAGTAGGACATACTCGCTTCAGCGCTCCAGAGTTACTACAGTATAAGCACGATATCGATTTTCTCAATCCCCACAACGACTCGAGTTCATTGCGCTGGCGCCCCGACCAAACAACGGTATCAAGGATAACGCTCTCGCTACTGTACATACAGGACCGTAACCTAAATTTTACCTCTTAGGTAAGTAATAGATTAAAAAGACTATCTCTGTTCACAGAAGCGACTACGCACACAGTGACAGGCCGCCCACCAGGAGAAAGAGCCGCCAGGACCAGAAACAAGAAGTCCCAATACATTTGTTAATTACTTTTTGTTTATTATTGTTATTTTATTTAATATACATCTTAAACCGCTTTAAGATATTTATTTAAGGTGACAGTGTTAAGCCCATCCAGTACTTACTACGAACCACACCCCGTTTATAATATAAACCCGATTGAGCAAAACCGAGGCAAAGTAAAACCGCGTTGGGTTACCAAACCAGAAGGGCGCAATATAAATATAGCACCTGAACGTAAAACGAGAACGAAAGTAAAAGTGGGCAAACATTGCAAGACACCTTAACTCGTATTATATTAAAATCTAAATTTAGATCACACCTTTTTATTTGAACCTTCAAATGAATGCAATAAATACTGGATTATTCAAATTTCAATGAATATAAATTTGTAAGAAGTAAATTCAACTTTGATATGGTTTACAACATACAACATTGAAAATACGACATATTGCGCAACATTTGTACGAAGATTACATCATTAATGGTTTACATTTCGGCATTCCTTCTGATAACAGAGGTTCTCCAAAAGTTGTACAAAGATTTTATAACAGGTATCTATACCCCAATGACTTAGTATAAGGCTATTAACACTAGAATTAAGATTTATTTTATATAATCCCAATTTTAAATGCTTAATAAACATAGTTTGTATATCTTTTATTTTGATATTTTGGTGAATGCTTTATTGTATCCTCGGTTTAGTTATTCCGAGCGTAATAACAAATAACTTGGCGTCCGAGATAACCTTTATTATTGTTCCATTGAAGTTACTATATTGATGTTAGGTGGAAATAACTAAACAGAAATATGTTGGTAATTAAGCAAATCAAAACGCATAAACCAGGCCCGATTTAATCTACCTACTGTGTCAACGGCATTATATTTCATTGAGTGTTTGATGTCTCTAGTTATTTTAACGATTTGTATTGATAACGCTTTAAAACATTTATTTACCTTATTATTACAATGCTATTATGAATTATGAGTTGAAATAAACGTGCATTTGCAGAATAAATTGCATTGGTAGTTTTTTTTAAATGTTTCATAAAAAAAATAAATATTTGAAAATACCAAGAATGACGGTCGAAACGTCGAATTATCATTAAGTGTTATACATCGTTGGATTTAGAATAAAAAAAGGAATCATTTTATACCATTAGCTAATTTCCGCTCCACATGAAAAAATAAAGTTGATGATGGTCTGTCATCGACGGATTAATTTTTTTGTCACCAATCGATAGAGGATAAAAACTGGCAATGGCAAAGTGTAATTTATTTTTTTATATCTGTTCAAATAAAAGAGATATAGCTAAAAATAAAAATTGTCAATTTAAAGTTTTTTTCGAATATTTTGAAAAATATTTGTGATAGCCTTGAGTTCATAATGGCATTTTAGTGGGCTCAAAATTCCCTAAAACTTTCTCCATTTAACCGTCTTTCGATCTCTTATAGTTTCCATGATAGCAATACTGCACAGACCAATTTTGGACACACTGTATATTTTTGAATTTTTGGATGGGAACCATAATTTTGAATTTTTTTATTGAATGGCATTAACTGCTATGGTCTTATTGTCATTTGGAAAATCCCACTGTATAATCCAGTTTCTTTTAAAAAATTTTAGAGCTTTAGTTATTTCTTCAGCGTTGTCTACTGTTATCTCTTCTAACCGTTTCTTAAGTCTTAAACGTTCTCTTGTATCATCGTATAGTGGGTATTCTACGAATATATGTTGTAGTGTCATGCTTTAGTGACAGTTAGTGCCCTTCTCTTGTTCATGTTTCCCCAGTAGGTGTAGGTGCGTTATATTGATGTGTCCAATTCTAATTCTTGATATAAACACTTCTTCTCGTCTTGAAAGATTATATTTATTGTGCCAGGTTTTCAAATGAGATCTTTCCCTTGTAAAACTTAAAAAAGATGAAATAAGGGTGTGTTGTGGTTATTAATTCACCCCAAATGTGATTTATACTTCTAATGTACAACTAGAAGAGTTTGAGCCTTTTAGCCGGGTTCTTAAAATTATGATTTACTTTAATTTAAGAAATGTGTGGTTAGACATGTTCGCTTTCCAACATTGATGTAGCTTCAACCTGTAAATAAATGTTAAAAATATCTCGGATTTTATGGAAAACAAGTAAACCTTAAATGTAATAAATCTAAAACTAAAAAACAATAAGAAGGTTTATTATGTATAAATTCAAATCAAGTTATAAAGTAGAAAAAAACTAAACACTAATGTTAGTTAACTGGGATTAACTTAAGAATTAATTATGAATTATAATGCTTAGAAATGAAATACCTGCAGTACTTTTACATTTTGGTTGCACTGTTATACTGTTATTGATAACTAAATTTGCTGAATACACACTTTCAAATTTGGTTGTGTAATAATTTTTGAAATGGAAATATAACAGGGTTTTGTTAGTTATTGATCCAAAATACGTAAATTCCTTTAGAAAGCAGCCAAACTTAGTTGATTTAAACGGGTTAAGGTACCATCTAGTGATAATTCTTCTGCATAGCAACAAACTTCCACTGCGTCATCCTTGATCAATTGAAACGTAAAGCATACAAATGGGAGTAAACTTAGTTGTACAATGAAAATACGCAAAAAGGAAAAGTTACCGTAAAAATAAAAGTGGCTAAAAAAGGTAAACATCTCAAACAATGTAAAATAGGTTTAAATTGCACTTACTGTAAAACTATACTTCTCAATAGGATTTTTAAGAGAGTAAAATGGATGCTCTTTTCGCTTTTAATCATCTACAAAACGATGCAAATGAAATCCTTGCACATGACCTGTCTGAAACTCTAACGATATGCGTACGAAATTAGAATAATTTTAATGCATGTTTTCGATCACTAATGTATGCAATTTACATGACACGAAAATGAACGAAGTTGTCTACATTATTGCAAATTTCAACATGACATAAAAAGTTTGTAACACCTTCGTTTTATTTTTTTCCTGATTTTTTTGGGACCATGTGATTGGCCATTGTTCCAGCACTTTACGTTTAAGTTACTGTTTCATGTCAGTTGGTGATACCATCTTTTATACTCTAGTTTACCGCTTGCTTCGCTAATAAATCTGCGCGTACGTTTCCATAAATTAAGTGTTGCAGTTGGTCTTTTTTTGTTAAGCAGTGGATGTTCATTACTTTGTCTTTCGAGGGCTACTAGTGAGCTTAGAGAATAACTGCAAACTAGATGTTCCCTACTCTCTTGATGTCTGCAAAACAATAGCGATTGCCAAATGGCGTATAGTTCAGCGGTGTAGATACTTGAGATGCAGCTGTGGGACCAACTATGACTTTCAGTATCAAAGAATATGGCGCTTCCTGTTCCGTTTTGTGTTTTAGAGCCGTCAGTGTATATTTTCTATGCATGTGGATATTTAAGCATTAGCGTTCGTGCATGTAGTCGATACTGTATCGGTAGAGTATTATTCTAATTCAAAACTTGTGTTTCAATTTAACCAAGGTGGGCTCTCGCAGTCTGTCACTGATTACTGTCGGCACATAGATTCCTAGTTTATAAATGTTAACCGTCTTATAATAGCTGATCTAGTTATAGTGGGTCGTCTTTCATACTGGTTTATTGTTTCGATGTCATACAATATTTTATTATTTGAAATTTTTTCGTGCCCCTAACATTTTAGTTATATAATTGCATAACAGAATATCCCTCTTTGTGCTTAGTGGTGGCATGACCGAGTCTTCATATATAGACAGTAGAGGACTAGTTCGAAACGCTCCAGTTGCGAGCCTTATTCCCTGAGTATGAATTCTGTCTAACGCCTTTAATGTTGATGGTCTCGCAGATGAGTATATTATACACTGCCGTATTCTATTGTTGTTAGAACAAAAGCTCTGTACAGTTGAATAAGCACTCGTCTATCCGAACCCCATGTTATATTGCTCATACATCAGTTATTATTGCTAAAATGATGTTTATACAAATAAAAAAATTCTTAATTTATTTCGTCCACAGAAAATGCTACAAGATTTTATTAGAACTTGCACAATATTCAACGAAAACTATTCACATTTACTTCAAATGTCCAAAAAATGAATGTGAAAAACTGAAAACAAATTATAATAAATGTTCGAAGTGATGGCCATTCGCATTCAAGGATGATGTTAAGCGTGGAGAAACCCTCCAGTACTGCTATTCGTACTTCTCGAGGAAACAGCTTCTCGAGTGCTGCTTGCACGCGTGCCTCTAATTCTGCCCTCGTGGTCACCGGTGTCTGGTAGACCTAATGGTTGATAGGCCGCCAACGGCGGAAGTCCAAAAGTGTCAAATTTCGAGATCTTGCAGGTCAGTTCCATGGTTCTAACCGCCTTATCCGCCTGTCCTCCAACATTAAGCTGAGTTCTTAGGATACTTCCTGGGTGCAATGGGCTTCCATCCAATTGATACCAACCTCTTGTCATGTTCAAAGGCAGGTTGTCAAGAAAATCTACTACCACAGCCCGCCGGTAACGCGCCGTCGTTAACACGCGATCATACATTATAATATATTTGTAAGTAGTCTGTATTTACTATTGATTTGAGTAGAGAAAGGTGCCAATAAACACCGAAAGAAAGTACCTCTAGTAACATCCGCTTCTACGGTGTGATGAATTGTTTTTTTAAGATCTCAAATGTCCATGTACGAGGGGTCGTTTTTATATTCCCGGACTAGGCAATTTACAATGTTAATGTAATTTTTCATTTTATTGATTTTAAATAACATATGCCATGGTAACATGTTTGACAATTTACAAAACAATTGCAGCATTATTAGTTCTAATATCTGTCAGTTTGTGTTGTAACGTCTCAAAATGGACAAATTTGAATATCGAGCTGTTTCTTACAAAACAAGGAAAATCTCAAAAGTTATTCGTGAAGAAATGTTGATTAAATACAGGGATAATTGACCTTCCAAGTCGACTATTTGTGAATGGTCAAAATTGTTTAAACATAGCCGACAATCACTAGATGATGATCCCCGTCCATGACATGATCACTTCGGATGTTATTGAAAAAACCAAGTGTTTGGTATTGGAAGATGCAAGATTAAAGAAACGACAGTTAGCGTCTTTATTAGGAGTTTCAGAAACCATGACTACCTTGGCATGACAAAGGTCAGTGCGAGATGGGTTCCACGAATGCTTACGCCTTTTCAAATGCTTACTCAAATGGAGAAGTGTGAAGAATTTTTGGCGGTTTTTGGGGACGAATGAGATTTAATTATCAATCGACTTATCACCGGAGATGAAACTTGGGTCCATTATTTTGATCCTGAGTCGAAACAAGAGTCGATGCAGTGGCATATTAGGGGTTCCAGACCTCCCAACATGTTTAAAGTCACCCCTTCTGCAAGAAAAATAATGGCAACTGTTTTTTGGGATTGCCAAGGAATTTTAATGATTTATTATTTGAAGAAGGGTGGTAAAATCACAGGAGAGTATTATGCAAGCTTAATGAATCGCCTCAGAGATGTTATTAAAGTGAACAGACGCGGAAAACTAACGCGAAGTGTCCTGCTGCTTCATGACAATGCACCAACCCGCTATTTTCTGTTTCCAGATCCCAAAAGAACACTAAGGGGAAGAAAATTTAGGGACGATGATGAACTTATAGCGGCTGTTGAAAGCCATTTTGCGAGCAAACCAAAAGAATATTTTTATAATTAAAGATGTTATTGAAACTATGTAATACTTGTATTGAAAAGCAAGGGGCCTATATTGAAAAATAAATTTCTGTTGTTCTAATGTACTCTTATCATCCTAGGCCGAGAATATAAAAAGATCCCTCGTAAATGACACCAACTCATCTGAAATACGGTAAATATTAAGTAAATTTTCATTTAATGCACATATTTACATATAACGACATCACGTAGTATCGTAAAGAGTATCGGAACATCTCTTTAAAGTTGATTAATAACCATTATTAACTTTATACACCACATCATTATTGCACCTAAAATATTTCATTACTATTAATTGAAATTTGGGCTCATACTTACTATTGATTGTGCGCTCAATAAATGTAACCACAAACTTGGGTTACTCACTTACAAGGTGTGTGGCTACAAATAGATGTTACAGTGCCAAACAAAAGTATGGAAACATTTTGAGTCTTTTGATTTTTTCTTTTATACAGCTGCGACCTCAATAATTTCCTGTGCCCCACGAAGGGTAAGATTACGTTTAATAAGTTTGTATGTAACCGTATCTTCCCATCTGCCCATAGGCAGTAATGACACATAATAGAAAAGACTACTTAATAAAAATGTGGAAACAATCAATTCTTATTTATAAAATGCAAAAGAACATTTTTGAAATTCTCAAAAAAGTTAATATTTTGTTGAATAACCATTAACCTTAATTACTGCTCGACACCTAGAGAGCATAGAATCTACAAGTCTTCTACAAATTTTAGAGCACCCGATAGGTCAACGCGATTGGAAATGTGATGCCTACGAATCCATTTGTCCACGCAATTCCACAAATTTTCAATCGGATTTAAATCAGAACTTTGGGACGGCCACTCCAGCAACGCGATCTTTTGGTTGTGAAACTATTTCGTTGCAAGACGAGACATATGTAGATCTTCTTCGTAGGGTAGTAGATTGATAGTTAATATTTCAATGTACTTTTTACTGTCCATGATGCCTTCTATAAACACAATAGGGCCTGTCCCAGATCGGCCAGAACAGCCCCACACCATTACATTCTCGCCCCATGCTTAACAGTGGGCACGAAAAAAATTTTGGATCATCCTTTGGACGCCTGACATAGTTGTTTCCATCACTGTCAAACAAGAAGTTAAATTTGCTTTCGTAAGAAGTGGCTTTTTTAACAGCCTGTCTGCCATGAAGGCCTTCGGCTATTAAGCGACGTCGGATGGTCATATCGGACACCGTACTTCCGTCATATTCTTCCCTTCGAGTCTTATTTATTTTAACTGCCGTCTTAGTGGGATTATTTCGCGCTAACCTTTTAATAAAATTATCTTCTATTCTGAATGTTTTGCGTGGTCTACCGCTTTATTGGGCTACTGCGACTGTACCGCTCCTTAAAAAACGCCTAACGGCTTTGCTGACCGTTCCCCGATACAACTCAATATTAATTTGTTTTTCACGAGTTTTATACAGAGAAATTATTTTATTTTTTAAATCGACCGAAAAATAAGTTCGCGTCGGCATTTTAACACTAAATATGCACTAAACATACACTAAAAGTGCGACTGATGTGATACACAGACTGATTTTGTTATGATCTTAAGAAGAACTACTATGTTGTCTTACTTTTGTTCAGAGAAAATTTGACATCTGTTATAGAAAAATGAACTAACAATGGAATATGACATTTGAGTCACATTTCATAGCGCGATACCTATGAACATTGGACGAGTACCTAGGTCAAAAAAAAGATTAATAGTATTTTAAAACGTTCAATGTTTCCAAACTTTTGTTCGCCACTGTACGTAACCATACACAAAGAAACTTTATTAGAGTCATTCAATAAATTTTTGAATAAAATTAAATGAAAAGTGACATTATGTGTACAGGGTTTATACTTGTATCGGAAGCGCGAGCTATCGGAAGCATCGACCATGAGCAATCATTGACAGTCTGATGTCACAAGCTAAACATGGAGCTATTAATAACTTTTAATAGTAGAAGAATGAGGATAGCTGCGCAAGGAGTGTTCACCGCTGCGTCATCACATACAATCATATGGTGTAATATGAAAAACATGAGTCACAATTATTTCCGTTATAATAAATTCTGATTAGAAAAGATGCCCCGAGACTTCCAAAATACAATTACTTAAGTATTGTGACTTATTTTGTAAAAATTATAGAACGTTGATTATCGTAATGATAACGGTTGCAAAACAATATGATGATTAAAACAAGTAAATGTAGGAAATGAGGAAACAGTCAAAGGATAAATAAACAAATGAAAATTAAATTCATATGCATATAAAACAAATTGATTGATTTCGCGTTTATGGGTTTACTCTTTCTACTACATTTGCTTGTTCAATACCGTATGTCGATTTCGTCAAATGTACTACGAATGTTCACCATCCTTATTAAATTCATTGTTTTATATGAGAATATAGTATAGTAGCGCCGGAGAGAGGTGTTTCATGGCGAACTCGAGAATGGGGATATAATTATTACTGTGAAATGCATCTGTTTCCCTTTATCTTAGTGCGAAGTTTTCACTTAAAGAAAGACAGGTTATAATTTATACGTCTGCTATATATTTTAAATGCAGGACTTAAAAACGTATGTCGATTCTAAAGTCAAAGCGCATGACGCTGTCAGATGTTTTCTTGACTATTTAACCTCAAATTATTCTTCGTATTTCGTTTCGTATAATTGCATCGTGTTTTGCAGTTATAATAATTTATCTTTCGCTTCGTAATTTATTAGTTTCCCTTGCATTTGTAAACAACAGTTTTTTTCAATACTATTATTATTAATATTCACTATTACGAGGTAAGTTTATAATTCAAAATGTATTTCCAATTGATTGAATGTATTTATTTATTTTGCAGCAAATAATGATGTCATTAAAAGGTAAATCTTTGAAAAGCCAAACTCAAGTAATGTTAATGAATATACTGCATTATTTCGAGATGGAACGCGATAACGGGGGGCCAAGTTTACCTTTAACTTCCATTATGCAGGTACGCTAATAATTTTCACTATTTAAATTTATATTTATGTAATATTATGTTGCAGTGGAATTTCCGAGAAAACCGTAACTCCGACAAAGGCAAGAAAGGCTCTCGCTTTAGAATCTGAGAAATCGGCGCCGGATTCACCGCAAAAAAATAGACTGCGTTTGAAGTCGAGGTCACAGGATGTCGACGAATACGTGAAAGACGTTTTGAAACGAAAAATTTACACCATGCATGCAACTCATAAATAATTCAGAAATTATTGTTGAAATGGAGTTAATTTTAGGCTCACATATTACCATCGAAAAACTCCAAACTGAACTTAAAGAAGATAAAATATTTACCTGCAGCAAAACGAGTTTGAAACGATTGTTACACAAAATTGGTTTTGAATTCAAAGTTGGCGATGGAAGAAGGCGTTTAATGGAGCAGGTTCATATTGATTGTGCTCGAGCAACGTTTTTGCGAAAATATTTTGCTAATAAAAGTTGTGAAATTAGTTACGATTCTGTCTTTTTGGATGAGACATGGATTTTTTAGTCGAGGAAGCGTTCGAAAATCATGGCATTATAATGATTTGAAAAGCACAAAAAAACAAACCGCTAGGAGAAGGGAAACGGTAATTAAAATAGTCCGATTTGTTAAAAATATTTTTAACCAAATAAATTTTAGTTTTATCGTACTGAGTGCTGGCAACAAGGATGGTTTTATACCTAATTCATCATTAGTATTTTCCAGTAAAAGTAAGACACCAGACTACCACGATAATATGAACGCTGATTTATTTCAAAAATGGTTTCAAGAACAGCTTTTACCAAATTTAGAAAAATCAAGTTTGATAATTCTTGACAATGCCAGTTATCATTCTACATTAGTAGAAAAATTACCTTCAAGTAGTTAGAAGAAAGAAGATCTTCAATTTTTAAGAAAACACAACATTCCTCATTCGAATGATATGTTGAAAGTGGAATTATTACAAAATGCCAAGGATTTACAAGTTCCAAAAATATATGCAATTGATGAAATCGCTCATCAATGGAGACATCAAATTTTACGTTTGTAAATGTAGTGTGGTTTAAATAATTTAATAAAGAAATAAATAGGTTGTAAATGTTCGTTTTCAAAACAAATCGTTAAAATAACAAGAGATCCAAACCACTCAATAAAAGATAATGCCGTTGGCTCAGTCGGAAGATTAGGCCGATTCAATCTTTTTGATTTGCTTAATTACCACAAATTTCTGCTTGGTTGCAAGTTATTTTTTATTGTGCTCGGAATAACTAAACCGAGTATACAATAAAAAATTCACCACAATGTCAAAATAAAAAATAAACAAACTATGTTTATTAAATATTTAAATTTAGAATTACATAAAATATATCTTAAAAACTAGTTGTAATAGCCTTAAATTACTAAATTATTTGAATATAAATACCTGTTCGAAACTTTTTAATAACATCTGGTATCTAAACAAATACGGAAATGTAAACCAAAGGTGATGTAATCTTTGCACCAATATTGCGCAATATATCGTAATAAGAATGCTGTACGTTGTAAACCATACGAAAGTTGAATTTTACTTCTTATAAATTTATCTTCATAAAATTTGAATAATCCAATGTTTGAAAGTTCGAAAGTTCAAATAAAAAAGGTGTGATCTAAATTTAGATCTGCATTAAATAAAACGCAATCATAAAATGAAAGCGTACGTAAAAGTAGAATTAAATGTGCGATTAAAAGTAGTAAAAGTTCTAAAAGTGTAAAAGTAGTAAAAGTGCCTGCAAAGAGCAAATGTTTTAAATTTTAATATAAAACGAATTAAATGTACCTTACCATTAAATCAATGGCACTTTTCACAAAATTTAGGTCGAAACCCAAAAATGGCTTCCTAATCAACATAAGGTTCATCAAGTAAAAAAAAAGGACGCTTAGGATGTCAGATGATATAGCGGTACGCGAAAAAATGTGCGCAAAAAATTAATTTAAAGATATGGAATATAAACCCCTAAGAAGATATGCACTTAAGTTACACCAAAATGCAAATTAAGTTGCCTACCACATACTTATAATTCATTAATAATTAAAAAAATTTTTTACTTACAACTAAATGAATGAAGAACGTAAATTACGATATATTTTAATACAACTCAAAATGGGTTGTTACACGTTTACTTCCGTATCACTGACAATTCAACCCTATCGAGTTAATATAGACAAATTGTAAACAGTATTACAATAAAAACGTTGGTAGACAGGGCTTCAGGGACGAGAATGTTTTATCGCTATGGAAGGATTCATTAAACCAAGTAACTGGAGAACTGTGGCAAAAGTGTATTTTACATGCTGAAAAGGAAATGAGCCAGTGGTGGGACGTTCAAAAATGAGATGAGGAAATGGTAAAACCTCTAGTAATCAATGTCGGAGAGTCGAGTGTTTGTAACTGCATGTCACACATTTGATTGTAAAATTAGTTGTTGTGTATTCCAACGTCCACGTTTGTCCCGCATGTGATTACCTGCAAACGGTATTGTAAATTTGTAGTTTAGTAAGTATGTGTTATAATATTTTTCAATTTTTATCTTAAATTTCTTAGAATAATTAGAGTAGCAAATGTTTGAAAGTGAGGTATGAGTGTGTCAAAGGAACCTGTCAAGTAAGATTTGTTAAATGTCTGCTTGAGTGACATTTATGGCACTTAAGTAATTTCGTTTGAGATTGTGCAGGTTTGCCGCCTAACGGCATTCTGTAGGATGGGGTGACGCCCGGGTAGCTCGGGAGAGAGAGTGCATTTTTAACCTTCAGAGGTAACGGACTGATTTTAAATTTGTAAATATCATGTCTGCCATTTTTTAGTAATAAATACGATAAGGTGCAGCAGCACACCCGTGTAATTATTTTATTTACACCAAAACATCGAGTGAAGATGATAGTGAAAGTGAAAGTAATGACTTATATAGACAAACTGACAACTGAGATTTTAAAAAGGTCAATTTCGCCGCCCCCCCCCCATTTAGAATTTTAGAATAAAACTATGTATGAGAATTGTGCTAGGTTTGTGCTGCATTGTGCCGCTAATTTTAAAATTTGTGCTACCTCCCCTGCTGAGATATCGTGGGAGGGCCTGGAGAAATGCTAACCCACCCCCCCCATTTCGAATTTCAGGATAAAACTTGGTGTGCGAATTGTGCTAAGTTTGTGCTGCATTGTGCCGCTAATTTTAAAATTTGTGCTACTTCCCCTGCTGAGATATCGTGGGAGGGGCTGGAGAAATGCTAGCCCCCCCATTTCTAATTTCGGTATGAAACTCGGTACACTAGTTGTGCTAGGTTTGTGTTGCATTGTGCCGCTAATTTTAAAATTTGTGATGCACGCCTTGCTGAAATATCGCTATCGCGGGAGGGACTGGAGAAATGCTAGTCTCTCCTCTATTTTGAATTTCAGGATGCATCGAGGTATGTGATTTGTGTTAGGTGAGTGCTGCATTGTGCCGATAATTTTTTTGTCGTACTACCTCCCTTGCTGAGATATAAGGAGGCTGGCAAGCGAAAAGCTACCACGAAAAATTTGTAAAATTCGTTGATAGTTACTGTAAATAACATAAAAAGTTTCAGGTATGTAATAGGTAATGACAGTTTACTAATTAGATCGTTTTAAATTTCACTAAAGCTACCCATTAATTAGAATAAAACTCCAAACAACATTTTCATCCAACAATTATGGACAAAACTATTTCACTAAAGATAATTCACTTCACTGGAGTTTTCTGAGTTTTTACATTTTTATTGTAAAAGAAATAAAAAAAATGTAACTTCGTAACAAGGAGTATTACTTTTATTTATACAATTTTATAAGAAAACATTTAGTTTATTCAGATAAAGTAATTTTGCACAAACCTTGCATTTTATTTTTGCGAACTCACGTGTTTGTTTATATCGCGGTACAGCTTCATACCAGTCGTTGAATCATTTTACATCTATAGAAAAAAATATTATAGGTAAGTACTAACTCGAATAACAAAAAGATACCTATGCTAATTCTAATTTAGTTAGATCCAAAGCAAGAGTAAATTTTGTTTTGTCTACAACAGTATATATACCGTGGAATTTATATTTTGTCAAGATTGTTAATAAATATTTCTGAAGACTATCTAATTCTCTTTACAATAATACTAAACATCCATGCAACAGTGTTGGGAACTATGCAATGCAGCGTTTCCCCCTAGCGACGCTAAATATCCCTAAATCTGATACAAAATCCCTTCAATTTTTCTCGTTCAATATAAACAATGATTATCTCGATGATATAATATTATAAAATTATGAAAATGTAAAGAGCCATACGTGTAATAAACTAATACGGAATAGACTCATAAATTTTACATTGAAGAGAAAAATAATTACGCTTAAGAATTTTACTATTACTATTTTTAAATAGTTACTGGTCAACTGAATATTATTTTAAAATATAAATTAAAACAAAGGTTTTAACTTGATATAAATTTACTTTATTTAAAGAAAACGAAACTGAAGACTAATATGTAAACATAATTACAAATAACAGAATGCGTAAAAATATAGTAACATAAAATTAAATTGTGACTAACTGAATACAAAAATATTAAAACCATTGTATAAATACATTTCTTTATTCATTTGAAATTTTTTAAACCTAGATGTAACTAAGCGCAGTATTTTTGTTATGACTATAACCAGTGCTTCACTGGTAAATAGAAATATAATACTTCAGACAGCAAAGATGCTATGGTTTTAGTTTCTTATCTCAGTATATAATTTTCAGATGGAAAGTGTTTTTGATAATTTTTTCCCAACTTTTAGAAAAATCCTCTTTTATAGCCATTTTGAAGAAATATCCCTTTCAAGGTAAAATCCTCTAAAGAATTTCCTTCAGTTCAACACTGCCATGCAATATTTGATAAAATCAAGTCGTGATAAGATTTTTTTAAATTATTTTACTAATTCTTGTACCACATTAATTAATAACTATCCAAAAGTATCAAAACTTACATAAATTTGTAAACATATTAAATTTTTATTTGTATCTATTAAAAAACAAACCGTTTCAACGGTGCTTTTAAATAGCTAGCCCAATATAACAAGCTTCTTGGAGTACCTATAGCTATACTATAAGTTTTTTATCTTTAAAACCCACCGTATACTTTTAGTCAAGCGCAGCCATGGCCATAGGAATTCGTTTAAATGTTTATATGCGGCTTTGCAATTATAAATTCAGATCGATTAAGCATAGTACGTCTAATAGTATAATAGTATGTATAATATTACATATAATAGGTAATGTCTAGATTTCCGGTGAACGGGATCGAATTGCGCTCCAATTCAAAACAGGGTATATTTTAATTCATGGTTAAAAATTATTCAGATCATTTTAGGACGAAAAGTTTATATAAATATGTGGCCGCAGCCCGCAAGGTGTTCGTTTTTGAGATATAGCGTGTAAAATTTATACTTTTTAAAGTATTTTTCAAGCACTTCGTACATTTCTAAGAAAAGTACCTTGAAGATTTGTCTAAAATGTGTTATAGCTATTTTGTAGGCAATGGTCACAGTATTCTATGTGCCAAATTTGAATAATGTATCTTGAGAAATGTACGAGGTGCATAAAGAAAAAAAAACGTGAAAAAATAAAACTTCTAACGCCCTATATTTCCGAAACGAAGGCCTTATGCACATATATTTATAGGAACTTTTCGTCGTAAAATGAGTCGAAACATTACATCGTGCGTTTTTAGCCATCAATTAAAATACACTGTAAATATTTTCTTTTATTGAAATATTATATTTTATCTAAATAAAATACAATTTTTAATTAACAGTACGTTAATTATGATCACGGTTATAAATATTAACATATGATAATTTTCCATTGAATTTTTGAAATGTAAAGGTGTAAGAATATTATACGTTGAATTCAGAAAAAAAATATTGAATCGAGTAAGCTAATAATGCAAGTACGTTCTCATTGAAGTTGTACCCTATTAAAAGTTGTTATCGCACTCATTTTCATTCAATTATAACATTAAAACTCACAGTTCTTGAGCTAGCGAAGGTGCAAAATTTAATATGATCACACAGTATATTTTGATTTTTAAACATTGATTTAATAAATTCGTTGTTCATTAGAACAAATTTTTACAGTTTTAATATAATAAAATATTTCTTAATACTATAGTTATTTAAAAATGACCAATATATTACTAAAATTCAAATTCTATCTCTTTTATTAGAAATTTGGAAAAATGTCACGGAAGCCTTCAATTGACGTTGAAAAGGTAGTAGAAAGTTTAATACAACATGAAAATCTAATTTATGATGCAGTTATACACAAAATTCATAAACCATCTCACGAATGTTGGAAACTAGTTGCGAATCACTTGGGTAACAAAATTTCACCAAAATATTTATATACCGTAGTACTCATGAATCGATATGATATACATCAGAAACTAAATATAGAGGAACAGTCTTCTACATCACAGTCTAAAAGCAGTACACAGAAATATGTGCAACGTTTCAATTCTTCGGATTCAAGCGATAATGCCACAGAAAACTGTTTGAAGTTTAAAATAACTCTTAGTTCCGAAGAGTGGAATCAAATACAAATTTCAAACGTGTTATACAAACGGTCTGATCGCATTGATTCTGTTCGTTCATATGATATTTTATCCCCATATAATTGGACATCATTAATACATGAACATTTTTTTGAACAAACGAAGAAACCATGCAAAATAACATATAAACGTAATAAAATTCAACCTTATGGAAACATTTATTTACAAATTTTTGGGAAATGCATGGAGTGTCAGAGTGTTTTCAAGGCTTCATTGAAAACAGTACCAGAAGCTAATTCTAGAATTGTTTTGGATTGCGTGTATACTGGGCAATTTAATAATTGTAATACAACTCGCAAACGACGAATTATTGGACAGAAACGGGATGAATTAGTAAAAAAATTGTCCGTTGAGAACCAATCAGCCATATACGTCCGGAGAATCGAAGCAAAAAAAAGCATGGAATACGGAGATCCAGAGTCAAGTAGCATACCCACGGCAAATGCATTGCGTATAATGAAGCATAAAGCTAAAAAAGAAAATGATTTTCATGCCGACTGTATTTTGCTTTATGCTTAATGAAAGCAGTTCTCCGTATAATGAAATTATAAAAGATATAGGATACGACAGTTTTTTCGTGCATTATTGGACTGTGCAAGAAATTAATACATATCGTCTATATTGTAGGCGAAACCAGATCACAAAAGTTAGCATAGATGCCACTGGAGGATTGGCTCGTAATATTAATTTGCTTTCAGGTCGACAAACGAAGCCTTTATTTTTGTATGAAATAATTATCAATGACTCAGAAACAGGATGTCAATTTTCAGCTGCACACATGATTTCGGAACGACATAATAATAATGCCATTAGCTATTGGCTATCAGAATGGGCAAAAAATGATATCCCGATTCCTAAAATTGCAGTTTGTGATCATTCGTTAGCACTGATGATGGCAATCGTGAAAAGTTTTACGCAATATTCACAATTATCAAAGTATTTAGCAGTTTGTTCCTCGTTAGTAAAAGGTAACAGTAGCCAGGAGGAGTTTTTATGGGTGCAATGGGCTTAGTTGTAGTATCAACTAATTTTGAAAATATAAAAAACATATTAAAAAATATATTTATTGTTGCTCTAAATGAAGAAGAAGGCTTCAATGAAACCGGTATCGCGAATCCCTGCGAAGAAGCTAAATTGTTTCTAAAAAATTTAATTGCGACGGGTCATGACGACAGGGCAATAATTAACGACGAAAATCTCGATTTCCATTTAGAAGAGAAAAATGAGGAAGAACTAGATGAGGACATAAATATTGAGGGCGAAAACGGCATTTATTTAGAAATAGTTCAAATTTATGATCAATGTTTGTTTGAAAGTCGTGCACATAATAATAAAGGTGATCATGATAATATGATGTACAATCCTAGTATAGCTAAAAAATTGTTAGAGTTTTGTAAAAGGATTTGTTGCTGGTCTGCCATAATGGTTCCTATTTTCAACTATGCTGATTTGACCGAGAGTAGTGCTTCATCAGAAAGTTCCTTTAATACACGATTTCCCATCGTGGCGGGAACAACGTACTTGTATATCATGTAAAGCGGTTAACAATATAACCAGAAAAACCATTATTACTAATTTACCTACAAGCAACTTTAATTGTCTTCAAATTACATTGGATAATTTATGTGCTGATAAATTAATAAAATGTGGCAAGTGTTCGAATGAAACTCTAGAGAGCTCTCATATATTTGGAAAACATGTGTTCTTAGAAGCTTGCGCTCCTTTTGTCAAAGGTAATTTGCAAGATATTTGCGCATCATTGAGCTCAATACCGGCAATAATTAACCTTAATAAAAATCAATATCATTTAAGAGGAGCGTTAAGTTTCTTAGCGCCAAAATCAAAAAATTTGGAAGCCGTTGGTCACTACATCGCCTATTGTTATCGTGTCCACAGCAATAGTTGGGAAAAGTATGATGACCTGCAAACGAAATCTACAACTGTTAGAAGCTCTACCATTGTAGAAAATTGCCAGTTCTTGTTGTATACAGTTTAAAAATTCAATAATAATGTTAAGCTTTCATTTATAATAATTATACACATTTTAAATTTTTATAAATTTTCTATGTTTTGTTATATGTTATTTTTGTATTATTCAAATAAAAATATTTTTATTTTGCTCTAAACATCATTTTAGTAAGTACGATTTATAAGTACCTAATATTAAGTGCTGTTGAAATATTTGAGGATAAATTTAGGATAAAAACCAACGTAATAAAGGAGAAAATTAGTGTAAATTTTATACCAAGTTTCTTCTCTACTACGTAGCTGAACTATGTTCTGCAAGTAATGACATCGATGAGTTTAACTTGCCAAAAATCGCTAAACTCTTATGATATTTAGAGAATCGTGTAAAATACCCTTAATAACTGCAAAACTATTCTAGTTAGGTATTGTGACACCTTATGTAGGCAGATAGGAAAATTAACAAGATTTCCGTTTTAACGAAAAATTAAAAAATGTCCATTTTTATATACATAATAATTACGATGCTATGTCGCTAATTTATTCAGAAGATAGGCGAGAACATTTGCTATCTACTAAATAGATTAGCGACCTAGCATCGTATTTAAAACAAGTGAACATTTTTGAAAGACTTGACAATTTTCCGCTTCTCGGTATCTAAAATATCATTTCACGCCAATTCGCCATCTAGCGCAATCGTATCTAAATCCAAAACCGGAATTTTTAATTTCAATCTTTTATCTTATACAATTTTAGGTGACACCCTGTTAGAGGTTAAAATTTGAGAAAAACAATTTTTTTCTGGACAACGGATGGAGTAAGATGCAAATATTGTTAATAAAAGTTGTTGGAAATGAAGAAAGAAATATGAAAAGAATATATTATATAGTGTTCTATTCAAAAAAAGTAAGATTGACTCCATACTAGAATTTAATTTGAAGTGGTCGCCTGGCAAACCCTTATTATACAAATTTACAGCTTTGTAATCGCATTACTTCCCAAGGTATTCTAATGGACGATCACTGTGAGACACCATGTATATCCATATACATACATATATAGTTATCATAACAACAATATCCAAATTTATTGCTCATTTGTTGCTATCGAAATATGCGAGTTTCGAATTTAGCTACGATATCTCACGAGGAAGACAGCACGAATTTTATTATAAAATTACGGGCACCGTACAGCACTGAACTAACTCACTATGCATATTCAGTTTCCTCCCGAAATTTCAAATGGGGGGGGGGGAGGCTAGCGTTTCTCTAGCCCCTCCTGCGATATCTCAGTAGGGGAGGTAGCACAAATTTTAAAATTAGCGGCACAATGCAGCACAAACCTAGCACAACTACTGTACCGAGTTTCATACCGAAATTAGAAATGGGGGGGACGCATTTCTCAGCCCTCCCACGATATCTCAGCAGGGGATGCTAACACAAATTTTAAAATTAGCGGCACAATGCAGCACAAACTTAGCACAATTGCACACCAAGTTTTATCCTAAAATTCGAACTGGGGGGGGGGCTAGCATTTCTCCAGCCCCTCCCACGATATCTCAGCAGGGGAGGTAGCAGAAATTTTAAAATTAGCGGCACAATGCAGCACAAACTTAGCACAATTCGACACCAAGTTTTATCCTGAAATTCGAAATGGGGGCTAGCATTTCTCCAGCCCTCCCACGATCTCAGCAGGGAGGTAGCACAAATTTTAAAATTAGCGGCACAATGCAGCACAAACTTAGCACAATTCCAACAAGTTTTATCCTGAAATTGAAATTGGGGCAATTCCTAGTATATCTCAGATAGCACAAATTTTAAAATTGACAATGCACAAACTAACAATTCTCATACATGTTTTATCCTGAAATTTTAAATTCGAAATTGACCTATTTTAAAATCGGTTATATTATTAACTAATAATAAATCTCATTTTTAACATCCAATACAGTGTATTTATTTATGACAAAATCAGTTATGTATAAGTGGCTTCGATAACCAAATTCCAGTCTTGACTCTTTTGATGCAGTGAGATCTGGCGGCTAAAAACGATCCTCCGCAATTAACCAAACTTTTCGCACTTCATTCGGACACTGCCTACTGCTAATTTGTAAAACTGATCCAAAACGAAATTTTGTTGACCCGGCCTTGCTTCTGATAATCGTTTACAGTTGTACAATATATTTTTATCATATGACTACCCACGCTCGGAGCACTTTAGATGCCAGAATAAGTGCGAACAGACCTTAAACGAAATTCGACTTTATTTATACGAGTGGATGGGGAATTTTAAGACCTTTAGGATGCTAAATCCCGAGATATTCGAACAATAATTTTACTTAAATTTGACAGCGCGGCTTAAATTTGAAAATAACCTAGAAACATTGACGATGGTATTCAAAAATACTAACTATATGAACCAATAACGACATACGTTTTTAAAATCTTAAACCATGCTTTACTAAAAGATGAGTCATAAGACACCTCTCGCCGGCCAGACCATATAACAAATTCGATAGCTAGATCCATAAATTAATGACGTAATGGTAAACTCTCCTGGCGAGGATAATACACTTTATTTTCAATATGTACTACAGGCTCAGTGGTAACGAATAGGACTACCGTATAAATGATATCCATAATTTAAATACTTCCTTTTTTGGGTTTTTACTTATATTTTACACATTGCAAACAATTTTTCAGGGTAAATCCTTTCATAAGAAGCTGACAATGGCCACTTATTACAGAAAGAAGACGTCGCGGATGACTACGAGAAACAACAATGCCGAAGAAGCTGCCAATCACCACTTGTCACAAAGGTCTAATCGTGTGCAGAAGAAAGGCGTCAAGGATGGCTAACAGATTCAAGACGGCTGACTGATTTAAGATGACTGACGGAAACAAGATGCCCAAAGGAAATAAGATGCCCGGCGGATGCAAGTTGACTTACAAGATCGCGTCCCAAGTGCTGTCATACCTACTGTGGCGAATACGTTGAGATTCTCCTTCATGGACTGTATGTCAGGATCACGGTCCACTATTTATTGTAATATGACATTATCTACATTAATATTTTAATACAATATTAAAATTTCATTTACATTAAATGATTTTTGTGTAAATTTTATGAATTACAATCTTCTGGTACACCATTTCGGTTAAAGTGAATTTCATTACTGCTTCATAACGTAAAACGATACGAAATAAATTTTATTTCTTTTCTCTTTACTAATCTTGCCTTATAAAAGTTGAATGAGAGCAATTGAAATATTCATTCACACAACTTCATTAAGCTTTTATGGGCTGTATATCCTCATAACATTGAAAGAACCAATTCAATTTGATGATTTGATTTTATGTGTGACCAAAGTTTTATATTCGATGAAAACAGAAATTGGAAATCTCGAAGCTAATTTATCATTTATAAAGTTCAATCTATCATTTCCAAATGCAACGCTCGCAATAGTTATCATTCCAATGCACACTTTCATAAATAAACTATATCGAGCGTGAATTTTTTTTTATAAAACTCCTTTTTTTCAATAATGAATCAAGGTAAACGATTGTAAGTAAAAACATTTTTCTATCAGGTTCTTGTAATTAAAGTTTCTTGCCACAACCGATATTGTTTTTGTTACTCAATTGGGGTCAGAAACTGGGGACGGTGTTATATTTCGGACTAGGACCTAATTGGTTATTTATAGATCAATACAGTTAGTTTACTTAAACGCATTGTATACAAATATGACACAATTTATTTTAGTAACTTTGTTGTCAGTGAACGGAAAATAATTGATAAAATATGACGTCTGCATATGATAAATGTTTTATGTATGTATTGTGCGGTTTAGTAGAATTTGTGTGTGTCAAAAAATCATTGATAAAAGATCTGTATAGAAAATGTTGTCTCAAGGAATGCATTGCGAGTTAAGGGGAACGGATGCTGAAAAGTGTCAAAGTACGTAAGCTAAAGGGATAAAATAGCAATTTATTTCAAGAAATAAAAAGGCTGGTGATAATGCGAACAAATCTGGTGTCTGGAAATATACGTATTGTATTTATCCCAGAATGTTATGGATTTTAGGTCTAAAATACAGAGTCCTGTTTACCATTTTGCTTACTTATGATAATTGAACCTAACTTATATGTCGTAAAAGATATATAAGCAGCAGCTTTTATAGATTTATACATTTTTGCTAACGTTCGTATATCGTAAAGCACAATTAAAAAATAACGCGTGCGTAAAATTATAGTTTCGACTCTTTTCCAGTTTTTATGGTTGACGCTTTATATTTTATGGTTTTTTATCCAATCCCTAGATTGTATTGTTCGTGATTACGAAATTTCTGACGTGTTAATTTTATTCGTACAATTTCTTTTACTTGCTAAAAGCTAGGTGAACGTTACTGTCAATCTTTTACCATTTCTTATTATACACCTATACCTCCACATCCAACAGGGGTATCGCTAAAAAAAAAATTTATTTGCTCAATCGCTTTAAAATGTTCCAAAACATCCAAAAACAAAATTTGAGCAAAAAAAAATGTTTGTCTCTGTGTCTGTGTGTGTGTGCTCCATAACTTTCAAAGAACTTAGCATATCAACTTGAAATTTGGCACCATATAGATGTCAACTATCCAATGCGACTGATTGTTTTTGGGGTCAGTGGGGTATGGGGGAAAGGGGTTAAATTGGAGGGTAAATATCCCTTTTGCAAATTTTTATTTTTTTACATATGTGATTAGTAATATAATTGTGAGTATTTTTTGTGTTTATGAACAAACGGTTTACAAGATATTAGCAAAAAACCGGTTTTTCCTAAATATCCTCGGAACTACTTAACATATTCAAAAAGTGAAAAAATCATTAGATAGGAAATAAAATTTCTCACAATGTTTTTTGCAATTTTTTCGAAAAGGACCACGCCATTTTCTTATGGAAAGTGGTCTTCGGTTAATATGACTAATTTTTTTATATGTATTAGTTCTTGTCATACCCATCAATATTGTTCATAGGTACAAAGTCAATCTATGACTAGTTTTAGAAATACAGGGTGTTAAAGTTTCAAAATACCTACCTTGCTATGTTCATTATTTTTGTTTTTGGATATGATATTGTGTTGGTTAAGTAAATATATATTATACAAGATGATTCAGAAGTTTTGTCCAAATCATCAATTGTTTTTAAAATCAAATAACGGAACCCTCTGTGTGTGGGAATTGATTTTGACTTCATGTTATCCTTTGGTTAGAGAGATTAGGTACTACTTAACATTATACGTGGCGATTCAATAATTTAGCAAAATATTAAATGTAACAATAGGTCGAAAAACCTTTCTTTTTCTTCATCACCCTGTATCTAAAAATTGAGTTGGTCAAGGTATATTGATTGTAAAATATCTTCGAATACAGCATATTATAATGATTTCGTTCCTAAAGTTTCGTTTCAATCCTATGAGTAGATATGTGGATAGAGTTCTGGCAAGTTTCACTAAGACATGTCAAATGAAATTGTCAGCGTTTTTAAATCCTTATGGAAGGTGGCCTTCGGTAAAAATGTATAATTTTATGATATGCATTAGTTCTCGACGTACTCATCAATATTGTTCACGGGCACAAAATCATCCTCTGACTAGTTAAAGTGTTAAAGTTTCAAAATACCCCGATTCGTATGTTCATTGTTTTTTATTTGAAGTTACTACGTCAATTTTTTCTCAAAATGAGATTTTTGCATTTTTATGGGATATGTAGATATACACAAAGGGTATAATTGATTCTTAGTTACAGGATGATACACAGTTTAACGGTATACTTTTTTAAAAAGATTATTTTGTTTTATAACAGCCACATAATTGCTACGGTGGAAGGCTTTTCATTGGGTGTCGTATTGTGTTAGTTAAGTTAATACTTAAAAATACATATTATATAGGGTAAAAATATATATATTATACAAGGTGATACAAAGGTTTGTCCCAATTATCAAATCTTTTTAAAATCAAATAACGGAACACTCTGTATACGGGAATTGATTTTGACTACATTTTATCTATTAGTTAGACGTATTATGTACTACTTAAGAATATACAAGGTGATTCAATAATTTTATAAAATACTAAATAAGACAATAAGTCGAAAAACCTTTTTCGATTTCATTACCCTGCATCTTAAAATTAGATCTTTCAAGGTATGTATATAGATTTTAAAATCTTCGAATACAGCTTATTATACTGATTTTGTTCCGAAAGTTTCGTTTCAACCCTGAGATATAGCCTGGCAATTTTCACCAAGACATATCAAATGAAACTGTTAGCGGTTTTAAAGGAACCAATATGATATCTTGTGCACATGCTGTGCAAAGTGAAAACCAGAAATATATACCAGACACATTGTTTAACTCGCGTATAATGTACCAAAAGTCAGTAAAATTGTTATTAACAGGGAAAAGGAATGCGTCTAGTATTTGTACTGTACCTATTATATAGATCATGACACGATAAGGTATAAAACAATATTTACACCAAAAACCAATACAAGGACTGTGAGTGGTAATAGTCAAACCGACCAGTCGTTTGGATTTCGAAATAGTTATAGTGTAGAGGGCTAACTAGACATAGATTGGAACATGCATTATTGTTATTAAGTGACGACAACTAAAACTGTTCCAATCTATATCTAGTTAGCCCTATATACTATAACTAACCATTTCAAAATCCAAACGACTGGTCTATTACACAATCTAGTATTTTGTAAATAATCCTTAACGTATCATTATCAATATAGTAGGTACAGTACAAATAATAGACGTATTCCTTTTTCCGTTAATAACTGTTTTAGTGACTTTTGGTACATTATACGCAAGTTAAACAAGGTGTGTGGTGTATATTTCTGGTTTTCACTTCGCACAGATTGTGCACATGCTGACTTGTGTATCAGAATTTAAAACTACTCTCTGGACGTTACAAATTCAATCCAGCTTAAACAATAAACCATAGAAAATGACGTATTGGTTCCTTTAAAAACGCTAACAGTTTCATTTGATATGTCTTGGTGAAACTTGCTAGGCTCTATCTCAGGATTGAAACGAAACTTTCGGTACAAAATCAGTATAATAAGCTGTATTCGAAGATTTTAAAATCTATATACATACCTTGAAAGATCTAATTTTAAGATGCAGGGTAATGAAATCGAAAAAGGTTTTTCGACTTATTGTCTTATTTAGTATTTTGTAACATTATTGAATCGCCTTGTATATTCTTACGTAGTACATAATACGTCTAACTAAAAGATAAAATGTAGTCAAAATCAATTCCCGTATACAGAGAGTGCCGTTATTTGATTTTAAAAAGAGTCAACGATTGGGACAAAACTATCACCCTCTATAATATATATTTTTATCCTACATCATATATATTTTTAACTATTTACTTAACTAACACAATATGACACCCAATGAAAAGTCTTCCACGGTAGCAATTATGTGGCTGTTATACAACAAAATATATTTTTTTAAAAAGTATACTGTTAAACTGTGTATCATCCTGTAACTAAGAATCAATTATACTCTTTATGTATATCTACATATCCCATAACGATGCAAAAATCGCATTTTGAAGAAAAAATTAACGTAGTAATTTCAAATAAAAAATAATGAACATGCGAATCGTGGTATATTGAAACTAGTCACAGGATGATTCTGTGCTCATGAACAATATTGATGAGTACGTCGAGAACTAATACATATCAGAAAATTATACATTTTTAACAAAGGCTACTAAGGATTTAAAAACGGTGACAATTTCATTTGTCAGACTCTATCTGCAAATCTACTCATAGGATTGAAACGAAACTTTAGGAACAACTTGATTACAATATACTGTATTCGAAGATTTTAAAATCAATATACCTTGACCGAGTCAATTTCTAGATACAGGGTGGTGAAAGAAAGATTTTTCGACATATTGTTATATTTCATATTTTGCAAAATTATTGATTCGCCCTGTATAATCTTAAGTAGCGCATAATCTGTCTAATTAAAGGATAAAATGATGTCAAAATCAATTCCCACATACAGCGGGTTCCGTTATTTGATTTTAAAAAGAATTGATGATTGGGACAAAACGTATGAATCACCTTATGTAATATATATTTATAACTATTTACTTAACCAACACAATATCATATCCAATGAAGAGTCTTTCACAGTAGCAATTATATGGCTGTAATAAAACAAAATATATATTTTTTAAAACTATAATGTCAAAATGTGTATCACCCTGTAAATAAAATTGAACGGTATCCTTTGTGTACAACTACATATTCTATAAAGATGTAAAAATCGCATTTAGAAGATAAAATGAACATCAGTACTTTCAAACCAAGAATAATGAAGATGGAAAAGAAGGTATTTTGAAACTTTAACACACTGTATTTCTAAAACTAGCCATAAGATGACGTTATGCCTATGAACAATATTGATGAGTACGACAAGAACTAATACATTAAAAAAAAATTAGACATTTTAACCGAAGGCCACTTTCCATTTTGAAATTTTGGTATTAGATATAAAATCAAATTTCTGATCGAAAAGTTAATCGTTTTCGAGTTATTTACAAAAAACCGATTTTTGATGTGGAAGTATTGATTTGCAGCCGTTTTTGACATGTACCAGGTGTCTGATTAAGAGAGGTACACCGCTGTATCTCGGAAACTATTTATCGTAAAACTTAGGGAAAAAAAACTGTGTAACAAAGTCGCATAGGAGAAACTGCTGGAAATTATTTTCAAGTTTCATACTCCAAGTTAAATGTTATTAATGGTACGATAGCCTATTATGTGTACACAAATGTGTGCAATCCAAACAAACGGTTATTATCTATATACGTAATTAATTAACTGTTTCAAATTGAATATCCAAACAAGCGGCATTATCAATTGTTTTGCTTTCTATTATTTTTTTAGTCGATTGATGCGAGTACTAAACTTTATGAATATTGATAACCGAAATAAACGTTTTTTTTTTAATTTTTCCTTTAAGTTATGAAAGTCAATTCTGGAAGTAACGTTTCGAAATCCAATTAAATCAATGTTAAATAAGAGAAGTGATGTTAATACCGGCATAATAGTGATTAGAAGTTGGACTTTGAAGATCTCTGAATGTCGGAGACTATCTGTCTCGATATGAATTAAACAAAAAGTAAGCAATTCCTTTCCTTTTTATTTATTTTTGACATGACGAAATAAATTAGTCATGTGTGAAAAAATATTATAGCAGCAATTACTCATCCTATACGATTAATAGACAAATAAGGTACAACTTTTCGTATTCTGATTTGATTGAATGCTATTAATCCTCTTACTTAAATATGTGTGCTTGAGTGTGTGCATGTGTCCAAATCAGGTGGCGCCCGTTAATCTACTAGATCTTTCTGCAAATGTATGTCGTTTTACTGCACCGCAACCGCAACAGATTTTACACCAACGCTCACTCCCACTGAGCTACCGACGCATCACGTTACCAGTTACGTGAATTCTATTGCCATTAGTAGGTATGGGGACACTTGGGCCAGACAGTTGCGTGCGCAACTGCCTGAACCCAAATGCCCCCATGTGGGGGTTACATTATAGCAAGGGAAATGTATAGTGAGAAACTTATGTTATAAAAAAGTAAGTAAGTCTGTGAGATCCGAACCGTAGACCTCTGAACAACAAACGGGGACCTTAACCGCTACGCCATCGGACCGGTTACAGTATAAACCTATTGATCGTATAAAACAGTATATCTATATATAGCGTACGCACACACCCTCAGATCACTCCTACAAACACAGACATATGGTGGGATCTTTATGGACAGTTTATACAATATACAAATCTGCATTCTATAGTGTGTGAGAGAGAGCGAGAAAAGCAGTAGTGAGAAAGAAACACATGTTGAGGGGGTCTATGTGGAGAGTTACTATAAAATATATATACGTCTGCACTCTGTAGTGTGTGTGCATGTGTGTGTGTGTGTGCAGAGATGAGAAAGAAAGATAGGTGTTGAGGGTCTATATGGTCAGTTATTATAAAATATATGTCTGCACTCTGTAGTACATGTGAGAGAGAGATAGAGACAGAGAGTGAGAGAGAGAGCGAACGAGAAAAGCAGAGGTGAGAAAGGAAGACAGGGTGGGTAGACCTCTGGAGTAACTAACGAGGACCTAAACCATGCGCCATAAGACCGTTTACGGTGTAAACGTAGAGATCGTATAATCAGTATATCTATAGCTTAGCGTAGGCATACACCCTCAGATGAATGTTTCCACTAATTATATTTAACCAGACAAATTAGCTGTCAATCAGATGAATAGTTATGAGAATACTATCAGGGAGGGGGGTAACTAAGGTATAAATACGCTCATCAGGTACTAAATGACTTAGTTTACTTTTATTGCTGCTACCGTACACATCGGTCTCATCGCGAGTGCACATGGCTAATTTTGAAATTGTCAGTGAGCGTTATATGAACATAAAGAAGTTTCGCTCAACCAAGCGAAAAATTTTGTTTAAACTAAAGAACAGTACTGGAAAGCTAAATGTGTTAGATTGGGTAAGAACAGGAGTTAATCAAGTTATTACATACATTATGTCATCGGTTAACCCCGACGATAAAGTGGGGATAACCTTTCACGCAGAAAATTTCAAATTTAAACTACCGGGGTGGTTGAGTTTTCGTAAAGCATCCGAAGTGACATTTGGCTCTGTGTGGGGTATTTTGGAATCACTACTGCAGAGTAATACTGAGCACAGACCACGGACACATTTCATATGGAGGTAACGTGTGTATCACCGCCAACAGGGAACGGAAGACAGCGAGTGTATAACAATTACAATGAAGAATCAAGCATGCGACGTGGAATAATTACTATACGCAATGAAGATAACTTATGTTTACCGCGAGCATTAGTAGTGGGTAGAGCCCTTGCAGATAAAGACCCGAGATATAATGACATTAGAAAAAGGATGCACAACAAAACTGTTTGCGCTAAACTTAATAGAAGTCGCTAAGGTTACAATTCCGAGTAAGGGTGTAGTATTAACGAACTTAGACAGTTTCAACAATACCTTACCGGGTACAACATTACAGTATACCAACACGGCACTAAGGGACGAGAAATGTTATTCGAAGGTGTCGACCCGGGAAAAGAAAATAAGATTACTGTACAACCAAGGACATTTTAACGTTATAAAATCTTTAACATCAGCATTTTGCTGCGGCTATTACTGTGAAAAGTGTCATATCCCGTACAATACTTTAAATAGGCATAGGTGTGGAGCTACATGCCCTGCTGTAGAAGAGCTCCAGTTTGTGGAAAATTAAGTGAAGAAGTTTATTGCCACGACTGCGGTAGAAGCTTTCGTTCGTCCATATGTCTTTTGAACCATAAAGAAGAAAAACGGGGTGTGTCTATATGTTCAACAGTACACAAATGCAGCGTTTGTTTAAAAACATTTAATATTAACAACCGAAAAACACCTCATTTTTGTGGAGAGGTGTTTTGTAAACAATGCAACGATCATAAACCGGAAAACCATTTTTGTTTTATTAGACAAGCAACCCCGTATAAAGAGAATGGCGACGTTTTATTTTTGTTTTATGATTTAGAAACTCGTCAAGAAAAATGTCACCCCGAAAAACCGGCAGTAAAACTTCACGAAGCGAATCTTTGTGTATTTCAGCAAGTGTGCCCTACGTGCTACACACTACCATCTTCTCTAGTTATATGCCCCCGATGTGGTGTTAGAGAACAAATATTACAAGGTGAATACTGTATCAACAAAATCTTTAGTTACTTGCTGGAAGTAAGAAAATTGTTCAAAAAGGTTGTTGTAATAGCACACAATGGCCAAGGGTTTGATCACCAGTTTATCTTAAACCACACACTAACAAACACACATCTTAAACCGGAGATTATAATGAGAGGGTCTAAAATTCTAATGATGAAATTTGATAACCTAAAATTTATTGATAGTCTTAACTACTTCCCTATGCCGCTCTCAGCTCTACCAAAGGCGTTTGGATTAGCGACGGGTATAAGAAAAGGTTATTTCCCCCATCTATTTAACATTAAAGCAAACTCCGAGTATGTAGGGTCGCTACCTCATATTGATTACTACTCCCCCAACTCCATGAAACCCGAAGAAAGAGTTGAATTTTTAAAATGGTATGAAGAAACGCAATCACAGGGTTATATATTTAAAATGTCGGAAGAGTTAATAGAATATTGCCGGTCCGACGTAGACATCTTAAAACATGCTTGCATGTACTTTAGAAGATTGTTTTTGAAGGAGTGTTTGGTTGATCCGTTTGTCGAAGCCATTACGATAGCTTCAGCTTGCAATCTGGTGTACCGAAGACGATTTTTACAACCCGATACAATAGGAATTATCCCCAAAGCTGGTTATCGGAGAGTAGACAAGCAATCTATAAGTGCTATACAATGGCTGGTCTGGGAAGAGGACCGTAGAGGTATTTCTATTCAACACGCGGGTAAACAGAGAGTATGTGACGTATGGTTTGAGAGTAGACGGTTATTGCGAATCATCAAACGAAGTTTTTGAGTTTTACGGGTGCTACTATCACGGTTGTCCTATATGCTTTACAACACGGCGCGATGCACAGCTGTTTGACAATCCACACGATACCATGGAGCAGAGATATGAAAATACTAAATCAAAAGTATTCCGTCTTAAAAACTTAGGATATTACGTCACTGAAATGTGGGGATGTAAATTTTCGCTAGAATTAAAAACAAACCCAAAAATGTTATACTTAAAACATCACCCCCTGATAAGATACGTCCCTCTTAACCCACGCGATGCATTTTATGGTGGTAGAACGGGGTGTACAAAACTAAAATATGTAGCAAAACCCGGCGAAAGAATTAAATACGTCGACGTGTGCTCGTTGTACCCTTGGGTTTGTAAATATGGGAAGTTTCCAACTGGTCACCCACGGGTATACGTTGGGAGGGAGTGTGACGAGTTTACTACTAGGCGTGCCTTCCCCAGCGGTATAATTAAGTGTTCAATTCTGCCACCTCAAGATCTTTACCATCCTGTGCTCCCTATGAAGATACATCAAAACTTATGTTTCCGCTTTGTCGCACATGTGTAGAAGAACTAAGTACCGAGGAATGCTTGCATGATATTCAGGAACGAACACTTCACGGTACATGGTGTACAGACGAGATCGTAGAAGCCGTCAAAAGAGGGTACAATATAGTACAGATACAAGAAATCTGGTCATATGACACAACACAGTATGATAAAACAGATAGATCAGGCGGTCTATTTTCCGGTTTCATAAATATGTTCTTAAAGATGAAGCAAGAGGCCTCAGGGTGGCCATCTAACTGTACAAATCAAGAAGACCAGACCCTTTACATTGCAGAGTTCCTTAACAACGAGGGTGTACAGCTCGAACCCGGTTCTATTGAGAAAAATCCAGCTCTTAGATCTCTAGCAAAGCTTATGTTAAATAGTTTCTGGGGTAAATTTGGTCAACGCGAAAATCAAAGCAAAACTTCAATTATCAATACTCTAAAAGAGTTCTACGATTTAATGTTTTCTCCATCAGTTGAAGTTAATCATATACAGGAAATTAACGAGGACACCCTAATTGTAAACTGGATATACGCGGAAGAGGCTGCTGAGCCCTTGTTTAATGTAAACTGCGTAATAGCAGCCTACGTAACCACACAAGCACGTTTAAAATTATACTCGTATCTCGAAGCGATGGGAGAGAGGGTGCTATATTACGATACTGATTCTGTTATTTACATTTCATAAGAAGGGTACCCGGATCTACCGGTAGGAAATATGTTAGGAGATCTTACCGATGAAATTGAACCTCAATACGGTTGTGGGTCTTATATCACCGAGTTTGCGTCAGGAGGACCGAAAACATACGGCTACAAAGTTTATTTACCAGATGGGGCGATAAAGCAAACGATTAAAGTAAAAGGAATTACCCTTAACTATGAAAATTTAGGAAAAGTTAACTTAGAATCCTTAATTGACTTAGTGGATGACACAGAACATGAAATTTTAACTTCTACTAACGTCATTAGGCGTACACAGGACCACGAACTCGTGACAAAACCTGAAATTAAAAGACTCCGATTAAACATCAACAAACGTCGCAGGATAGAAAACTACGACACGATACCATACGGATATAAGAAAACGAAAATGATTTAGTGTGAAACAATAAAGTGTTATTGTACCAGTTAGTGTAAATACAATCGGATTTTAGGATATATTACAGGTGTATTATATTGTTGGAATGTTTAACCAATAAATAGAATAGATATTAAGATCAAAACATTGTTCAAAACGAGAATAAACCATGAATGTTTATATGTTTTCACTATATATTAGAATTGGAATGTTGCAATAGTACGTTATAGACTTAAATAAATCGAAAGACTATATTAAAATAACTTATAGATCTTTGATGTATGTAAAACTACGTGTATATGTATTCAATGTAATCTTAAATAAAGAAAAGAAAAAAAGCATACTCGTTTCTCACTTATTTCACTCGCACATATTTACTTAAGGAATTACTCTAATCGAACCGTAGACCTCTGAAATAACAAACGAGGACCTCAACAGCTGCGCCACCAATCCGCTTACATTATAAACCTATAGATCTCATATAAACAGTATATCTATAGCGTAGCGTACACACCTCAGATCACCGTAAAATAGTTATCCTACAAGCGCAGTTCCAAATACGAGCTTAGAGATGTTACGTAACTGATGTATGCGTGTGTGTCTGTGCGAAGAGCGAGAAAGAGAAAACAGTGGTGAGACAGAAAGACACGCATTGGGGTCTTTTGTGGGCAGTTATTATAAAATATACAAGTCTGCACTCTGTAGTATGTCTGCGTGAGAGGAGAGAGAGAGAGAGAGAGAGAGAGAGAAACCAGAGATGAGAAAGAAAGATAGGTGTTGAGGGTCTATATGCTCAGTTATTATAAAATATATACGTCTGCACTCTGTAGTACATGTGAGAGAGAGATAGAGACAGAGAGTGAGAGAGAGAGAGAGCGAACGAGAAAAGCAGAGGTGAGAAAGAAAGACATGCGTGGGGAACCTTTGTGGTCAGTTATTATAAAATATACACGTCTGCACTCTGTAGTGGTCTGTCTGTCTGGTCTGCCTAGTCTGACTGATCAGTCTGGTCTGGCTGGTCTGTCAGGTCTGGCTGGTCTGTCTGATCTGGGTGGTCTGTCTGGTCTATCTGGTCTGTCTATCTATTTGTGAATATCGGCAGTAAAACGTTCAAGCCCAATCATCTACACATCATACGATAGTCGGTATGAAGAGATTCAAGGTCGGATCTATGAGTTGGAACTTCAAAGTGTTAAACATCCTGACATTCACCTAGTTGAACGTGTAATCCGACGTTTAACCCCGGCGATAAAGGTAGAATAACCTTTCACGCAGAGAATTTCAAATTTAAACTACGTGTTGCCTTAATTCACACGACCTATAATACACTTAGGTATGTATTTTTGCGGTATACGGTAATGACGCATGACGGTAATTAAACGGGTATGTGAACACGGCTTATATTGTATATACGAATAATACCCAACTCTCGACTGAATCAACTGACAAGGCATTTGACAAGCACTCAACATTTTCAAAAAGTTTGACGTTAAAATCCACACACCTCTACCCTGCGTAATGTACGATCTATATTAAATTTCGATGTTCGTACTACAGAAGCCACCATTTACTGCTAACTAACCTATTCAAATAGATACGTAGGAACATTTTGGTTAAAGTCCTAAACCTTATAACTGCTGTAATATTACAAGTGAGAGAAGTACATCTTTATACGCAGTGAGAAGTTTAAAGAATCCAGATATTCCTGAGCTGAAAATCATAAGAATAACGAATTTTACCAACGAAAAGTGATCCTCATAATCCAAGGGCGCTACACAGAGGTCTGGTGTAGACAGATTTCTGTAAAGAGGAAAGCCATAAGAGTAGGAGTGTTAAAGTGGGAGGATTTAACACACAATTTATCAAAATTGATGAAATGGAGAAGGAAAAATAGTTGAAGGACAGGTCTACCGTCAAATGACAGCTTTCCATAATGAGGAAATTCCCTGGACTATGATATTAAAGCTAAGCTCCCAGTGCAGATAGGTTCCTTCTGGAACATTTGGGCGTCGAATGTAGCTGTACCGAGCGCCAACAGCCGAAACGGCTGCTTGCACATTGGGTAAGCCTAGGAATGACCCGTCTCTTCAATCGAGGATAAGATAGGGATAGGTTGGTGTTAAACCCTTATTAATAAAAATCAACATAAACTGTATGTAAAGCACCTCATAATTGTAATATCAGAATTACCAGTCTGTATACCCGATTGATAGTACCTACCTGTATTATAGTCCAACTCAAATGAACTCAATACCTACCTTATTAATAGACGTATAGCTAGGAATCAGAATCGTCGATCTGTATCTGAAACAATAAACATGTTTGTGAACAGATGCTTTTGTCAACCAGAATAATGAATATGTTTATACGCGAAGGTACCTCTAACTAACCTTTTTAAAATAGGTACGGAACATTTTGTTTAAATACTAAACATTTTAGCAGCTATAAATTCATTTATTTTTGAAAAAAAAAATCGCTCTACTAACATCGCCAACGCACACTAATACGTGTTTTTGTCATTCAAAGTGAATTCAGAATAAAAACTATATGTTAAGGTAACATATGGACAATTTTTAATGATGTTGATGATTATATTTGTAATTACCAGCGTTAATAATTGAATGAATTGTTTTTATACACATATAAGTTAACATATTGAGGATTCTAGTTCTAGTTCTAAACGTATAAAAAACAACAAAGAGCTTCTAGTAAAAATTAAGTTGTTTCTTGCCTAAATAAGTTACACGACTAGAGGCAGTGTATTTAATGATGAGGTTTTAATTAAAGTTGCAATTTATAAAAAATATTAGACGCATTTAACGTCGTTGAATTTTGAATAAAAATTAATAAATCTAAGAACTACGATTGTATTAAAAAACATAATATTTTTAAAATACATACCCTATTTAGCCGTCTATCGTTGACCAGAGAGTAGTACCTTTTATCAACATCGTGAAAGCAACTGAAACAAGAAAAGCAATCACTAGTTATACACTTATGGTTTAAGAAATCATGCTCGCGCTGTTAGAATGTATTTTAAAAATATTAAGTGTTTTTAATCAATCAGATCTGCCAGATTTATAATTTTATTAATTCAACGTCGTTATAAATGCGTCTTAAATATTTATTTTATAAATTGCGGCTTTTAATTAAAAAAACATTAAAACATTGTTAAACAGTGATTACAACAGTAACCATCGATTTATACGTTTTATAACAGAAAATTTCGATATTTAATCAAACGTTTCGTTTACTAATAGTATTAATTTATTTACAAGACATTTTTAACTAAAAAGCTCTTTGTTGTTTTTATACGTTTTAGAACTCGATATGTAAACCAATCGTGGTGTCAATAGTGTTTTTTTTAAATCGACCTTGAATCTCTTCATACCGACTATCGTATGATGTGTAGATGATTGGGCTTGAACGTTTTACTGCCGATATTCACAAATAGAACAGACCAGATAGACCAGACAGATCCACGATCAGACAGACCAGCCAGATGACAGACCAGCCAGCCAGACTGATCAGTCAGACTAGGCAGACCAGACAGAAACCACTACAGAGTGCAGACGTGTATATTTTATAATAACTGACCACAAAGGTTCCCACGCATGTCTTTCTTTCTCACCACTGTTTTCTCTTCCTCTCTCTCTCTCTACTGTCTCTTCTCTCTTCACATGTACTACAGAGTGCAGACGTATATATTTTATAATAACTGAGCATATAGACCCTCAACACCTATCTTTCTTTCTCATCTCTGGTTCTCTCTCTCTCTCTCTCTCTCTCCTCGCTCTCTCTACGCAGACAACTACAGAGTGCAGACTTGTATATTTTATAATAACTGCCACAAAAGACCCCCAATGCGTGTCTTTCTGTCTCACCACTGTTTTCTCTTTCTCGCTTTCTCACAGACACACACGCATACATCAGTTACGTAACATCTCTAAGCTCGTATTTGGAACTGTGCTTGTAGGATAACTATTTTACGGTGATCTGAGGTGTGTGTCTACGCTAAGCTATAGATATACTGTTTATATGAGATCTATAGGTTTATAATGTAAGCGGATTGGTGGCGCAGCTGTTGAGGTCCTCGTTTGTTATTTCAGAGGTCTACGGTTCGATTAGAGTAATTCCTTAAGTAAATATGTGCGAGTGAAATAAGTGAGAAACGAGTATGCTTTTTTCTTTTCTTTATTTAAGATTACATTGAATACATATACACGTAGTTTTACATACATCAAAGATCTATAAGTTATTTTAATATAGTCTTTCGATTTATTTAAGTCTATAACGTACTATTGCAACATTCCAATTCTAATATATAGTGAAAACATATAAACATTCATGGTTTATTCTCGTTTTGAACAATGTTTTGATCTTAATATCTATTCTATTTATTGGTTAAACATTCCAACAATATAATACACCTGTAATATATCCTAAAATCCGATTGTATTTACACTAACTGGTACAATAACACTTTATTGTTTCACACTAAATCATTTTCGTTTTCTTATATCCGTATGGTATCGTGTCGTAGTTTTCTATCCTGCGACGTTTGTTGATGTTTAATCGAGTCTTTTAATTTCAGGTTTTGTCACGAGTTCGTGGTCCTGTGTACGCCTAATGACGTTAGTAGAAGTTAAAATTTCATGTTCTGTGTCATCCACTAAGTCAATTAAGGATTCTAAGTTAACTTTTCCTAAATTTTCATAGTTAAGGGTAATTCCTTTTACTTTAATCGTTTGCTTTATCGCCCCATCTGGTAAATAAACTTTGTAGCCGTATGTTTTCGGTCCTCCTGACGCAAACTCGGTGATATAAGACCCACAACCGTATTGAGGTTCAATTTCATCGGTAAGATCTCCTAACATATTTCCTAGCGGTAGATCCGGGTACCCTTCTTTGAAATGTAAATAACAGAATCAGTATCGTAATATAGCACCCTCTCCCATCGCTTCGAGATACGAGTATAATTTTAATCGTGCTTGTGTGGTTACGTAGGCTGCTATTACGCAGTTTACATTAAACAAGGGCTCAGCAGCCTCTTCCGCGTATATCCAGTTTACAATTAGGGTGTCCTCGTTAATTTCCTGTATATGATTAACTTCAACTGATGGAGAAAACATTAAATCGTAGAACTCTTTTAGAGTATTAATAATTGAAGTTTTGCTTTGATTTTCGCGTTGACCAAATTTACCCCAGAAACTATTTAACATAAGCTTTGCTAGAGATCTAAGAGCTGGATTTTTCTCAATAGAACCGGGTTCGAGCTGTACACCCTCGTTGTTAAGGAACTCTGCAATGTAAAGGGTCTGGTCTTCTTGATTTGTACAGTTAGATGGCCACCCTGAGGCCTCTTGCTTCATCTTTAAGAACATATTTATGAAACCGGAAAATAGACCGCCTGATCTATCTGTTTTATCATACTGTGTTGTGTCATATGACCAGATTTCTTGTATCTGTACTATATTGTACCCTCTTTTGACGGCTTCTACGATCTCGTCTGTACACCATGTACCGTGAAGTGTTCGTTCCTGAATATCATGCAAGCATTCCTCGGTACTTAGTTCTTCTACACATGTGCGACAAAGCGGAAACATAAGTTTTGATGTATCTTCATAGGGAGCACAGGATGGTAAAGATCTTGAGGTGGCAGAATTGAACACTTAATTATACCGCTGGGGAAGGCACGCCTAGTAGTAAACTCGTCACACCCTCCCAACGATACCCGTGGGTGACCAGTTGAAACTTCCCATATTTACAAACCCAGGGTACAACGAGCACACGTCGACGTATTTAATTCTTTCGCCGGGTTTTGCTACATATTTTAGTTTTGTACACCCGTTCTACCACCATAAAATGCATCGCGTGGGTTAAGAGGGACGTATCTTATCAGGGGTGATGTTTTAAGTATAACATTTTGGGTTTGTTTTTAATTCTAGCGAAAATTTACATCCCCACATTTCAGTGACGTAATATCCTAAGTTTTTAAGACGGAATACTTTTGATTTAGTATTTTCATATCTCTGCTCCATGGTATCGTGTGGATTGTCAAACAGCTGTGCATCGCGCCGTGTTGTAAAGCATATAGGACAACCGTGATAGTAGCACCGTAAAACTCAAAAACTTCGTTTGATGATTCGCAATAACCGTCTACTCAAACCATACGTCACATACTCTCTGTTTACCCGCGTGTTGAATAGAAATACCTCTACGGTCCTCTTCCCAGACCAACCATTGTATAGCACTTATAGATTGCTTGTCTATCTCCGATAACCAGCTTTGGGGATAATTCCTATTGTATCGGGTTGTAAAAATCGTCTTCGGTACACCAGATTGCAAGCTGAAGCTATCGTAATGGCTTCGACAAACGGATCAACCAAACACTCCTTCAAAACAATCTTCTAAAGTATATGCAAGCATGTTTTAAGATGTTTACGTCGGACCTGCAATATTCTATTAACTCTTCCGACATTTTAAATATATAACCCTGTGATTGCGTTTCTTCATACCATTTTAAAAATTCAACTCTTTCTTCGGGTTTCATGGAGTTGGGGAGTAGTAATCAATATGAGGTAGCGACCCTACATACTCGAGTTTGCTTTAATGTTAAATAGATGGGGAAATAACCTTTTCTTATACCCGTCGCTAATCCAAACGCCTTTGGTAGAGCTGAGAGCGGCATAGGGAAGTAGTTAAGACTATCAATAAATTTTAGGTTATCAAATTTCATCATTAGAATTTTAGACCCTCTCATTATAATCCCCGGTTTAAGATGTGTGTTTGTTAGTGTGTGGTTTAAGATAAACTGGTGATCAAACCCTTGGCCATTGTGCTATTACAACAACCTTTTGAACAATTTTCTTACTTCCAGCAAGTAACTAAAGATTTTGTTGATACAGTATTCACCTTGTAATATTTGTTCTCTAACACCACATCGGGGGCATATAACTAGAGAAGATGGTAGTGTGTAGCACGTAGGGCACACTTGCTGAAATACACAAAGATTCGCTTCGTGAAGTTTTACTGCCGGTTTTTCGGGGTGACATTTTTCTTGACGAGTTTCTAAATCATAAAACAAAAATAAAACGTCGCCATTCTCTTTATACGGGGTTGCTTGTCTAATAAAACAAAAATGGTTTTCCGGTTTATGATCGTTGCATTGTTTACAAAACACCTCTCCACAAAAATGAGGTGTTTTTCGGTTGTTAATATTAAATGTTTTAAACAAACGCTGCATTTGTGTACTGTTGAACATATAGACACACCCCGTTTTTCTTCTTTATGGTTCAAAAGACATATGGACGAACGAAAGCTTCTACCGCAGTCGTGGCAATAAACTTCTTCACTTAATTTTTCACAAACTGGAGCTCTTCTACAGCAGGGGCATGTAGCTCCACACCTATGCCTATTTAAAGTATTGTACGGGATATGACACTTTTCACAATAATAGCTGCAACAAAATGCTGATGTTAAAGATTTTATAACGTTAAAATGTCCTTGGTTGTACAGTAATCTTATTTTCTTTTCCCCGGGGTCGACACCTTCGAATAACATTTCTCGTCCCTTAGTGCCGTGTTGGTATACTGTAATGTTGTACCCGGTAAGGTATTGTTGAAACTGTCTAAGTTCGTTGATACTACACCCCTTACTCGGAATTGTAACCTTAGCGACTTCTATTAAGTTTAGCGCAAATAGTTTTGTTGCGCATCCTTTTTCTAATGTCATTATATCTCGGGTCTTTATCTGCAAGGGCTCTACACACTACTAATGCTCGCGGTAAACATAAGTTATCTTCATTGCGTATAGTAATTATTCCACGTCGCATGGTTGATTCTTCATTGTAATTGTTATACACTCGCTGTCTTCCGTTCCCTGTTGGTGGTGATACACGTTACCTCCATATGGAATGTGTCCGTGCTCGTGCGCTCAGTATTACTCTGCAGTAGTGATTCCAAAATACCCCACACAGAGCCAAATGTCACTTCGGATGCTTTACGAAAACTCAACCACCCCGGTAGTTTAAATTTGAAATTTTCTGCGTGAAAGGTTATCCCCACTTTATCGTCGGGGTTAACCGATGACATAATGTATGTAATAACTTGATTAACTCCTGTTCTTACCCAATCTAACACATTTAGCTTTCCAGTACTGTTCTTTAGTTTAAACAAAATTTTTCGCTTGGTTGAGCGAAACTTCTTTATGTTCATATAACGCTCACTGACAATTTCAAAATTAGCCATGTGCACTCGCGTTGAGACCGATGTGTACGGTAGCAGCAATAAAAGTAAACTAAGTCATTTAGTACCTGATGAGCGTATTTATACATTAGTCACCCCCCTCCCCGATAGTATTCTCATAACTATTCATCTGATTGACAGCTAATTGGTCTGGTTAAATGTGATTAGTGGGAACATTCATCTGAGGGTGTATGCCTACGCTAAGCTATAGATATACTGATTATACGATCTCTACGTTTACACCGTAAACGGTCTTATGGCGCATGGTTTAGATCCTGGTTAGTTACTTCAGAGGTCTACCCACCCTGTTTTCCTTTCTCACCTCTGCTTTTCTCATTCGCTCTCTCTCTGTCTCTATCTCTCTCACACATGTACTACAGAGTGCAGACATATATTTTATAATAACTGACCATATAGACTCTCAACACCTATCTTTTCTTTCTTATCTCTGCACACACACACTACAGAGTGCAGACGTATATTTATAGTAACTCTCCACATAGACCCCCTGAACATGTGTTTCTTTCTCACTACTGCTTTTCTCGCTCTCTCTCACACACTATAGAATGCAAATTTGTATATTGTATAAAACTGTCCATAAAGAGCCCACCATATGTCTGTGTTTGTAGGAGTGATCTGAGAGTGCGGGTGTACGCTATATATAGATATACTGTTTTATACGATCAATAGGTTTATACTGTAACCGGTCCGATGGCGTAGCGGTTAAGGTCCCCGTTTGTTGTTCAGAGGTCTACGGTTCGGATCTCACAGACTTACTTACTTTTTTATAACATAAGTTTCTCACTATACATTTCCCTTGCTATAATGTAACCCCCACATGGGGGCATTTGGGTTCAGGCAGTTGCGCACGCAACTGTCTGGCCCAAGTGTCCCCATACCTACTGCCATTGTCACCTGCAACATGGTTCTAAATCGATGCATTTGGAAAATACTTTCAGGTACTGAGTCTTGAGTTGATCTGGAACTGATCACTAGTAACACGATGTCGGAGTGATTTTTTTTAGTAAAAGTAGCGACGAGAAATTGTTGGAGGACCGTTGGAGACTGTAAGACAAGAAAAGTTTTTATCTGAAATGTGCCATCTAAAATAACCTGTTTGAAATCTTCAAAAATTTTTCCATAGCTTTTCTCTACTTCCTCAAATGGAGTGGTGGAAGAAGTAAAAACTTTTTTTTTTAATTCGATAACTTCAATTAGGATTAACGGATTTTAATTAATTTGGTATCGTTGGAAAGAGATTTCTGTCCTCTGCAGTTTATTGTTAGTTCTAAGCATGGCTAGTAGAAAGTAACAAGTCAATGAATTTTACAAAATTTTAACTGGTACGTTGATGTTTCTAACATAAACGAAAAGAAAGGAATTTAATGATAATTGCAAATCGCTATTTTTTTTAAACTAAAGATATTAACAAACATATTTACAAAATTGTAATAATTCAAAAACAATTCACAGTGTATCCGATTGAATGACGTTTTTTAAAAATGCAAGGATTTATGTAATACGATATTTCGAAAGGCGCCTGTTTAATCTTGCATAGATTAAACAGGATATTTTAACAATTTTTTAGTAATAAATTGAGAAATATACTTAATTGGAATTAAGACATAACAATTAAGAAATATGTAAAACGATTAGTAAGTAGAATGAATATAAAGCAGGTTAATTATTGCAACAAACATGCTGATACAAAAATGTGCAAGGTTGAAATTACACACACACACACACACATTATGTACATTATAACTAGTAAGCACAAAAAGGCGCTTAAGTGAATAAACATGACCTATTAACTAGGTCAAACAATAAACTACGTAATGTTAAAATCTGTATATAAGGTGTAAATAATACCAAATAAAATCAGTCTTTGAATGAATCCCATTTTTATTCAATTACTCAAAAACGGTTGTGAGGTCTAGTCTACAATTGATACGAGTGACTGTGTATCCCTCACATGAAACCCCAAATACTCAATCTCTCTAATCAGAGAATGAAACATGGTCCTTCAAGTCACAACCAACGGCAGCAGCTATTGAACATCAGCCTATTGAAGACATCAACACCACCAGCTACATTCAATTCACCACCACCACCGCCAGAAGAAGTTACAACAGCAAGTTTACCTCTGTAAACTATAAGGATTTACGCCCCTTATAGGAAAGAAGCAACTTTAACATACAAAAAACTAAATACACTAATGCACCAAATAGAAGCATGTCTAAACTCAAGACCATTAATACCAATCACAACGGAACCAGGAAGTCTAATATTAAATCCTGGCCATTTTTTAACTGGAGAAGCGCTGGTAGGTCCATTACAACACACAACAAACACCATTGAAGAAAATCTAAGTACAAGATGGAAACTAGTGCAGAAAATGAAGGCGGACTTCTGGAAAATTTGGTCATCGGAATATTTAAGCAGTCTGCAACAAAGGTACAAATGGAAGCAAAGCGAGGAAAACGTGATAGTAGACGACATAGTGTTAGTAAAGGACGAAAATTTACATCCCGCTAAGTGGCCATTAGAGAAAGTAACAGAAGTCCATTCAGCAGCAGATGGCAAGGTTTGCGTCGTAACAACCCGCAAACCAGATGGTAAAACCAGCAAAAGGCATATTCGGAACTTGATCCCTATACACTCTCCGGCCAAAAAACAACACGAGCACGAAGACATCCGCGCAAGGAAGAAACGAAAACAATCTCACGTACTACAAGTAGCACTTGGACTCTTAACAACGTTAACAGTTACAAGAGCGAATTTTACGATGGTACATCCAGATCCAGGCCTATACGTAGAGCATATAGGTAATGCATGAATCGGAAGAAGTACATTCCGGATCGATCTACAATTCAACACAGTTAATATTGAAGAGGTTATCATAGAAGCAGTAAACGCTACACAAGGGTTTGACAAGCTGTGCCGGCAAGCCACAAGAATATCAGAAGAAATACACTGCAAGGAGCTGACTCATCACACAAGTGAATTAAGTAAACAATTAAAATGGTTACAAGAAGGAATACGAGCAATTATCCACTCAAGAAAGAAAAAGGGTATGCTAGGAGACATTCTGACATCAATATTTGGAGTAAATGACGAAGTATACAAGGACATCAACGCATTAACCAAGAACCAACAAGAATTAATGAAAACAGCAGACCGTCAAACCAAATTCATGCTATCAGCACTATCAACATTTAACAACACAGAAATAAGACTCAACAGACAACTCGAAATCTTCATGAAACTAAACCTGGGATAGATGAAAACCAGCTAAACTTACACATTCTAAACTCATATCAAATAGCAGTGAACCTCATCAACGAAATATATAACCATTACAACAAAATCCTAGACGTAAATCGTGGTCAAGGCAGCTTTTACGACCTTATCACTGAAGTCCATATAAAGGAGCTTGTAACATCAGCATCAAAAAAGCTACCATCCAACATACAAATACTAACACGTCCAATAATAAAGATGTCTGTAAAACAAGATGAACAACAAATTCATGTATCAGGATACTTCATCATTACAGAAATCATCCAGTATGTCGTATTGAAAATAACGCCGATACCGCTGAAGATAAAAAACGGGACATATGGGATAATAGAAGTAGGAGCTGGAGTCATTGCTGTTGAACACAACTCTCAACTCTACTTCCAGCTATCAGACGAAGAACTAAGAAACAGTGTATTCATCGGAAGACATACAATGATATGCACACCTACAGTAGTAAACAGCATAGAGCAGAGACCAAATTGTATAATAGATCAACTATACCAACGAGTGGACAAGAATTCATGCAGGACCTCAATACACAAAATAGATGGAATAATCTGGAAACAACCATACATGCCCAACACATGGATGTTCATAACAAAAGATGTGGTCAAAGGAGCAGTAATATGCAATGGAGTAAGACAAGACATGTTAAGACACGTTAAACCAAACTGGCATCATCCAAATATCATCAGAGTGCTTAGTTCAAACAAAGCAAAGTATTCTAAGTCCGACACGCCAGGACAGTGTATCAGTAGTTACAAGTTATCACAAACCAGTGCAAGGGATTTATGTAGTACGATATTTCGAAAGGCGCCTGTTTAATCTTGCATAGATTAAACAGGATATTTTAACAATTTTTTAGTAATAAATTGAGAAATATAATTAGAATTAAGACATAACAATTAAGAAATATGTAAAACGATTAGTAAGTAGAATGAATATAAAGCAGGTTAATTATTGCAACAAACATGCTGATACAAAAGTGTGCAAGGTTGAAATTATACACATACATTATGTACATTATAACTAGTAAGCACAAAAAGGCGCTTAAGTGAATAAACATGACCTATTAACTGGGCCAAACAATAAACTACATAATGTTAAAATCTGTATATAAGGTGTAAGTAATACCAAATAAATCGGTCTTTGAATGAAAACCAATTTGTTCAATTTCTCAAAGGGGTTGTGAGGCATAGTCTACAATTGGTACGTGACGGCGTAAATGTCCATAGTCCCACATAGACCAATAGACCAGGCGAGGTAGGGGTAGAACAGAGGAAAATGTGGTAAATGAGGAATTTAATCCATATTTATGCATTCGATAAATTTCCAGCGTTTGAGGATTAGCCGAAATAACCATTTGTTGAGTTTTAAAGGAACATAAGTATATATTATAAAAGAAAATACTTTATTATATTTTTTTTATAAATCTGATTGAATTTGGTGTGCATTCATACCACGTAGTTGTTCACCAAGAAATAACTCTGCAAGATTTTGACCGCAGTTTGGATTATCGACATCAACTTTTCTGCTATAATATCCACTGTCACGATTCTACTACCCTAAACACACCTTCATACAGCTCTCCCCCATTGAAACATTCGCCCTTTCTATCCCCATCGGAAAACAACATAACCACCGACCCTCAATTCATAACATACCGAGACACTTTAATAATACATCCCTTTAATTGAAATACCCCTTTTACAAATTCAAATTTACCGAAACACATGGTTAATGTTATAACCCTATTTGGAAACTAATTAAAATCATATTGAATTTACTCACCCGCTATATACCCCTGGATATTCCTTTTCCACATCCCCAAGACCACAGTACACAAAAGAGACCGCTACCGGTTTAATTAACATTTTTCCGATTTCATTGATAATAAAATTACACCTGTTGTTGATATCTATTTTGCAGTTATACACAGAGAGGGCGCAACCGATGACGGCAAGACCGGACAGTGACGTCCCGATCCAGAGCGGTTTTTAAGTTTTTTTTATTAGTCGTTAGCATTCTTTTTATTTCATATAATTATTCTGAATAAAACTTACTTACGTACAATTTAACTGTGTTGTAACAATTATTTTTATCAACAAAATAGTGAGGTCGTTTGAACCACGAACCTGCAGGTCTCAAACTCCAAAAAAGGGGCCACCAGAAATTTGCTATGTAGACGAGAACGTTACAAGGGCAACAATAGTTTTAGATATTTGTTGAGTAGTGGGCGATTGATTGACCTATAATGACGTCTGTATTAATATTTCAAATATTAATTAGGCCATAAGGGCGATCAATTCCCGCCACTTTTTTTTTGTATGTTTAAAATAAGCAAGTAGGGCCCTAGTAGGGACTTTAATCTAGGTTACCAGAACGGTTTTTTGCATATGTTGCTTCACGGCTGCAGTCAATGCATGTAAAAATTTACCGGAATTGTTTAATAGTCAGATAATTTAACTTATTCTTTTATTTAAATTATGATAGACCTTCCCTAACAATATGAACGTAAGCTTTCATTAAAGTGATGCTTCGATCAACAGGTTTAAAGAGAACCAATGCTACATTATTAAATAGCTTTCTTTTCCTTCTTATGTATATAGTTACATAAAGAATTACACAGTTTAAAGAATAATAAAGCTTTTGACATTTTGGATATATTTATTACCGATTGGTCCGCAAATTGTTTATTTTGAGACAGACCCATTACAAAATTTGATTGGTTTTAATTCAGATTTGAATCAAAGCAATTCGTACTTGGAAACGTTTAAATGTATTTCTTTCTAACGTTAATTGCAATCCTCCTATGAGAGAATATATAATTCATAAAGGACGCACTGATCTTTCCGTTTGTTTCAATTTTAAGATAGGATTTTGTGGTTAAGAATTAATAGACTTAATTATTTTTCCAAATTGGGTCATATTTATTTATTTCAGAATTTTTGGTGACTATACTATTAGTTCATATTTATACGAGGTTAAATTTGAGTGTCCAGATAATTTTGATTTTATGAATATACAGGGTGTCATCAATAATTTTCTGCAACAATATGTTATTTACTTAAGTTTTGGGTAATTTTGCTCTTAGCATTAACTGATTTTCAAAATTGAAGTAACATGTGTTATCTTATCTCCAACCCGCTCATCTCATTGCAGTTAGCTTGGCAACCCGCTTACTTTGGTAAGTGGTTTCACCATGTAACAAATACACTCTAATTTTTTCCTAGCAAAAAGTCATACCAATACATTGTTTAATTGATTAGAAAAACACATAATGGAAATGAGCTGAGGATAGCAACAAAAAATTTCAATTTTAAAGAAAATTAGATAGAAAGATTTAATATTAAAATAAACATACTTATTAAAAGTGATAATGAGAAAATAGCTTATACATTTGAAACAAAATAAGTTGAATGTTAAATAATATTATAATGCATGTTACAAGTTCCCCCCTAGCAAAGTTAAAACCTGGAGAAGATAAAAAAATTAAATTCAAGTAGAGGTGTACTAACTTAGCACGACGTCTAGTGCGGTTTGCAACAAACTTAACTTAAGGGTCAAAAAGTTGTTCTAAACTATGAATAGTGAAATTTTGTGAACTTCTTGTGTAGGTATAGCACTTACATTCTCGCTGAAGAGATAACTCACTTCGAACTATTTTTTTTTGTAACCGAGGTCCAATTTGTCAATTACCACAACTGGTACAGAGTTATATATTTTAATTTATAAATTAGAAGGCGGGTTTAATGGAAACCATTTAGTAAATATGGGCGACTGTTGTATATTTGGTGGTAAAAATAGGGTGTGCTTAGTTAGATGTTTTTGGAAAATAATTGACAGGGTTGTTGATTTGATGTTTGGAAAATGAATAAATGTTTTTTCGGTCTTACAAAATATAATAAAAAGGTTACACATTAATGAATTGTATTTTTTTAGTAAATGCTTGTAATATTATGATCTCAACAAAGGGTAAATTAATTATAAGAATAATATAACTAGATTTGAAGATAGACGGTTTTCCCACAACTTGAAGTTGTAGTGATCCTGCAGATCCTTCCTAAACATTCGTATCCTTGTAAATAAATTCCTCAAAACTTATTTCCTACTTCCTTCCGCAACTGCATTCACCTTATTTAAAAATCTTATCAGTTGCTTCCTCTCTCCCACTCTCACCAAAATCCCTATATAAACACAAGCTTCCCATTCAAATTATTATTATTATAACTCTCATTATTACTCTCCTGCCTGAAACCACTTTATTCTTTATTAGAATCCTGCCTGAAATACTGCATCATTATTCCTGCCTTATAATCATTCCTGAATTCATTTTATTCCGTCCATCTAAAATCACACATCGTCCTGCTTATTCATATTCATTCACCATCATCTCTCAGTTCCTATCAATAACCTGATAATCATTCTTTTATTCCACCTGACTCACCTAGATCATACGATCCTGAACATCCAGCCAGACAATACATATTAAAACCCTCAGCAACCAGTCTACCCAAGTTATCCCTACACCCATACTTTAACACCCTAATTAGTTATACGACGTTATTGTGGGTTCTGGCCCCGATTTGAGTATAACTAAAGAAAGTTAAGTGTACAGAAACAGACGGAGGTCATTTACACCCCGAATGCTTCTAGATACTAAACTACACCGTTCCTAATCAATTTTACCAGGTAAAACAGAGATTCTACCCCTATGAGCTTGTTGAAGGTCTAAGCCGCGACAAGGATAGGTTGTAGATATTCTAGCGACTGTAGTGAAGTTTTGACGGTTTCGGTTTTCGCCCCGAAAAAGCATTTTCCCATATCCAAATATACATCCCAGTTCCACTTCCGTTACTTATCATATTACCCCTATAACATACATATCGTCTTCATCCCCTTATAAGTTACCACCTGTCACCATACACAAAATTATATCATACCTACTCCTTCAATTACCTTTTATTTAGTCATCTTATATAAACATACTCCAACATAACTCTATCATTATTCATCCCTACATAATACCCACTCTCAATCAACCAGAAATTAACCATACACATGAATAACACCTGTTGTTCCTGTTTCCCCACCAAATACCATTTCTAACTTACATTAGAAAGAAAGTAAATTCCGTACTTACTCAGTATGTAATCACATCCTTGCACCATTAATACACCACATTTTTACACTAATTAGTTATTATCCCTCGTAATTAATTAAACAAATCCGTTCACCGTTATACCACGTTTTTATCATATGTTTTCAGATTTAAAAGCGTAACACTTCGGAGAGGTTTGAAACTAAACTAGGCCAGAGGCGTAGACGTTTTACAAAGTCCAGGAAGAACAAATAGAATATTATTTAATATTGTTTAGTTGAATTATATAATCGTTTATTTTTAGTTATATTTAATTTTATTAGAATCATAATTTCCAGTTTTCATTGTAAATAAACATAGCATGTTAATGTGGTAAACGTTTGTATAATTAGACTAGGGTAGGCAACCCAACCTACTTCCAAGCATCCATAGTAATCTGAACCTCCCTTTTGAGAAAGTATTCATATTTAAATAGAGCATACAAATTGCAAAGTAATAAATTTTGCAACAGGTAATAGTCAGGTAGCAGTTACCAGAACCAGGAAGCATTACAGTTGGTGCCGAAACCCGGCTAACTCAGTCGGTAGAGCATGAGACTCTTAATCTCAGGGTCGTGGGTTCGGGCCCCACGTTGGGCGCCACTGTAATGTTTCCTGGTTCTGGTAACTGCTACCTGACTTTTACCTGTTGCAAAATACTAAGTACGGAATTTACTTTCTTTCTAATTTAAGTTAGAAATGGTATTTGGTGGAAACAGGAACAACAGATGTTATTAATTTCTGGTTGATTGAGAATGGGTTAGGAATGATAATATGGTTGTATAGGATGACTAAATAAAATGATAAATGGTATGATATAATTGATGTCAGGAGTATACGAACGAAGACGATATGTATGTATAAATATAAATGAATTGGAACTGGGATGTTATATATAGGAAAATCCTTTTTCGGGCACAAACCGTCAAAGGAATTAAGGGAATAATATTGATCGTGACAATAAAGAATGTTTCGGGGTAAGATACCACCGTCACTTCGCTGCAATCTGTAGAATATCTACAACCTATCCTTGTCGCGGCTTGTACCTTCAACAAGCTCATAGGGGTAGAATTACTGTTTTACTTGGTAAAAGTGATGAGGAAAGGTGTAGTTTACTGTCTAGAAACATTCGCGGTGTAAATGACCTCCGTGTGTTTCTGTACACTTAACTTTCTTTAGTTATACTCAAATCGGCCAGAACCCACAATAAGGTCGATAATATAGTTAAATTGATGTAGATAATGTAAAGATAGTGTCTAGCTGGATGTTCAGATCTATGATCAGGTGAGGTAATAAAAGGATGATTATCAGGTTATTAATAGGAACTGAGGATGATGATTTAATGAATGTGAATAAGCAGGACGATGTGTGATAGAGCATTAAAATGAATTCATGATTATAAGGCAGGAATAATTATGCAGTATTTCAGGAGGATTCTAATAAAGAATAAAATGTTAATAAATATACAAGTGGTTTCAGGCAATAATGAGTTAATAATAATAATTGAATGGAAACTTGTTTTATATGGGGATTTTGAGTGACTGATTTTTAAATACCAGGTGAATGCAGTGTAAAGGAAAAAGTTTTAGTTAACTTAGGATACGAATTTGAAGGATCTGCAGGATCATTACAAAGTGAATAGTAATTGGAATTAGTATATGATTCGTATTACAATACCATAATAAGTGTGGTTACTTCATCTAATATAAATTAATATCAATAATTTGAAAGTTAGCATTACATCACAATCTTGTTACTTAATGTAGAGAGGTCTCTTGATTTCACTTTTGAAGTATTTTATTTTGACATTACATACCTACAAGGTAATATATTTTATGATAAATGTATGTTTATATCTAATCTAGTGTAAAACGGCTCCCTGGTAAAAGAGCTACAAAGGCCAACTTGTGGAGAGTATGTTTATCGTTGGAATACTATGTGCGTGCCTGATATGAAATATGTTACCTTTTGGTTCATTAATTGTAAATGCAGACCTTTAACTTGTGATGTTTTTTATTTATACTACAGTTAGCTAACTGTATAACAGGGTGATCACCATTTATGAGATACAGGCCTTAAATATTACAAAACTATCATATTGATTTATTAAGGTGATACTAGGGTTGTAACAATTTAGATCTTTTAATAACCTTAGAATATAAATACGCATTAATTTTTGAATTTATAATTAATACTCGTATTTTATTTAGGTTGTTATTCTTGTTGTAGTACGTGATAAGGTTTTTCTTTGCAAGTTCCTTTCCTTATAAGCAATAAAAACAGCAGAACTACATTGCACTTGCTTATATATTTATATACTGTGTTTTATTGTGTTACCTTTATTTTATCCTCCCTTAGATACCCGAAACATATATCCCGTAATAACTCTTTCACACAACGTAAGTGGTCCTACCTGGTTTCTCATAATGATCATTGGGCTTATGTAAGTTCGCGTATTAACTTTGTTTTTGCATGCGAGTTGTGCAGTCGCTAGACTGGCCTGGGTACATTACAAATTATACTTTCCAGTAATAGCAAGACACGTACGGTATATGTAGTATACTATGTTACATCTGATATACCTGGTTTTAAAAGAAATTGTGTTATAATGAGGGATCGTACGCCATCTTAAGAGGAACATTGAAATTAACAGAGTTTCAAAATTATGAGGGCTATCGCACCCAATATTATTTTCCCCTTCGTATAACAACTATATCAAATAGGATTCAAGTAAAAATTGAGCAATCGTAAATTAATTGGGCTCTTGCAATTATACAACAGTTGCAAGTTTGTAAATCATTTGTTATGCCTTAAAGACTTTTATATCAAAGGTTTAAGCCATTAAGTAAGGAATGACACAGTATTCTATTCCAAGCAATAAACTAAATTTTACGTCGTAAGATATAAATGTAAGTAACATATGGGAACATCGCAATTGTCATAAAAAAAAGTAACACTCTCTACTAACATAAATGTGGCGATAGAGTTTTCAAGCTTCTATCCTTCTCGCCCTCTTTACTTAACCGTAACAGCAATTTACACTTTACGAAAAAACAAGCGTAAAATTTCAGTAGATGGAAGTCAATATAATGGTGTGGAAACAAGAAGCCATTAAAATGCATCCTGATAAGTAACAAAGTAGCTATCGATTTTCATATCAGAATGAAAGTCACTCTAACAATTAATTTGATATCATTTTTCAAAATAATCATTTTTATTTCGATTCACTACGAAATCTATTTCTGCTCGAGCGAATCCTTAACGGTCTTATCTTTGGTAAATCTGGATTCTGCGGTCATTAATAACTAAGCAACTGGTAGGTTATGTGTGACAGTAGAATAAAGCCGCTCTGATGGTAGAAATTAATTATGACTCTCGTCTTTGTTAAAGAAAACCTTCGTTAACTCTAACAGCACAAACAATCATGTTACATAGTATGTTTAATCATTTTCAAAAAGAAGCCTTAATGGGTAATTGCTCGCATTTGAGTTAATTTTTAGACGTAAAATCGATTTACTTGAGTTGTAAGATTGACCTGAAATGAGAAAGTGGCTATACCTAAAATACTATTCGTAGAGGTTTCCTTTATGTATGAACTTCCTTTGGGTAAGCAAAGCTTTGTTATCTTTAAAAATGACTAAACTAAATCTAACCTCTTCAAACTATAAACTTAGATGTATGTAAATGCACAATTACGACGTTGTTACGTTCCGGATTATGAACAAATTATATTCAAGTAATAATGACGTAGCCACATACTTTCTTGTGCAACACGACAAAACAAAACACGTACTATGCGTAAAAATAAAATTGACAAAATTTATACTTCCACAAGTAGAAGTAAGACGTAGCTAATACATTCTGTCGAAAAATGAACAACTATAAAAAAAAATTATTAAATTATAAAAAGAATGTTGAAGCTATCTATTAGAAAAGGTTTCAAATCTGTAAGTAATTCTCTGTAAAGTAACGAATGGATCCAGGTGGACAGACAAAATGCAAGTAGTACTGCATTATTTTTAATTCTCCAAAATTCATCAAAAAACTTCAATACATTCAAGAGTTTCTTTTTGTTTGGCAGGCTGTGACGTGCGCAATTTGATTTACCGTATTTTACTACACATTCATAACTTTATCATTTCACCCTTATGTTGTGCCATCGACTCTTGTGTATTATTTGTATTAGATATTTGCTATTTCATAGCGATAATTATTTAACTCATCGTTGAATATGTTCACAGGTGGTAGGCATGTATACTCCATGGCAGCCAGGGAGGTATCACCACCCTTACCATGGGCCTATTAATATTGGTTCTCCGATTTTATGAGGTCGGTAAGGGCTGCCGGTTACCTTTTCCGCCATCCTTAATCTATTATCATCCTTATTCTTCCTTCTCGCCCTCACTGCCTTCCTATCGGATTAAAAGTCCCAAATTAAAAAATAAGATGGCTGTGGTCTCTAGGGTTATAAATTCCGGACGTAAAATCCTGCCCCATTCGGATGTGCCGGAGGGCAGGGCCCGAACGACCTCGGTCATCGAAAGTATCAACTTTCTGATTCACTACTGCAACATCCGCGGTATCAGGTCTAATCTTAAAGCTATTCACCAACATCTTGAACAATTACAAACTGATATTTTGTTTCTATCTGAAACACAAGTCTCCTCTGAAAGCTCCGACTCACCCGACTTGCAATTTCCTCAATACCACCTTCACTCTAACTTTCGATATAAAGGAGGCGTATGTTGCTCTACATCAAGGACAGAATATGCTTGACATAGAGGGTTTCTTCCTTAGAAAATAAAAATTTTGACTTGATTTGGTTTAAACATTCTGAGTCCTAATTTTGTGAAATATCTACTGTTGCATTGTATAGAGTCTACCTAATGACAGCAGCTTTCAAAACTTCTTCGATTACCTTAGTATGAAAGTTGACTATCTCCTGATCTGTTTCCTTCTATGCGATATCTCACTTTGTAGGCGATTTCAATGTTCATAACTCTTAAATTGACTAACCATACTCCACAATCTTCTAGATCTCTTTCTTACATCAAACTCTCTTGACTGTATAAACTTCTGCTTCAATTACGCCTTAGGTACTTTCCGACCATTGTCTAATAAAATCATTTCTACTGTACCTAATTCCACTGTTGTTCGCAAAACCGATAGAAACTTGTGGTCTTTTAAGTCAGCTCGATGGAGTGATTTACGATTTCTTTGCAACACTTTCCATGGCGTAAAGAATAATTGTTTTAAGTCGTCCTTACTTCGGACATCGCTCTTTCAGTATCTGAAGTCATCCTCATGGGAATGGGCTTATACATTCTGTCGAAAAACAGTACCGTAAACAATTCACGTTCCAAACCCTAGTTCAATAAGGCTTGTGCTGATGCAATATCTTTAAAAAATAAATGTTACATTAAATGGAAATCTAATAAATCGGTCGACAGTCATGTGGAATACGTTGGTGCTAGAAATATCTGCAAAAGTGTCATCACTAAAACTAAAAAGTTGTTCGAACAACGAAAATGCAATGAACTGGCTACATCTCCTTTAGGCAGTCGTAAATTTTGGTCTTTAGCTAAAGCCATTAGTAAAAACTTTGGAACATCTTCATTTCCCCCCCTGACGTCTATTGACGGATCGGTATTTGCTGATTCTGTAGACAAAGCCAACGTTTTTGTGGATTTGTTTGCATCAAACTCGTGTCTCAATGATTCTGGAAAAGATGTGCCCCTAGTCAACTCTTATTCATACGCTATGAAACCAATTCATTTTCGGTACAAGCTCTTGGAATCGATCAGTAGGCTTGATCTCAATAAGGCGACTGGCCCAGACGATATTCCAGCTATTGTCTTAAAGAAATGTTCCCCCGAACTAGTACCAGTCCTATCTAAGCTCTATACGATATCTATGTCTTCTGGGGAATTCCCTTCGTCATGGAAGTTAGCAAATGTTCAACCTATTCCCAAAAAAGGCGATAAGACCGATCCCTCAAATTACCGACCAATTGCCATCACTTCCATTTTGTCTAAAATCATGGAAAAAGCAATCAATCAGCAACTACTCACGTTCCTTGAAACTAACAAACTCCTTAATGACCACCAATATGGGTTTAAGCAAAGTCGTTCAACAGGCGATCTTCTTTCATATGTGACCCAAGTTTGGAACAATACACTAGAGCAGTCCGGTGAAACAGTTGTAGTCGCTTTAGATATCTCAAAGGCATTTGACCAAGTTTGGCATAAGTGTTTACTTACCAAACTCACCTCGTTTGGGTTAAATGATATGCTCATCAACTGGGTTTCTAGTTTCCTTGATAAAAGACGAATACGTGTCGTAGTTGATGGCTTTTTTTCAAAAGAAGTTAGTGTTAACGCGGGCGTACCACAGGGATCCGTTATAGCGCCTGCACTTTTTCTACTGTACATAAACGACCTTATTTCTTCAACAACTAACCCCATCCATTGCTTTGCTGACGATAGCACTCTTCACTGTAGTTCATCTCAGTCTACTCATAGTGATAATCCACCTTCTATGTCAAATCAAGAAATTAAAGCTGAAATGGCAAATTCAATCAACAAAGACATGCAACGTATTCTCGAATGGGGAAGCAATAATCTAGTTAAATTTAATGCTAACAAAACTCAGTGTTGCCTTATGTCCGCCAAAAAAGATCGATCATTTCCTGTTGTAAGTATGAATGGCTCAGTTCTTAAGTTTTCAGACTCTATTACTCTGTTGGGTATGACTGTATCTTCAAATCCCTCATGGGTTGACCATCTTCTGTCAGCTACCAAAACAGCTGCTCGTAAAATAGGCTATTTGTACAGATCTCAGCAGTACTTTACCTCTCGACAACTCCTTGTGCTGTATAAAGCCCAAATTCGGCCTCATCTGGAATATAATTCTCACCTCTGGGTTAGTGCTCCCCAATACGCTCTCGATATCGTTGATCGTATTCAAAAGAGAGCGATTAGGCTTATAAATGACCCGTCCTTAACTTCTCACATACAGTCCCTTGAGCATAGAAGGATGGTTTCAGTTCTATCTTTGTATTATCGTTATTACAACGGCTATTGTGCTGCTGAATTATATTCTTTGATACCATCTCGGGCTATCTTTTCGAGAAACACTCGGTTCGCTCATTCACATCATCAGTATGCAGTACAAATCTCCACTTGTCGTACCAAACGGGCGCAATCCACATTTTTCTACACGACTTCTAAACTCTGGAATGATCTCCCTAGTTCCTGTTTTCCTCTCACTTATGATATGAGAAAATTTAAGGTAGCTGTTCATAGGCATCTATTGGCAATTCATTATTCCTCTATCCATCCTCCTAAGTGTTCCTGAGTGCTTTAGCACGATAGGCCTAATTTAGCCTGTTCAGGTCCACAATCATAAAAAAAAAAAAATTTACCTATTTTTCTACATTGAAACTAATTTAAAGATATAAATTGTACATTCAATTTACGTCATTTAGTGGTAATAAATAAAACTTAAAAATTTCCAGAAGAAGCAATTAATTGAAAGACACGCGCTTGGACTTTTTTTACGTTTAATATTAAACAAATTAGGATATAATCCAACGCACTATTTATTAAATAAAGGATTTATATATAGGTATACTCCTTGTCTCGGAAGTAAAGTTTTTAAAGGTTGACAGACAAAATGCAAGCTACGCTGCATTATTTTTAATTCTCTAGAACAAGCACTAAAATTTATTAAAAAACTTTAATGCGGTCAAGTGTTTCTTTTCGTTTGGCAGGTGGTGACGATTTGATTTGATTTACCGTATTTTACCGCACATTCATAATTTACCCTTATGTTACGGCATTGACTCATGTGTATCATTCGTAATTCGATATTTTATATTTCATTTATGAATTTATAATTTGTGGGAATAAATAATTATTTAACTCATCGTTGTATACTTTCATTTATTTCTTCTACACTGAAATTAACATAATGACTTATAATTAGATACATTCTACGCCATCAAAGTAGTTGCAAGACATGTGCTTTGACTTGTATACCTTTAATATTAAACAACTCAAACATAATTTAGCGCACTATTTATTGAACAAAGAATTTTTATATATTGCTTTTTCAACGAGCTTGTCTCGGAAGTTTCTCTTCGTAATATCTGTCATACATGTGGTGAATAAATTAATTCGTTTCATTTTCTTTAAATACACAGCAATCTCATAACTTTTCTGGACTTGTTCTGTACCACTGATAATATGAACATTATAATCATCTGCTTACCGTTGTGTGGTCCCATTAAAGAATGAATTGTATCTTTGTCACGTGAATTACATGGTTACTTTACTAATAATCCACCTTATCTGTTGCCTGCCTCTTCGGTCACATGGTAAAAGTTTAGTGTTATTGGTGGTCACTAAGGAGTTTACTAGTTTCAAGGAGCGTGAGCAGTTGCTGTTTGATGGCTTTTTCCATGATTTTAGACAAAAGGGAAATGATGGCAATTGGTCGGTAGTTTGAGGGATCGGTCTTATCGCCTTTTTTGGGAATAGGTTAAACATTTGCTAACTTCCATGTTGAAGGGAATTCCCCAGAAGACATAGAGATCGTATAGAGCTTAGATAGGACTGGTACTAGTTCGGGGGAACATTTCTTTAAGATAATAGCTGATCGATTCCAAGAGCTTGTACCGAAAATGAATTGGTTTCATAGCGTATGAAGAAGAGTTGACTAGCCGCACATCTTTTCCAGAATCATTGAAACACGAGTTTGATGCAAACAAATCCATAAAAACATTGGCTTTGTCTACAGAATCAGCAGCTACCGATCCGTCAATAGATGTCAGGTGGGGAAATGAAAATGTTCCAAAGTTTTTACTAATGGCTTTAGCTAAAGACCAAAATTTACGACTGCCTAAAGGAGATGTAACTAGTTCATTGCATTTTTGTTGTTCGAACAACTGTTTAGTTTTAGTGATGACACTTTTGCAGATATTTCTAGCACCAACGTATTCTACATGACTATCGACCGATTTATTAGATTTCCATTTAATGTAATATTTATTTTTTAAAGATATTGAAATTGTGGAAATAATACACCAATGTATAAAAGATATTGTTTTATTCAAAGAAATTTATCAAAAAACCTTAACAAAGATACATAATAACTAATACATATCACAACTACATTTAAAAAATATTTAGATGAGTAAAGTCAACGTTAAATAGCAGACGCTGTCGCCTGTCAATGTGTGGTTTAGAAAGTTTTCTTATTATGTCATTTACAGAGATGGTAGAAATATCTGGTTCATTTGACCATTTAAAACGATCTTGATCTTTTTTGTCACAAAAATTTAATTTCATAATCATCTGAGTCGATTTTTGTAACCTGACCTATGTAGTACCGTACACTTCTTTGCATCGGAAACTGCACTTGTACGTAATCCCCTTCTTCTATACTATTTACTAAATCAGATTCTTCGTCAACCTCTTCATTTTGTTATCACCTGCATCATCAGTGTTAGTAAGAACAATTGATTCATCTAAGCTGCTGGTAGAGCTGCTATCATCAAGATTTTCTTTTAAAGGGTCAGTTTTCTTTTTTCGAAGTGCTGGTTCCACCCGGAAAAACTCAAATAAAGAGCGAAACTGAAGTAGTAGATCCTTACCTGTTTAACTTCTGAATTTTGTTGTAAATTAGATACATCTTTGTGGGTAAGCACCTCTGCAGTATTTGAGACTTGACGTCGTTTTGGAGCAGGTGAATTAGAAATATTTGGACGAAAAGTATCAAAAATTAAATTTGTAAAAGAGATTTCATGAATTTCTGCAATCTCCGTTGTATTAGGTGGAATAGTTTTCGATGTACTAGGTACATTTCTCGATGTACTAGGTACATTTTGACTCGTGCGTGCTACAGGGCTCAAAGTTTCCTGGTTGGGTGTTGTTTCGGTTGCTTCCGCGTGTTCTTCATCTGATGTATTCTTATTGGTATCAACTAGCTTTAGCTCCCTGTTTATTTTTATATGCATTATAAGCTTGAAGATCTCTTTCTGAATAGTGTGTTGTCGAAATGATTTTTCTGTTTACGTTTGTATCATTTAGAATGTCAGGATCGTTTTATATTTTTCTCAGTTAATCTTATCCAAACGGCTCCAATCGACTTGGCTAAATTTGACTTACTGGCCTTCTGTCGAGGATTAGTACGTTGCCAAGCAACCAAATTTTAATCGCACTTAACTTTTAAGCCTTTAAAACATGCCACATCCAGCCGCTGGAGTAAATGTGTTGTGTGGGCCGGCAACTTTAGTACTGTTAGCTTTTCATTTTCGGATTTGGAGATTACTTCTACATGCCCATCAATCCCAACTGCTGGTATATATTTTTTTGTGAACCAATTCTCAAACAACTCAGCTGTCATCTAGCCGTTTTCAGTAGCATTGTAAGCTGTGCCAGGATAATCACAATCGGAAGTGATCCATGTATCCCACATGCTCTTTCCCTTAAAAATTTCCAGTGGTGACGTTTTAGTCCCAGGTGCATTAATACATGCCAACACAGATGTGTTTTCACGCCCACTTCCAGCTGTTTGACGGTGGCACGATTTACCTATAGAAGATATTACCTTAGTTTTACTGGGATCGCTGCAAAAAGATGCCTCATCGCAGTTTCATATCTGCTGAGGGCTATTTACTAAGCCCAAATTCCTAATAGTCGATTCCAGTAAATCAAAACATCCATTAACAATAAATGGATTTGTTTGATTAGCTCGAACGTGTTCCAACGGTTCTGGTTTCTTCAAACACAATCTATGCCAGGTTTTAAAACTTAACCACCAATATTCTCCTGGTCGTCCATTCTTAAACGGCGTTTTTAGTTCATTTCTTTGTACATTAACTGTACAATATCAAACACTTCTGCACGCGAGAGCCCAAATCCATTTTTGTCATTACTTGAATACACATAGTTAGTTCTGCTTCCTGATAAACTGATAATTCGCTTGATCTGCCACCACCTCCAACAGTGCTTCCATATATTCGACCTTTCAGGTGGTCACGAAGAGTTTCTCTAGGTATGCCATAGACCCGGGAACAGCCTTTAGTAGTTAAGTCCGCATTTCGACATTTTTCTAAAGCTTCTTGCAATTATTCCGTTGAACACAAGCTTCGCTGTGTCTTGCGCTTATAGTTTCGAACCATTTTTAATCCTTAACTGGCATAAAATAACAACAATTAGTATACAAACCAGGTTAGGGTAAATGCACCCTCCCATGATGCAGTTTCTCAAAAAAAAGCTGCACCTACCCCAAACACACAAAATTAATGGGGCAAGTGCACCGCCCCCGTTTTCCCAGTGTTTTAAATAGTGAGGTTAATTTCAAATTTTTTTAGCAAAATAAAAAACTTTGAAAAACTTAACAGTCCTGGAACCGTTTGCCAAACGCTAATCCTTCATATTTTCAAACATATATTATACTTTTAGTTATTTTGAAGTGGCGCACTTGCTCTAAACATGCACTTACCCCATTTCACCCTATATGAAATTAGCCTTGCACGTTGCTATATTCAAGATTATTTACAAAGAGAAGAGGTGGACCATTTTGGTTTTCAGGTTCTTCTTCAAGAACCAAGTATTCTGAGAGCTCGAGTCTATCCCAGATTCAGACAAGCTGCTAAACATCAATTGTGGATAGCATTTCATCCACGGTTAGGGTATGACGAAGAAAACGAATCTAAACAAGAGAATAGACATATTTATGGCTATTATTGTACATGTAAAACTGGTGCACGAACACTTGGGTGCTGTGCACATATATCTAGCATAATCTGGTATTTAGGCAACGCTAGACATCAAGCTATTGTTACATATCCATCAACTATATTACTGAATACTGTACCTAATGCTGCTGATCGAAATGTACCTAACAATGAAGAAATCTAATAATGTAAAACCACAATTTTTAAAAACCGGCTTCGGCCACCAAAACATTAAAATAATTACAAATGTTTTACTGATATTATAAAACTTATAGGTTAATAGAATTATGCTTCTTGATAATCACAAATAATTACATATTTATTTTTAAACTTACTGAATAATATATGAACAATACTTTAATTTTTATAAAACTATCTTTGTTTATTTCATTTACGTAGGTAAAAAACTTATGTTAATATTATTAAAATAACACATATTTTCACACATATTACTTAGCTGATTAAATAATTTAAAATACATTCTTATTAAGCTTTAACCAAACTATTTACATCCGTCCAGTGCTGTTCAACTTTATTTAGTCAAGTACTCCAGGTCAAATCCAAAATAATTCCCCTTGTTCGATTACAATACCATTTTATTACTCATACAACCTATACAACAAACCCTTTTATGAATGTTTAAAATTTACGTTCATATTGGCAACTTAAGCGCATTTCGTGTAGCGTTAGTTGCATACCTTATTGGCATAAAAAAAATGTCTTTTAATAAATTATTTCAATACGCCTGCACATCCTTTTCCGCGCTTTGAGTCATTTTTGATAATTGCGCAGGGTTACTTTGAGCGTCCTTTATTCATTGCTTGAACTACGTGCTTAGGTAGAAGCCATTTTTGCTTTGTTTAAATTTTTATTAAGTGCCACATTTATATGGTGAGTTATTAAAATTATTATACTGAAATTTGAGACATTTACATTTCAAGCAACTTTAGTTATACTCTTACCACTTATTTTACTTTGGGTTTAATTTTAACGTTAACTTTGCAAGATGATGCAATAGCTTTGCGACTACGAAGTGGGGTTTCAATTACTAAATTTTACTTTGAACCATACAAAATCAATTCAATTTGGAGGTTTATAAATATATTTCTATATATTTGGAATTACCAGCATATTAATCTGATGCTTACTTCAACTGCCATCAAAATTGCGCAATAAATTTAAAGTGATGAGTCGACAGAATTTCCTTATCTGCTGAAGTTCCAGCGACATCCAAAATGTAAAAGAAATTACTTCAGTATTTCATATTGTTGATTCACATTATAGTTTAAGGCAGTTAATTAAGAATCACTAACGTTAGTTTTTAAGAGATCATCATTATAATCAAATTAAGTATCGCAATAAAACTCATTGTTGTCATTATTTTTTACTTATTATTTTCATGAGTTTTTTGTGACTTTTCTATTTTTAAGGTTTATTTGTTCCTTAAAAACAAATTGGCGTCCGAGATTACATTATTTATTTTCAGGTTTGAAGTAACACCTTTTTTTGTAAAGCGAAAATATCTAAGCAATTCTATTTTTGTTAATAATCAAATCAAATGTTATTGAACCTGGACCTATTAATCTTCCGATGAGCAAAGTGGCATATAATCTTCTAGTTATCCATTATTTTCCATAGCTAATTACAGCTCTGGGCTAGAAGTATTTAATATAAGCAACTCAAAACAGGCCATAAGAAATAACATGGGATCTTGCGCTCCAACCGTTGAAAAAGTTAGGAGATGAAATTTGCAAAATGAACCTCCATAATAAATAACACGGAATTTTATGCTACAACCGGCATAGCTCATCTAAGAAGGAACAGGGGATGAAATTTGCAAAATGAACGTTCATAACAAATAACATGGGCTATTACCAAGGTAACAAGTTATATGTTTTAATGAAAGAGGGAATATTATGTATGTAAAAAGCCATCTAAAATTAGTTTTACAGTTAAATTATCTGTTAACCCTATTGGACCCCAAAACACAAAAAAACCTTTCATTAAGGGTTGTCAAAAATAAGGCGACTAGCTTTAAAATATAAAAAAATCTTTTGTCCGCAAAATATCCTGTAACCTTTAAAAAATTCCCTTTCGGTTTGTAAAAATCTTCAAAAATTCACAAAAACCCTTAAAAAATTCCCAAAAACCCTTAAAAAATTTAAAAAAATCTCTGAAAATCCTTAAAGGTTTCCAAAAATCTTCAAAGATTTTCAGAAATTCCCCAAAAATCTTAATAATTTTAAAAAATCCCCAAAAATCTTCTAAAATCCCTAAAATCTGTGTACACATTTTGGAAAAGTTAACCACCCCTCGGAAAAAACGTCATGCAAGATAAACGGTAACGGGGATTGAATCCACTACCTCCTGATTGCTAAGTATTACCACAAGCCAACTAGCGCGGTATCTTATATGTAATTCTATCTATACAGGGTATCTATACAGGGTAGAGTAGGATAGAATGGGTATCTTTCTTATTATTAAAGATTGTAACAACCTTTTTTTTGTGGTTGTATTAAAAAGTACATTAATTTAAGAATCGTTCATCTATTTGGCATAATATTAGAAAAGTTTTTAATTATTAATGTGTAGAATTGAAAACTGGCAATTTAATTGGCATTTCCTAGAACAAATCTTTTGGGTGTAATATTACATAAATAGTTTTAGTTCCCTTTCTTAAAAAAAATTGGATTTATATTAATGTATCCGCGCAAGCGTTAAGATTTTTTGGGGAAATATACTTGAGTTATTCTGAAAGCTTTTCTTAATTCACTTAATACTGAATGTTAACAGCAATAAGTATGATTTTTACTTAATTTTTTTATATTTTGGTGCCATCAGAATTTTGGTGGTAAGTTATTTTTTCTCATTATATTTTAAAACTAAAGCCTTTGCTTTTTTAGGCACCTTTTTCACCTTTTCACCTTTTACTTACTTTTTAAGTACTTATTTTTCAAGTATGCACCTTTTTAATCATTTAATTTGTATATTTTAAATGGCAAGTTTTACATGAGATACCTTTACAACGCAAGTTCTACATTCTTTTACAAATAAATTTGGCGAATAAACTTCAAGGAAATTCCATATTTTAATGATAACTAAGCAAGACATTGACCTCACCATATGAACCATTCTGCTTCATAGTAACTGTAAAAGTGTATATAACAGTTTGTTCGTAAATCGATGGCCGTTTGCAGCACCATCGACATTAATCGCAATGATTAACAATATTAATTGGGATTCACTTCTTGTACGGCGAGCGAGCAACCGCGGTAAAATAAAACGTATAATTACCGAACTACAAAATTTATTTACATGTTAAATATAATATGATATGTTGTACTATGAACTGCACTGGTTCATTACAAAACTACTACTTGACTAACTAAAAAATTATCGTTCTCGTCTGAAAGCGGAAAATATCTTCCCTTAATAGGGGTGCACCAATGAGATGAAACTTGCTTAATACACAGAAATTTCTAAGTAAAATTACAATCATCACTTTCCTAAAATGCTAAATATTCTCACAGCAGGTATTAAAAGATTTTCCTTGCATTTTTACATATTGAATGGATTTTAACTTAAGCTGGCTTTTAACAATTGTAAAGATGCCTGTCAACAAGGTCAATATTTTAGTATACCTACTCGTACTTGTGATTCATTCTACCTAATTATTACATGTTCACAGAAACACAACCATTACTCCCCTCTCTTGAAACACACTGGTTTCAATGTAAAAGTATTGATATAACTATAAACCAGAACACTTAAGAGTAATTAAAAACTAGCGTACAATTTATACATTAATCTGAATATCGTCTTATCGTGGCTTGACGAAATTCACGATGCACGTACACCGCACAAGGTCAAGTTTCGCACGGAAGCACACACAATTTCCGAACAGGTCGTTTCACGAACTTCCCCAATGAGGTTTTTAACGTGACGACACGTGTCGCACCGTCGTCCCGGTATGGAGTTCAGTAATCCTCGCCAAGGGCCACAGGTAAGGAAGCGTCGTCTCATCGGCAATGATAGCCAACGCACCTACCTTAAGTAGATTTCGAAGACTGTACCCACTTATGGCGTTTTGAAGTTCTGGTAGTACCTCTCCGCTCCATCTGCGCCAGAAATGGTTGACCAGGAGCTGAGATCTTTGAAATTGGTCAAGCCTATGCGAAGGTAGACTTTCTAAACCCACCTGTGGCACCTCTGTAGCCGGGCGTCCAATGAGAAAGTGGGCTGGTGTCAGAGGGCACAGTCCGAAGGATCGGAAGATAACGGACACAAAGGCCGTGAGTTCATAACAGACTCTATCTGTGCAAGTACCGTCATAAGAGATTCATACGTAAGATGCGCTCTACCAACTATCTTATATAACATAGACTTTAAAGTTTTATATTAGATTCCCACAACCCCCAAAATTGGGAGCTCCAGGTGGAATAAACTTCCAAGATATGCCCTCGCTTGCAGTGTATTTAAAAATCGAGTTTTGAACATTGTCGCTTTGAAAGGCGACGTATGCCTCCTAAGCTTGTGGGCTGCGGCAACAAAATTCGTGCCATTATCGGAAAACATACATTTTGGTTTACCCTACGAGCTATAAATCGTTTGAACGCCTGCAGAAAGCATTCGGCGGATAAGCTCGTGAGCAACTCGAGATGAATCGCTTTAACGGACATACAAACAAATAAACACACGTATGATTTCAAAAATTTTGTATTTCGATTGAAACTATTTTTTATCAAAATAGGACCAGCAAGGTCGCATCCGGTATTGTGAAAACACACATTCATTTGCAATCTATAGTGCGGGAGATTTCCCATTTGCACCTCATTTCGCTTTGGGTGTGCACGAAAGCATTTGACACATTCCTTTTTATTTTCTTACATAATGCAATCCCACTTATTGGCCAATAGCGATTACGCATTAGTGACAGAAGTTGACGCGCGCCGCAGTGAAAGTACCTTTGTGAATATCGATAGCAATTAACTCAGTTAACTTGTGAGTTTTGGGAGAAGCGCTGGGTGACACTTAGTGTACGCGAAGTCCGCATGTTTCAGTCTACCACCTACCCGCAAAATATCATCATTGTCCAGAAAAACGTCCAATGCAATTAATAAGTTATTTCTGATACGCTTATGTGGCCCATTTTTAAAACTGCTATTTCTGCCGCGAAAGTCTCCTTTGTGTCATTTTAATTAAAGTATTTAATGAAGTATTTAATTCCTTACGCTTAAATTGCCGAGATCGCATCGTTGTTCGGAGCGCAGTTTGTTGATGTAACGAATGACAAATGCTAACGTTCTCTGCAGTCTCGCAGTGACGAAAATTTGTTAAGCATCGACTGCAAGAAGTCGTTGCCGAGACGCAGGTTAGAGAAACATTGATTGTTTTAATTCAAACAATGGTTGTTCCTGTTGATCATATCTTTGATCTTCCCATTGGGAGGTTGCTGATTGCAAAATGTTCGGTCCATGGAACCATAAATTGTTTTAACTCATCTATGGATGCGCCACGGGATATAAGATCAGCGGGTTGTCTTTCGTGCGCACGTATCGCCAGTCGCGGGGTTCTGTACATTCTTGTATAACGGCAATGCGATTCGCCACAAATACTTTGAATCTGCTGGGTGTGGATATAATCCAAGCCAGTGTTATTTGCGAATCGGACCAGTAACAAAATTTAGAAATTTCTAGTTTCGTAGATTTCCTAATCCTTCTGGCGAGCTGCGCTAATAACACTGCCGCGCTTAATTCCATACGCGGGAGCGTTTGTTGCTTTAAAGGCGCCACCTTGGACTTGGAGCACAAAGCCTCACTATCACACCATCCGTTCGAATACTTCTGGCGTATATGCAAGCACCGAACGCGCGACAGCTTGCGTCTGAAAATCCATGAATTTCAACGCTAGCACATTTGGAATAATTACCGCGCGCGGTATTTGAAGTATTGATATATTTTGTAAATCTTTTAATAAATCCAGCCACTCAGACTGGTGCGCGAGCTCGATGGTTTGGTCCCAATCGGTCCCAGCCATCCAAATTTTTGGATTAAGATTTTCCACGAATGACTACTGGAGACACCAGACCCAAGGGATCAAATAGTTGTGCGACCGCTGCCAACACATTCCGCTTCGTTAACGTGGAATTGTTCATTACTGATGAATACTTATAAGTTATTACATCGGGTTCAATTTCCCATTTTAACCCTAGCGCTTTGACGTTGGCTCGTTCTTCCAAGGAATTGTAAAAATTTGTCTTTAGTATTTTGGGCGTTCGGTATAACGGATGCGTCGTTTGACATGAACTTTCGCAAGGGTATGCCCGCTTGGATCAGTATATTTGTAATTGCTCGCGCAATCGAATTACTTCTTCTGGAGAGTTACCACCGGTCAAATAGTCGTCGACGTAGAAGTCGTTTAAAATGCTATGAGCTGCGGAAGGAAAGGCGTCAGCGTTGCTTATTGCAATGTGCTTAAGCACTTTGTGGCAAGATAGGAAGAACTTTTCATGCCGTATACTAGCGTATTCAAAGCGTAAACTTGTACCATTTGTGACTGATCTTCTCGCCACAAAATGCATTGATACAAGCGTTGATTTCGATCAACTTGGATTTGACGGTACATTTTTCGCAATCACCTATTAATGCTATAACATTCTCTCTAAAGTTGAGAATGATGGAAAACAAGTCTCTTTGAACTACTGGCCCTAATAACTGACAATCGTTCGCCGAAGTATTTGTATCTGTTTTAGCACTTCCATCAAACACCACGCGAAGGCGCGTAGTTATGGCGTGCGGTCGAACAACTTCAAAATGGGGCAAAAATATTTCACTTGTTTAATTTGATTTTTGATAATGGTGACATATGCCCTAGCTGGACGTATTCGTGCATAAATTCCTTGTACATACGCAAATTTTCGGGGTTTTTGATAACCGCTTTTCTAGGGATAGAAATCTACGCAAGGCACCGAATACGAATTTCCTAATTTGTTGATGTTTGAATTGAAAGGAATGGTTACTACATATCTCCCTGTTTTATCACGCGCGATAGTGTTTGTAAAGTGTTCTTCCGCCATCCTTTCTTCAGTGGATAAAAGGGATGATTTTGATCGAGGCAGTATGTCTTCCATCTCCCAAAACTTATGCAAGTTTTCGTTTAGATCGTTATTGGATACGCATATATGGGCAAGCGTAATTCGCGGACGCGTATGGTTTTCGGACCGATTTGGTGACAGAGTCTACCCACAAGTACATACCCCAAAGTCGTGTTTTGCAGTACAGGAAGATTGTCTCCCAAATATAATTTTCCATCGCAAACAATGTCATAATAGCAGGATGCCCTATTAGCAAATCAATTTCACCAGGCACGTGAAGCCTTTTATCCGCAAGCTTGATGTGCGATGGAATGTTCAATGATTTTGCATCAAAAGCGATCATAGGAATTTTGGACGTGATCTTTGGCATAACTAGGCAATCAAAACGTGTGGCGTAATTATTATGCATCGATTTTATTTGTAACCACGCGCGTTTATTAATTTTTATTGTATTTGAATTTATCAGCAATAGTCATATCCACGTCAAAAGCAGGTAAATTTAATCTTTTAATAAATGCGCAGTGATTATGTTGTTCATGGAACCACTATCTAATAAGCAACGCACCGCATGAAAATTATTTTCTGAATCTTGTACGTACACCTCTGCAGTAGCAAGCAATGATAGATTCAATTGTACCCTGGCACGTCAATGTAGGGAGCGGGTAATTGAGCATCAATGTTATCGCGCTTTCGGTGCTTGATGACTCACTGGTATTGGTGACAGGATGTGAGGTTGACGGCTGTTGTTGATTAAAGGTTTTGGGAAAGTGCAACAAAGTATGATGAGCCTTCTTACACTGTCGACAAGTATATTTAGACATACAACGTTGCTTAAAGGGATGTCTTAAACAATTACGACATAATTGTAACTCTTTTATGATATTAAAGCGACGATTAACGTCCAACGCCAAAATTGTGAACATTGACTAACAATGTCAGATTTGCACATTCCGCATTCTACAGTACGACTTTGGGACGCGATCAAAGTTACGGCCGCGATTTGAACTTGTTACCACCTACGCTTTCGTTTTTATTAATATTGTCACCCTCAAAGCTCGTATCAGCAAGAAACTGAACTCTTTTTGCAAAAAGCAACAATTTCATCGACAGTAAGAACGCGATCTGGATAATGACGCCGTAATTTTCTTTCGTTTCGTTATCTAATTTCGCGTATAATATCTGAGTAAGTAGCGCGCCTGCTAACTGATCGTCCGATACGTTTAAATTACGTAACAAAGCAAATCCTGTTTAAATTATCGGTAAATTCTCTAAGTTGGCCACGTTTTGTTTTGTTAGGGTTTCAAATCCAGTATATTTTTACGATGATTGTACAATTTGCTTTGGTTTATCATACCGTTCCTTAAGAATTTCTAAAATTGCGTAATTCTCGTTTGTTACCTTTAATCCGCTAATGGCATTGGCAGCTTCGCCGGTCAAGGATGATTTAAGGTAGGTTAATTTCTGCACAAACGAAATATCGTGCTTATCAACGATCGAATGAACAGCTATCCTAAACGCGACATATTCGCTTATAATTACCACCAAATGTCGGCAAATTTAATTTAGGTAATGCCTGAATTTCCAAAACCCGCTTGAAGGTAAATATTTAGCTGCCTGGATCACATGCGGCTCATTAAAAGTATTTCGTACTGTACGGGCAAGCACCCAACCATTTGCGCATCTTTTCGTGAAATTCGTTTAAAGGGTAATTGGGTAATATCCTGAGATTTTCTACCAACTCCAACGTATATTTCCTCATATTTGTCCTCAAGTGAAGGCAAAGATGCGGTTTCGTATTTTAATTCGCGCAAAAGCGATTCATCTAATTGCGGCAGATCCTCAATAAACTTTTGAATTGAATCTAATTTCGATACTGTACTGGTTGCTTTAATCAAAGCCCTAGTAGCGCTTTTTTCTTTCGTCATCTTATTGAAATAATACGAATGAATCTCACAGCGGTATACTTGATAAATAACCAATAAAATTACTTACACTAAACCGACTTCCAATGACGGACTATGGTAAGTTGTTTCAGTACGCAGTGGGATGGCCGAATGGATGTGTTCGTTGCAATACAGATGGGTTAAAGATTCTTCACTATAGATTCGACCAACTTGTTGATAATTATTACCGTGATTTAATTATGATTGATTATTAAATCCGGCTCGAAGAATTCTCATTTAATGTTCGTAAATCGATTGGCACATTTGCATTGTACACTGCATGGCATTACAAAATCTGCAACTGAAAATATTTTAGTTACTAGTCTGGGATTCATTCTCCTATTAGTACATGGCAGCGAGACAACCGCAGTTAAAAGTAAATTTACGTATAATTACAATCGATACTTACAAAATTTATTTCACATATTAAATATTATTAACTTGATATGTTGTACATATTGAACTGCTTAACTGGTTCATTACAATAACTAGTTGCTTGTCTAACTAATAATATTATCGTATACTACGTCTAAAGCGTGATATAATATCTTCCCATTATATAGGTCACCAATGAGATGACAACTTGCTTAATAAGTAAATTTTTTAGTAAATTTACAATCATCACTTATCCTAAATAATCAGCTAAATATTCACTACATTCAGGTATTAACAGATTATTACCTTGTATTATTTACATATTGAATGGATTTTAACTAAGCTAGGCTTTTAATCAATTGTAAAGATGCCTGTCATACGAAGGTCATATATATTTAGTATACTACTGTACTTGTGATTCATTCTACCTAATTATTACATGTTCAAGAAACACAACCATCAGTTAAAAGGTAAAGTTTTTTTATAATTTAGTATAGTTCATGACTTTGAATTTTAAATTCATCATTTTCACACATATATTAAATAAACTTAATGTAACTTGTTATTATTATTCTTCATTTGTAAAGTTAATTGTTTATTAGTATTCAATAACTAAGGTTTTGTTGTTCCTAGAATATATATATATATATATATATATATATATATATATATATATATATATATATATAAAAGAAAGACAACATGGCGCTCGAGAATTTATTATTTTATTCATAATTTTTTGATAACATTTTTGGAATTAAGTGAAAATAATCAAGCAGAAAAGAAGCAACTAGCATTCCAGGTAGGTTAACCAAACTCTAAATTAGAACCCACCCTTATATTCATCTACCGATGATCCGACGGCACTTAGCGATTATTAAAAGGTAATTTTTTATATTAATTAAAGTATTTGATCAATTACGAATGGTATATTACATCATCGTTTTTTATTAATGTTACAATTTGATGCCTTTTAATAATTGTTTATATACTTTGGCTTAAGTTAAGGTTATAAGATAGAGATTTGGTTAAATGGGCAATATTGTATCATTTTTTGGGCCGTGTTTGATTCCGTTGAAAAAATTCCAATTTCCGAACAGTTTCGAAATTATTTAAAAAAAAAAACAAAAATCGGCGATTTCTAAAAACTCAAATATCTCCGTAATTATAAAAGATATGAAAAAAAGTTTCAGATCAAAGTTACTTCGATGAGGCACGCTTAAAAATGATGTTAAAATAAAATTGAAGATTTTAAATGGGCGCTATATTGGATTTTAATTTCTCTTTGCAACGATGTATAACAACCTATGTACGAATAAAAAATTATGGAAAATATTAATTGTTTTCATTTTAAATCAAGTAGCCATGATTAACAATTTGCAAGTAAAAATTATCTATCAAACAAATTAAACACAACGATACACCGTGATATTAGTAAATGATACGTTACAATAAATGTTCATGTACACACAATCGATACCGTTTTACAACACTGTTAGTAACTGTTCGCAATGTATTTCGATGAACACTGTTAAAGGCAGCCACCACTCCTTCGCGTAGTTCTGCATTATTGTAATGGAAATTACTACCATACACTTTATTTTTTATAGTACTCTATAAATAAAAGTCCAGAGGCGTTAAATCTGCGGATCTGGCTGGCCACTGATTAGGTGTATTTGAGGCAATTACTCTATTATCAGTACAGTCATTTAAGTTTTGGATAACATTGCCAGCATTATATGCGGGAGCGCCATCCTGCTGATACCATATTTGAACATTTTGTACCAAAGGTAGATCACCTAACAAATCTTCAAGATATGTTTGAAGAATTTCAATGTAACGCTGCGCTGTTAAGGTTCCATCAAAAATTATAGGACCAACTAAATGAATTCCGAATATGCCACAAAAGACAATAAAGCCGATATGAACCTGGTTGCGCCGTGGAACCACTATGTGTGGATTTTCCTGTGCCCAATGGTGTTCATTATGGCGATTAAATTAAATTAATTGGAGAAGTAGGATTTGTCAGTCCATAAAACTTGATTTATAAAATCACCATTTTGTGCAATTTTATTTCAAAACCATCTACAAAATGCTGTTTTACGGATATTATCATTTGGTCTGTGTCTGAACAATGTGTGTTGTGTTTTTTTTTAATTCTCGATGATTTAGTCATAGACACATTAACTTGAGCTTCAATTTCTCGAGTCGAAATATTCGGATTTACTTGCACATAACCTAAAGTTATTTCCACATCGTCAGTAACCACGTTTATGTTCCTATTGGACTTTTTAAGACATCCATATTGCTGCATATTTGAATCTACCTCTGCAAATATTTACATGTCCGGTTGCCTACGATCTGGAAAATTAGTTAGATATTCTTAAGCAGCAAGGCGGGAGTTTTCGTAGCATTTTATGTATGTACAAAACATATATATATATATATATATATATATATATATATATATATATATATATATATATATATAATATATATATACAGGGTGTATTTTAAAATCACCGACAAACGAAAACTGAAGATTCTATGATTCAAAATAGGACAAAAATGATCATACACGCTGTTCCGAAACTGCTTCCTAACCGAGATACAGGTTGATTAAAAAATACTTTTTTTAAGGTTTTTTTTAAGATTATTCAAAAACTGCAAAAGATATTACACTGAGATTTGGTACACCTAAATGTCTAATTAAATACAATTAATCAGGTGAGTTTGAGTCAACTGACTCCATCCAGTGGCGTAGAATATTTTAAGTTAATCAATTTAATTAAAAAAAAACGCACGTCCCTGGTTTTTTTGAAGAAATATTTTTTTGATAGATTCATCATTTAATTCTGCAAATAAAATCATACTTAGTATTTTTGCGATTCGGAACCCCGTTTTTGAAATATTTTGCATTAACATAAACGACCACATTATTCAATAAAAATCAAAACTTGTTTTATTTTACAAAAAAAATAACGCAGTTAATTATTAGGTACATTATTAAAGAGATATTGAAGGAATCAAAAACAAAATAATTATTATTTTTATACATATTGTTCAAAATGTCCTCCTTCCTTTTGAATGCAAGTTTTTCTTCTAAGCAAATGAAACCTAACACGTTGAAAAATTTGTGGCATAGCCCTAATCTCATCGCATGCCATCTGTATGCGATTCCAAAGTTGCTCTCGATTATCAATTTGAACAGAATAGACACGAGTTTTCAGATACCCCCACACAAAAAAATCCAATGGGTTTAAATCTGACGATCGTGCTGGCCACGGTACTTCACTTCCTCGTCCAATCCAGCGTCCAGGGAACCATGCATTTAAAAATTCTCTGACGTTTCGTGTAGAATGTGGTGGTGCACCATCATGCATGAAATACATGTTCATTCTAACATCTAAGGGTACGTCGTCAAACAACTCTGGCAAATCTTTTACCAAAAATTTAAATAGAATTCGCCAGTAAGTCTTTGACGAAAACGGATAGGTCCGATTAGATGATCGTCTAGTATACCTATCCAAATATTTTCGCTAAATCTATGTTGGTGAGCTGTAACTACAGTTGGATGCTGATTTTCATCTAACCATTTGTGGGAATTACGCAAGTTTATTATTCCATTTCGGGAAAAAATACACTCATCAGTGGTCAATAAGTTTCTAACAAATTGTACATCTTCAGCATTTTTATTTAAAAACCATTCGTAAAAATTCGTTCGACGAGGATGGTCAGCAGGCAATAATGCATGCAGTTTTTGTAGGTGAAAGGGATGCACATTTTGTTCTAGTAAAACTTTCCAAGACTTGCTATGCGACACACCAAATTCTAAATGATGAATTTTCATAAACTCTATCTAAAATTTGTTCCACAATTTCAACTGGTGCATTTTCGTCCGGAATTTTTCTTTCTTTTTAAACTTCCATACTCTAACAAGTTACGATGAACGGTTCTAAACGTAGTGTGATGTGGATGTCTTCTATTTGGAAATCTTTGTTCATAAAGTCGAGCAGCTACACGAGCATTGCAATTAGAATTAGTATTACCATAACATAAATACATATCGACCAGTTCTCGTTTGGAATAATTCATTTTTTCACAGTAATTAGACACAATCAATGAATTACAAAACACGCGTAAATCCAACTATTTTAGCAAACATAAGATACGTAACTGTCAAATGCAAAGCAATCTCTGATTTATTTAATTTGGTTATTACTGAATAATGTAGTTGTTTATGTTAATGCAAAATATTTCAAAAACGGGTGCCGAATCGAAAAAATACTAAGTATGATTTGCAGAATTAAATGTTGAATTTAACAAAAAAATATTTCTTCAAAAAAAGCAGGGACGTGCGTTTTTTTTTTACTGTGACTAACTTAACATATTCTACGACACTGAATGGAGTCCAGTTGACTCAAACTCACCTGATTAATTGTACTTAATTAGCCATTTAGGTGTACCAAATCTCAGTGTAACATCTTTTGTAGTTTTTGAGGAATCTTAAAAAATAGAAGGAAGAATTTTCGGAAAAGCGTTTATGATAATTTTTGTCTTATTTTGAATCATAGAATCTCCAGTTTTCGTTTGTCGGTGATTTTAAAATACACCCTGTATAATATATATATATATATATATATATATATATATATATATATATATATATATATTATATATATATATATATATATATATATATATATATATATATATATATAATATATATTCATTGAAGTCATTAAAAATATTTAAAGAAAAACAATTATTATAAATTTATCACTAATAATACAAACAGCAACATAATTATTTATACAACCAATAACAATACAATGATTTAAAATGAAACAATTATTTCCCATAATTTTTTATTCGTACATAGGTTGTTATACATCCTTAAAAGAAAAAAATCCCATTTAATTGTGTAAAAATCATAGCGCTCATTTAAAATAAGAAAGTTGCTATTAACTTGAAACCGCCATCTTGAATTTTATTTTGACATCATTTTTAATGTGTCTCATCAAGTAAGTAACTTTGATCTGAACCTTTTTCATATCTTTTACAATTACGAATATTTGAGCTTTAGAAATCGCCATTTTTTTTAAATAATTTCAAACTGTTCAAATTGAAAGTTTCTCAACGGAATCGAACTCGGCCCAAAAGATGGCACAATATCGCCCATTTAACCAAATATCTATCTTTAATAATAAGAAAGATACCAATACTATCCAACTCTATTTGGGACACCCTGTATAGTGCAATTAACTATTTAGAAAGAAATTTTTGGAAATTTCTTACAGAAAAGTCGTTTCTAACTTTACACGGGTTAATTTAAATTATTCGTCTTGGCCTTATTATTAAAGTTCTAATAAAAAGCGCGAAATTACATCAGACAAGGTACGAACAGATTTTAGCCAAGCAGGAGAATATCATTTGTAATAACTACTTAATATCACTGTATAACAGATGGAATTGACACTATACAGGTTACGTAGATTCATAATATTCACTTTCAGCAAATTTTATCGCCAATTGTTAAAACGTTTAGATTTTGTTAGAATGCGGCTTAACCACAATTAAAATTAAAAACTTTCTCATCGCGTCATTTGAGTTATTTAGTTTAATCAAGCAAATTCAGTTTTTGATTAGAAATTAGTGTGTACCTGTGAACAATAATTAGCCGACGTGGTTAAAAGTTTGGATTATTTTCCAGTGCGTTAAATATAAAGACTAATTATGAGTTTAATCGAAATTAAAATTTCTCTGATAATTGTAAACTGTATTGATTAATAGTTAATTACACTAACTTACCTCAAAGACGCAATTACAAATTGTTTAATAAAATCATTATATAATAATGATATATCTTTATAAGGATCAGATTAACGCCGATTTAGTAACCTTATTCGTTACAATTAAAACTTTTTGACAACCAAAGTCTATAAAAGGACGAAACAAATATACACAAAGATAATTAGAGAGATAGTGTATAAATGGTGTAGATTTGAAATTAAATTAAATAAGTATTAAATTAGAATGTGAAATTGTGTATGTAATACATATATCAAAGTTACATTACGAAATTCATATAACTAATGATTAAATAAAGTACTTAAAGAGGACTTACCCAAGATGGTGGTTACATTTTTCTATAAACAAAGAAAAACCGATTAGACTGTGATGTAATTCAGCTAAATTAACAAAAAAAATTAATACTAGTTTAATAAAACGGTTTCCGTATTGTATGTAGTTTTAGTGAAAGAATATGTCAGAATGTTACTGTACGAGTAATTAAAAATTATTATTAATTAACATAAATAATTTGATTGTTAGCTCATTGTATTTAGAATTTACATCAGTTCTACATACATAAAGACAAAATTTACACCAATTGGGGCTTGTACTTCGATAGCGCAGTTGGTTAGCACGGTATTCTAGCAAAGTACAGGTCGTAGGTTCAAATCCTACTCGAGGTAAACTTTTTATATATGTATATAATAAAATTAACAATAATTTTTAATTACATATTACTTTTCAACTTGTTCGTTCATAACAAAAACGTATGATAATTTACTGTACGAGTAATTTGTGAAATTTGCAAAGAATTTTAAGAACAAAAACATCAGAAACGACATAACTTGATAGTTTAAATATATTTTATTTCATATCAATACATTATAAACAAATAAACCCTTAGTTACCGTAACTGTGAACGTGTTCATAACGCCCTATGAAGTTGTAGGGAATTATAGATCTGTAACTCCCTCTAGTGTATGTTGACAAATATTTGCAAGCTTGTCAGTTGATATATCCATCGTGGTAATTATGCCTACTTAATTTTTAAACGTTCGTTTAATTTTAATAGCCAACAAAATTTCGTTTTCATATTTCATTTAAAATGAAATATGAAATAAACTTATTTATTTATCACATGAGTTGTGTATGTTAACAACCTCGGCAACTTACAATCCCTGGAGATTAACGTCCCTCGAGATTGCAATCCGTTGCCCTCGGTAATTAACACCCTCATAACTCCCTTGATATATAAATAACTATAACAAACTTGACAATATGTATAATATCGTTGGTATACAGGAGAAAGTGACAAAGTCCAAGTTTTCGAGATTACAATTTCCTAAAATTAAAGTACTTAAAAAGTAATATATTTTTACAAATAAAATGGATTAAATCTATTTTCTTATGAATAAACTTTACAATATCATATTTCACAATTGATCAAGCCTGTATCTTAAATATGCAATTTGATAACGAATCTTTAAATGCCAGTAACATAAAATTATTAAAACTAGACTTGGTCGCTTTCTGCTGTAAATCAACCATATGTAAATTTCAAAAACGCACACAACAAAAGCATGCACAAAGAAAGAGTATCAAAAACACACAGCACATAAGAACACGCATACAACATCACGCATAGCACTACAGACGCCACACATCCAGACACTGACGACACAGACACTGAAAAAAAAAACACACAAAAAAAAAAAAAAAAAAAACAAATACACACAAAAAACAAACAAAAACAAACACACACACAACAAACACACACATAACTATTTTCAACAAACTATATCAAATACAAATATAAATAATAAAAAACATAAATTTAAAAAATCTATTTTATAAAAATTTTTTATTTTTTTTTTATTTAACTAATATTACTAAAATAAACATTTAAAATTCTTTTTTTTATATATTAAAATAAAAAAATTCATATTTTTTTTATACATTTAATATACATATATAAACAAATATACACAACACAATTTTACACACACACACACACACACACACACACACATACACACACACACAATACACACACACACACACAAACACACACACACACACACACACACACATCACACACACACACAAACACACACACACACACACACACACACACACACACACACACACACACACACACACACAACACACACAAAAACACACACACACACACACACACACACACACAGACACACACGCGCGCACGCACGCACAGACGCATTTCATGTTTCTGAAGTATGTTTACAGCCGAGGTTTGACTAATGTCGTGTTGGCGTGAAATTTCACGAGTGCTAATTTGGGGATCCTCAGTAACGGCTAGCAGAATATGATATACCTTTTGTTTGGTTATAACATGTCCTATACCTTTCATGTTTGTCATATACGACTATCCAGTACGAAATAAACGATCCATTAATCTATCAAACGCTTTTGTTTTTGGACACCTCCATTCAGGATATCACTGTTGATATATTATGCATGCAAGTAGACAATTTCTCGAACTTTCTCCTAATACCCAAATCATATCTATTAGTTTTACAGAGAAATTTATTTTTAAAGCTTATACACAAAAAACGCACTGATTAAGAAGGTAATAATATGAGAACTGTAGTTTATTCAAAGCCTATCTGTTTTGTCTTCTTAAACTTACTTTGGCCTTATTATTGTTGAAATAATATCAATCTAGAAATTGCCTACCTTCATTACTTATTGTTATGGTTTATGTTATGTTTTAATTGTATAAAGATAATGTTGTTTCATTATTATTCAAGATTAAATTATTTTTAGCCACACAAATTTAAGGTATTCCGAAAATTTGAATAAAAGTAAAAATTTCTCGGAAAGTAATGAATTTAGGTATAGGGAATGTTTCATAAAAATGAAAGGGTACAAACAAACACAATCTTTTGGGTAAATGAAACATAGGGGGTTGCATTTAAAAAATTTGAGAAAAATCGTAATTTTCTTTTTTGTCTCACCCTGTATACAGATGATTTTTGTTACAATTAGTTTTAATACTAGAACAAATTGTTTACCTTATTATACAGGGTGGGTGTTTACTGCGTGGACGGAGGATTTCTCCTTAACTATTAGAGATATCAAAACCAATTTTGGTGTGGTAATACACGATCATTGGACCTACATTCTAAAAATATTTAGGTATATACAGGGTGATTGACAAAAATATGCCAACTCAAACCTGTGTTTTTTAATTGAACACCCTGTATATTTTGAATTTTTGAATTCAGTGTTACATTTAGAATAAAAGTATAGAGATTTATATCTGTATCACTAACCGTTGTGCAGATATCGTCACTTCAGTACCAAAATAGAGTTAACTTTGGAACCACGACGCGAGCGTTGTCACCACGATTTTGTAAATCTGTTTATACCACCGACTATTAATAATAGTCTACTAACAAACAAACTGGGAAATTTTTCAAAAACATGTAAAACTATACAGAATGATTAACTTACACGAAATGTAATTGGTCTCAATTTTTTCAAATGCAACACATTGTATATTTTTTCAAATTTCGATTCCGGAAAATACATACTAATTGATAATACATATCCATAGTGTTTATTTCATAGCTATTTCGATATAAAAATATAAGAAATATGAATATAAAAAATATGATAAAATATACAGGGCGTCCCATTAAAAAATTCCATGTTTTTGTTACCACGTAGTTATGAATCACCCTGTAGAGATCGGCATATTTTCCAAATAACGACCATATCGTTACCTACAATTTTTGTAAATAACTTTTTTTTATGTACTCTACCATAACGGAGTAATCGACCAATCCCACACTAAATACTCACCCTGTGCAGAAACTAGAATTTGTTGAACGATTTTATTGAAATTTTCGTCAACGATGTCTTTCATTAGAACAAACAAACGATTAAAATTTGAATAAAATCTAGCTAGTAGTTTTTTTTTGTTTTTTCCTTTGCACTCAGTAACAATAAATTTGAAGAAATAAACCAAACATTGTGTAATTAACTGGCAATTTTGCAAATTGTTTCTTCACAATTTCATTCTGAACTTGGGAAGAAATGCCAAGAGTACGTCAACATCAACATTTCTCCCAATTGACTGATTTTGGACGTAGCCGTATTATTGGCATGAGAGAGGCCGGACTTTCGCTAAGAGAAATTGCTGGTCGTGTAAACCGAAATGTTACAACGGTATTGAGATGTTGGTCCAAATGGTCCGAGTAAGGAGTGCTACAATGTCGCCCTGCATCTGGACGTCCCGCAGGACTACAGATCGCGAAGAACGTCGCTTAAGACTTTTGGTCACAAGAGACAGATTTTCAAAAACGCGATTGATTGCAAATGATTGGATGAGAGGTGTAGGACCCAGAATGTCAATGTCATCTGTTTATAAGGTCTTATGGGTTGCGTTCATATCGTCCATTTGTATGTCTTCCTCTTACACCACTTCACTGTCTACGCAGGCTAGAATGGAACAACCAAAGAGCGAATTGGGCGCCAGAATGGCATCGAATTGTGTTTAGTGACGAATCCTGATTTTGCTTGTGGTCCCACGATGGTCGTAGGAGGGTCAGACGGATGCGTGGAGAAAGTAAAAATACAACATTTTTCGTAGAACACAACCCTCACACAAGGAGTGATGATATGGGGTGCAATATTTTACGGTAGCAGATCACCCTTGGTGTTCATTGATTGCAACTTAAACGCCGCTGGTTATATTGCCAATGGGCTAGATAGAACCCGTTGCGCTTCAATATATTCAGGGGCTTGAAAATCCCTTTTTCCAACAGGATAATGCGCGCCCTCATACGGCAAGGGCTACAATACATTTTTTGGAAGAAGGTAACATTGCCGTCCTCCCATGGCCCTGTGTTTATTTTAAACACAACTCTTTTAATTTAAGACATTCTTCTACTTCTACATTGTCCAAATGGTTTTGTTTTAAACACCTTTTAAATAAACTAAAGTTTTATCTATTGGAACGCTTAAAACAATGAACACACTTCGAATGAGATTAAAATATCATCTTTGTAAGTTCAATGTTTTTAATTTCATCAATAAATTCATTCTTGTTTGAAACACTAATGTTGGGCTGTTGGCGAGAGATTATTAAATTACTAGACAACCATTTGAGCAGCCGCAAGTATATGCATTAACACCAGCAACAATGAGTCGCATAGGAATTACCCGGTTTATGAATCTTTGGAAAGCAATACATTCTAGGTAGTCCGATTGGATACTGTTAGTCGAAACCTAAGGAGTAATCTACAACTTTTTTGCATTCTAATAAACCCTCCCAGATGAAGTAATCATTTTAGAAACAGGATCTTTGGTAATGACTGAATAAGAACCTGAATATAAGCCTTCATAACTTTCACTTTCACCAGATAATCAAGCATCACTTGCTGATATATATATATATATATATATATATATATATATATATACTTACTACACGGTTTTTTACGTTTCGAGAGTTTACGTACCGGTCGGTAGGCTAACACACTTTACTTCTGGCAGATTTGTTACTAACTTAATTCCGGTTATAAAAGTTAGACGTGACAACACCGCGTACAATACTACTCGAGGTGACACAAAATTTCAAAAGTTATATATATATATATATATATATATATATATATATGACATTTATATCGTAGCGTTAATTAGTTTCTTGTAAAAAGTTTGGTGATTTTTTTTGTTCTAATTTGCACTAACGAAGACCGAACATATGATCGAAATATATGTTTAATAATAGTGTTGTAATGTTTAATGGAAGTACCATAAAATAAGCTTTATTATACAGACGCCGTCACAAAAATGTGTAATAGACACTTTAAGGAACGAAAAGTATTACTTATGTGTTTATTTTACATTTAAATTCTGACCAGACATGTTGTTCTGCCTTCAATTCAGCACATGGTTACTTTAAATGTTCAAAATGTTGGCCGTTGGCAGCTAGACACACGGAACGACGAGCGGTCGCCGCAAGTACTTCAGTCAATTGTTCAATGGAGATTGCAGCACATGCCGCGTAGTTCCTCCAGCGTGCGTGGCTTACGTCGGTAGATTTGATCTTTCACAGTTCTCCACAAGCAAAGGTCCATAGCAGTTATATCTGGTGATCGTGGAGGGAACTCAATGGGCTCTCTTCGTCCAATCCAGTGTCCCTGAAAATTGTCATCCAGTACGGTTAGATGGTGGCACCCCATCCTGTTGGTAGAAGACCTCTTCGTCAGCTCCATAAAGCGCACGTACACTTGGCAAAATTGATGAGCGTAACATTTCCAGGTAAATTTCTCCAGTGACAGTACTATCAAAGAAAAGGGGCCCTACTAAGCCCCTAGATGATAGTCTACACCACACATGAACCCGAGGTAGATTGACCGCCTTATCGACATAAACATATGGATTTCCCGGTGCCCAGTATACGCAGTTATGCTGATTCACTGTTACATTAAGTTTAAAAATGGCCTCATCAGTCCTCAGTACCTTCGTCACAAATTGTTGATCTTCATGACGATCATGATCGTCATCATTAATCGCGTGTAGTTATTGTGGAATGTAAACTTTCCATTTAGCAGCTTTCAGAATTCGTCGTACACTTGCACTGCTAATCCCCGCTACACGTGCACATTGCGTAGCAGACTTCTGTGAAGAAACAACAAACTTTTCCAATACGAGAACCGACGATTCATGACTTGTAGCTGTACGTGGTCAACCCAACCTTCTTTTGTGAATATCAGAAATCGTTCCATGCTCTTCAAACTTGTCAACTATGCGTTTCATTGATAAGCGGGCTAGCGGTTCTGTTTGAAACTCCCGCCTCTACGGACGCTGCACTTCAACGGCATTATCAAACCTGATAAACCACTTCAGAGTGCATTTTCGCTGCTCGAATGTCAATCGTCCACCAGCCATTTTCTTTCGTTTTGTTTTACAATCGTGCTCTTTACATTGTTGCATCTAAAGCCATATGAGTAACGACATCTTTTAATGAAACATCATACTACATATTGTTGCCGTAATCCGATCCAAGTTCGATACAAATTCACAGATATTAAAGTGTGTATACATTTTTCTGACGGACTCTGTATATATGTATGACCAGTATTTATTTGCCTTATGTGTATTATTGTCAAGGAATCTTAATTTAACCGGTCCTCTTCCAGGTCAACGTCAAAATTTAATTTTTTTTGTCTTAGCTTGAGAGCTATAAAGAGCAAACCAAGTGGTGCCCTTTTCAAATTTTTATTGTATTTCTACACCAACTATACGCCCACGCATTCAAGTGCTTTCCTAAACAGCTGAGCTACTCGTTATCTTAATAGGGGTCACGGCACCCCTCTAGTTTGGACATCAATAGCTTTGTGCACGCTCACGCACATGTAGGCGATCTTTATTTCCCCACAATTTAACCAACCCCAATACATTCTAACAACAACCGTATTCTTGAATACGCACTCAATTTTCCATTATTGCACCACAGTACAAAATTTCTACAAACAAAAATGTGCATACATATCCCTTTCTGTATGTTAATACAATTTCCATATCCTCAACTCACTCACTTATACGTCTACATCCATTATTTTTATCTGAATTCTTTTATACACAGTAGTAATTTGGTAGTCTTCCCAGTGAAATTCCAGTAGGAATTTACTCAGACATTATTTTTCATCCAAATTTAATGTTTTGAAGATGAAAATCTTTCTACAACATTCAAATATTCTTTCATTTGATATCTAATGCTCTATTAAAAATTCCAGTGGCATATTATTTACACCAATTTACATTCTACATACACAAAAAAATTTTTTTCGTGCAAACTCATTTCATTTATACTCAAAATACGTTTCATACGTTATTACAATACTGCACGTATAGGGTGGGTGTCTACTGCGTGGACAGAGGATTGCTCCTTAACCATTAGAGATATCAAAACCAATTTTGGTGTGGTAATACACGATCATTGGACCTACATTCTAAAAATATTTAGGTATATACAGGGTGATTGACAAAAATATACCAACCCAAACCTGTGTTTTCTGTAATGGAACACCATGCATTTATGGATTCACTGTTACATTTAGAATAAAAGCATAGAAATTTGTATCTGTATCACTAACCGTTCTGCAGATATCGTCACTTTAGTACCAAAATAGAGTTAACTTTGCTTTGCTGGCTACCCGTTTGTACTGTGAACGATACCCAGACAGCCGCGGAAAGAATCGTTTATGAATGTAACCGAGAGATTTATAAATTCTGGAAGTGTGTGTTATCCCAAGCGCGCAAATATAAGCTCTAATGAAGAAATTGAGTTTCAAGTTGTGACATCTCTTATAGAAAATCCACAAATTAGTACCAGAGAGCTAAGTACACACCTAGACCTAAATAGAAATACAGTTCGCAGCTTTATTAAAAAAAAAATTGCATCCTTATCATATCGAGCAACATCAAGCTTTAAGTGAAATCTGCCAAAGTGAATCTTTCTGCCAATGAGTAACTACTAAAGTCAATGAAGAACCCAATTTTGTTAATAACATTCTATTTACGGATGAGGCAATTTTTCACAATGATGGCAATGTTAATACACATAACTATTATCACTATTCAGATACAAATCCACACATCTTAAGAGTTGTATATCACCAACATCGATGGTCAGTTAATGTGTGGGGTGGTATAATCATTTTTAATGTGGTTGGTCCATTTTTCTTTACTGGAGAAAGATATTTACAGCTTTTTGGAAAATGGTTTACCCGAGCTTTTGGAAAATATCGAGGTAGATAATATTCGTACGATGTGGTTTCAACTGGATGGCGCTCCTCCACACTATGTAGTTAGGCAATACCTCAATAGAAATTATCCGATGAGGTGAATAGGACGAGGTGGTGTGCAAAACTGGCCAGCCAGATCACCGGATCTTATGCCCCTTGATTTCTTCCTTTGGGGCTACGTTAAAGACAAAGTTTACCAACATCCTCCGACCACAAGCGAAGATATGAAAAATAGAATTAGAGCTGCGTTTCAATCCATTTCGCCTCTAATATTGTTGAGAGTGAATCTTTCGTTTACCGAGCGAATTGCAAAGTGTTTAGCTAGGCGTTGTCAGCATTTTGAAAGTTTAATTTGAATTTATGGTTTCATTCGTTTATGTTTACTTGTTCAACTTATTTTTAGGAGTAGAGAATTATTTTATTGTTGAGTTATTAATTAAGTTTTCCTATGAGTTAAAGAATTTATTTGGCATTCGTATTTTCTTATTTGCTCTAGATTTTGTTTTATTTGTTCTTCTGTATGTCAATATTTTCAAATAAAGCGTCAATATCTCAAGAAGGGTCCGTCTTACGCCTATGAAACCTAATATCAATTAGTATCTACTTTTCACGGGGAATCGAAATGTGAAACAATATACACGGTGTTGCATTTGAAAAAATTTACATTTTACGTAAGTTAATCATTCTGTATAGTTTTACATGTATGTTTTCAAAAAATTTCCCAGTTGGTTTGTTAATAGACTATTATTAATAGTCGGTAGTATAAACAGATTTACAAAATCGTAGTGACAACGCTCGCATCGTGCCTCCAAGGTTAACTCTATTTTGGTACTAAAGTGACGATATCTGCAGAACGGTTAGTGATGCAGATACAAATTTCTATACTTTTATTCTAAATGTAACAGAGAATCCAAAAATGCAAAAATATACAGGGTGTTCCACTTAAAAAATACAGGTTTGGGTTGGTATATTTTTGCCAATCATCTTTGATATTTTTAGAATGTAGGTCCAATGATCATGTATTACCACACCAAAATTGGTATTGATATCTCTAATAGTTTAGGAGAAATCCTCCGTCCACGCAGTAGACCCCCACCCTGTATAGTTAAAATCATATAAGATTGCGTACGATTCATTCGCAATAACTGCATGATTTAATTTTCATAAACGTATGTACACGTTAGTATTTTGTGATCTTTTTATACAGATTTCTGTATTACCAATAACATGTAATTATAATATGTTTAATCAAATGTCTCTCATTTTATTTTATTTTTATGAATTATGTGGTTATTGAACGCCTAATTTGCACTATTGCTTGAATTCTTGAAATCAAAAATAAAGTTAAATACAGTTACAGTATTTATTTTTAATTGATACAAGCATTTCAGACAATTTTATGTAAATTTGTGTGTTACATCACAGCAATTACTTAACAATTATTCCAACATAAAGGATAATTGTGCTTAGGAATAATAAAATATATAATACAAACATTGTTGAACTGGTAAAAACTGTGGCACTACTCAGTGCTGTCGTAAAAATTGTCTTTTTGGCTTTCGTCAGAACTGGTTTCACCAACAGTTATATTTAATGGGGCCACCTCGATATTTATCCGTTTTTCAGTTTTCCACCATTCTTGCATATTTTTTTCCGCATGTGAAATACATTTTATCCAATAGTCAGCGTAAATTCGATTTAAAGCTGCTAACCATATTTCCTTCATATTCGAGTAGAACATAGACACCTTCCGCCATCTTAGATTTTTACGTCACCAGCCCCGCCCCCTTTGACACCTTCCGCCATTTTGGATTTTGACGTCACAAGGCCGGCCACGCGAGAGGCTTATACTTTGAGGATGGGGTCGGCTTCTCTTCGGGGGCCATTTTCAACCCTTGGGCGGAGTTGAGCCCCTAATTTCCTTGTATTAAGAGTCTTTTTGGCTGTATACCCCTTGGAGAGATTAAAACTCGGCCACGCCCCACTTTTAACCGATTGGTCGTGCGTACACCCGCCTCTCTGGTTTCTGATTCGTCCTTAGTCCCACCACTCAGCCGCTGTGCTCTGATTGGAGGACTAAGTCTCTGCATTCTGATTGGTTATGGCGGGAAATTTGAATTTGTATTCTAATAAGAGGTCCTAATACTAACTTGTGACACGCGTAGATCTTCAAAACTTGTTCTCGGGCCTTCGCCCCTGTCGCGGCCCCTGGTTGGAAATGGTATGGGGCCCTAACCTTATAAGACAAGTGCAAAAACTAGCTTTTGGGACTTGGCCCTATCGTGTCCCCCTTGGTGCAATTGCATGTGGGTTCTAACCCAAAGACAGGTGTAGGCCTTCGCCCCCGTCATAAAAATTTATATTCCAATAAAGTGGCCTTAGCCTTGTAAGACACGACTTGTATCAGGGTCTGCGCCCAGGCCCCTTTGAGTTAAAATTAATTTTTAGCGCCATCTAGTGGCGTATAGACTAATGAACATTTTCTGTAATAGAAGTTGATCATGCACACCTCTCTGTCCCGTTTATCCGCTTCTCTCTCTCTCTCTCTCTCTCTTTCGGCTCTTTCTCACACACCAACAAATCAATTAATTAATTAATCAATCAATCTCAAACAAATTATGCGCGATCAAATCAATCAGATCTATCTCAATCAATAAATTGATATAATGGAAATAAAAGTCAAAAGGTTTTAATGGTTTATTATTATACGCGAATTAACAATAACTACAAGTTTAAAATCCACGAATACGTACCAGCTATTGTAGATCTGATTTTATAACGTCATCCTATAAGAGTAATAATACATTTTAAAAATCTTTATCGACATTTTTGTTAGCAATAGTAAGTAAAACATATTAAAAAATAATACGCATACCTTCAGATGTGTTTTTTCTTTCAACTGTTCTAATAATAACCATACGTTGAACTGAAATATTTTTATACAGCTCGCTAAACACGTTTTCTACTTATGAATGGCTGGATATAAACTGGCTATTGCTTCCCCTTATTAACTAATTTAGAAAGTAATACACAAAACCTGATTACTGCAACTCGTATTTAGCATTTATATTGTACTAATAAATTTAAATTCATAACAAAAAAACGACGATAACATGCTTTAAAAAAAATGATTGTCACTTTGATCGCGTACAAACAAAAATATCACGTAGGTGTTATAAATAACAGTTTTCAAACTTTTTTTTGTTTTTATATTGTATATGTACATACAAATTGCTTTAAATAAACGAGTACCTAATTAAGTAAGCAATCAATTAACATTTTCTAGTTTTACAATGTGAGTTTTGTAATAGGATTTATTATAAAGAGGTTGCATAATTATCCTCCGTCATAAAAATTGTATTCTAATAAAGCACAAAGACATGTAAAGATAATGACAAGTCTTTTATAATAAAAGATTTTATTTAAATAATTAAACTGTTAACATGTGCCAAGGTTATTTTTATTTTATAGAAGCGGTCGGCCTCGGCATTTTTAAGTTAACATGCATCAATGTATATTTTGTAGAAGCGGTTGACCTTGGAATTTTTTTAAGTTAACATGTATCAAGGCTATTGATATTTATAGAAGCAGCCAGCCATGAATTTGAAAGCTGACAAAGGTCTATCTAACATGGGTTTAACCCTTTCGGGACGGTATTCAGAAAAAGTAATTTAAAATATTTTGTTATTATTTTATGAAAACAATGATATATGTTAATCCAATTTTACCAACAGTTACGTTAAAATGTGAAGGGGTTGGACGAGGGGTGGCGGTACCTATGTGTACCAACCGTCATTTCCGTTGGTACTTATATGTACCAACAGTCCTGTATAAATAAGTAATAACAGTAATTAGAATATTATCTATTGGTCAGTTGAACAAAGTTTCTTTTTACTAAACTGTATGGTATAACATGAAACAGTTTTTACACAAAGGGATGTTGCACTGCTGACAGAGAGTCATTGTTCTGGTTTGCTTTTTGTATTCAGTACATCTTACACATCTCCGTCTGGTTGTTCCTTCAACTGGCAAATGTAATGAGACTTCACAATATAGCTTTCTCTTTTTTGAAGTAACACCTTTTCTTACAGAATGTCTGGTTGTGTGGCTGGCTCCCTCTGCGAACAACTCTTCACACAACTTCACCAAAAATGGAGGAAACGGTATTTTTTCTCGTTTAACTTGGTTGTACATTATCCAAGCATTTGTTGCTGCCATGTTCAATAGAGTGTAAAATACTTTCTTTCGCCATTTGGCGGATTTCCTATTATGATCATAAAGACCTATAATGTGATCTGCGCGATCAACACCTCCCATTATTTTCCTGTAGTAGACAATTTGTTCAGGGCAATCAACTTGTTTTGTTGAACCAATTTCTGTTTTTTTTTTCGAAATTTCCTTAGTATTAGGGTAATGACAGTTACGTATCACAGAAACTTCTTTTGTGTCGTGCCATTTCACATATAGCAAGCCATCGGAAGAGGACAAAAACTTGCATGCTCCTTTCTCTAGCTTTTTTTTCTACAACAGGAACATTTACTCTATTTGTTATAACTGTTCCTAAAGCAGGATACCTTCGAGTTTGTAGCAGTCACACTAGTAAAAAAGCGATCGAAGCACAATACCACATCGTTGACTTTTATTGTTGATGCCAGTGAGTTGACAACCCTTTCACCTAAAGTATCATCTGGAATAGCAACGGTATCTTTACCTGTATAAATATTAAAATCGTAGGTGTATTCTGCGGCGCTATCACAACACATTTTTATGCCCCTTTTTGAAGACTTTAGAGGCATATACTGTTTCAGTGATGACTTGCCTTTGAATTTTGTCATGGATTTGTCGATACTTTGAGTTGTACTATCCTGACGACATCATTGAAACGTATATTTCAGACAATCCACTAGCCCATCGACGTAGTACGTTTTTGGTGCTTCCTCTGGTTTCTCTGGAGAATTAAAATATAATTTTGAAGCCAGCTGACTCAAATTCAGCTTCTATTTGTTCATTATCTATATTATTATCTATATCTGAACTATTTGAATTAGAAGAATTTACATTACCTGACTTGTTCATAATTTTCATCAGAATCGGTATCTGAATCTCCATCGGAGGGTTCGTAATCGTCACTAGAATCTCCAGAAAACGGTTCCGAAAGCTGCTCTTCAAGAAGCTGTTCCAATTCTTTTGGAGAAAGGTTTCTTCATAAATGACCTGAATTAGATTTTTATTACTACACAACCTTACAACACTACTGGTGCACAAGTACCACAACAAGTATTTACGCAAAAAAACGTTCATAATTTTGTCAAATTAATATTTACCTCTTCTAGATGCGGGTCGATCCATAGTAACCAAAGAATATTCACAATAACTCGAAAATAAGCACTATTTAGTTGTTTATAAACGAAATAATACACTCTACATGCACGTGTCTAGTACACCAAACTGTAAACTGAAGCGATGTTGCCGAAGTGCACAATTTTTCACAATGCTCTGACCGTAAATTTGCCAACAATACCCAATATTACTGACTGGTACAATTCTCATTTAAATTTAACTAATATTTTATTTTTCAGGTAGTTTGAAATTTCTCTGGTACTTATATGTACCAGTCGTCCCGAAAGGGTTAAATAGCATCCAACCGAGGATAACTGTTTTTTTTTGTTTTTACAATGTGGTTTTTATTGTTCATAAGGCATTTATTATAAAAGAGGTTGCATAATTGTTATTAAAATTATTACACTTCTTTTACTCCCTATTTGTCAGTTGCGAACTCGAATTTTATTTACAACATACTTATTTTACTTTAAGAAAAAAGTCACCTTCAACCGACCTTGAAGTTAGCCATAGGCCAGACTTTGAAGTTGGCCTTGAAGTTAGCCTTATGATTTTTTAGTGGTTTAATTTGACCTTGGAGGTGTACTTTAAATACACGTATCCGCGTTTAGTTATTTAATTCTGTTTTGAAGAGCATTACGTTATAATCGTTATGGAATCTTTAAATGTTAACCAAATTTTGGGGTTGTTTCGTGCAGGTGTGTTAACCGAAGAGGGGTTGAAAAACGCTTATAGTATTATTATTTATAAGGTGTGTGTGAAAACAACACTATTGATTCGATAGAAATTTATAGTAATTTTGCGGAGGAAGCACGGATAGTTGGTGGAGTGTAAGTTAGATCTCTATTTTATTTTTTAAGTTATTAATTATTTAAAAAAAAGCCCTGCTCAAGTAAATATGGAGGAGGTGTTTGTTCATGATGATGAAGAGATGTTGGAAACTTCCGTAGCATCGGAGGATTCGATAACGGTATGTCTTTTTAATATTCTATTGTTAGTTGGTTTAGTGAATGAGTACATTACAGCAGCAAGGCCAATCGAGCTCAGGCTTTCAGCAACAAGAGGCCGGACCATCATCTATCAAAGTAATCATATTAATATAATAGGGGAGTCAAACAGTAAATTCATAAAAAAATTTAACACAACATGTAAAACGTTGCGATTTACCTTCAACGACGAGACGTGCAAGGATAATCCTTTAACATGGCTACAGGTAGAAATATATCGCTTCCTAAATGTTATTTATCTAACACATATTTTTTACAGAATGATTGGAGGAGTGGTATACATACATTAGGATGTGGCTCCGTCAGATCGAGTTGGGATCACGTTAAGGAACCCAAATTACCCAGACAAACCAATTGGTGTGTCATTTAGAAGAGTGGACCAGTTGTCGGTGAGAGTGATAAAGTCACTACTGGAAAAGGTAATGCAGAGCAACGCTATCTTTTTCGCGAATCACTTGTTAGTTTTAAATGTGGATAAAGTGTTGGCTATGGACGCAAAAACTTGCCAGGTTCAAACTTCGCAGACTTTTGTAAAGCTAAAAAACAGGGTATTATTGTTGTACCAACAGCAATTAATGAAAACAATTGTTTAGCTCGAGCCCTAGTCCTAGCAATAGCATTTAGTGGTAACGATACAATGCGCAGTAGCATGGCGAGACATGCAACTTTGCCTAAACAGTGGTGTAGACCTTAGTCAGGGTAGTAGTTGCGAGCATATTCAAGGATTTCAAAATCATTTAAACTCATATACCATTGTAGTTTATAATTCGCGTATAGGTGATTCGGTTTATTTTGAGGGTCGTAGGGAATCGGGAAGAGTAGTTTTAAATTTAATACTCGAAGACGAGCATAATAACGTAATTATCAGCTTAACTTCGGAATTTACCTGCGGTTATTACTGCGAGCAGTGCGAAAAACGTTATAATGTCAAAAAAGATCATGCGAAATGCTTGTACCAGTGTCCTTGTTGTCATCAAAAGCCGTCATGTTCCGTTCAAAATCCGAAAATTGTTTGCAATGATTGTAACAGAGATTTTTATCGACAAGAATGTTTTAAAAACCATAGAGACACATAGCTATGTAAAAAATTGCGTAGATGTTTAAAGTGTCTCAAAACCATTGAAGTAAAGGGTGAACATAGATGCAGATACAGTTGTTGCCCCACGTGCAGGGATCAGAAACCTATTGGACATCTTTGCTATATGCCTGTTAACAAGGCTCGAGATGACACTAGTAATGGTAAAGCATCTATGTTTATCTTTTATGATTTGGAATGCATGCAAGAGAAGGTGTGTGAGGGGACGAATGATCGATTTGTGCATGAGCCCAATCTATGTGTGGCAGCGAATGTTTGCTCTGTTTGTATCCAATACACCGACAATTTGGATGAACGATGTCCGATATGCAGCGAAAGAATACACATTCTCAGGGAAGATCCTGTTGAACCGTTTCTAACGTATGTTGCCGAGAAAGCACGAAAATTTAAAGTTACATTCATTGCACATAACATGAAGGGATACGATGGTTGTTTTGTGCTTAGATGCATGCTAGCTGATAATAATTATCGATGGAGACCTAAAGTCATCAACAACGGTCTAAAACTAATTTCCATTCAATGAGACGATATTAGCTTTATTGACTCCCTTAATTTTATCCCATCACCACTCTCGGCATTTCCGAAAACTTTCGATTTCTTCGAATCCAAAGGATATTTTCAATTTCTCTTCAACACATCCGCAAATCAGAATTACGAGGGCCCTTTACCTGCATATTAATATTGAAAGATCGGAAAAAACTTTTAGATTGGCACGCGGCCCAGAGCAATTATGTTTTTAAGATGAGCGAGGAGATTGTGATTGTCCGATGGATGTTAAGATTCTCGTTAAAGGCTGTATTAGTTTCTGGCCGACCTTCACGACCCAAAATAAAATCGATCCTTTTCAGGAGGCTACCACGATTGCTAGTGCTTGCAATAGTCTTTCGTAGGATTTGCCTCAAAAAAGAGCACAATCGGGCTCATTCCAAAAGGCGGCTACAAGCGTTCCAACAACCAGTCAAAAGTCGCCATACAGTGGTTACGCTGGGTGGAACATTCACAACAAGTGACCATACAGCATGCCAGAAAAGCTCGTGAGTTTAGAACACCTGAAGGTATTAAGGTCGATGGTTATTGTGTCGAATCGAATACCATTTACGAGTTTCTAGGGTGCTATTGGCACGGTTGCGAGGAATGTTTCCCCAATCAAGTCAATATTGATCCTAAACTGGGTGTAAATACACCCATGTTTGCCCGAAACGAAAACACCACTCCCCGATCTCAATTTCTACGCGAGGTTCGGATATAATATAGTGGAAATGCGTGAATACGATTTTTAAAAACTAATAATTGCAAACGATGAGTTGAGAGTGTTCATACAAAATCTAGGTGAACCAAGATGACGAGCCTTTAAACCCACGAGACGCGTTTTACGGTGGCCGCACTAATGCCAGTAAACTCTACCATGAGTGTGACGACATTAACGAGAAAATCATGCACTATGACGTGTGCTCATTATACCCTTATGTAAAGAAATATTGTATATATCCTGTAGGTCATCCAAAAATTCATGTAGGTTTAGATTGTACGAGCATTTCATTGGGCACGGTGGAGGGTTTAGTTAAATGTCGAGTAGTACCGCCCTCTAATCTCTATCAGCCCGTTTTGCCCCTAAAATTGCACGGCAAGTTGATGTTTTGTTATGTAGGACTTGTGGCGTTGAGCTAAATGAAGGAGAATGTGGACATAGTGAAACCGAGCGCTGTTTCGTTGGAACGATTGTAGCTGACGAATTGAGTAAGGCTATCACTAAAAATTATAAAACTTTGAATTTTCGAGATATGGTAGTATAAGGTAACCATATATGATAAAGCGACGAAACAGGGTGTTCAGTGGTTACAGCGATAATTTCCTGAAACTCAAACAGGAATGTTCCGGGTGGCCTAGCCATTGCACGTCAGAAGCCGAGAAGCTGAATTACGTACAGAATATTACGATAAAGAGCGAATCAGCTAGACGAAACGAATATTAAGAAAAATCCCGGTTTAAGGTACTTGGCCAAACTGATGTTAAACTCTTTTTGGGGTAAGTTTGGCCAACGCGGAAATTGAACCCAGTGCAGTATTGTATCTGAGCCAAAGGACTTTTTAAATTGTTTACGGATCCTTTGGTGCAGGTATAATCCATCATACCTATTAATGATAATGTAGTAATTGTAAATTGGGATAGACCTGAGGGTGAAGGTGAACCTCAAAAAACTATGACTGTGTCCATAGCCGCTTACACGACAGCTCATGCACGTTTAGAACTATATAGTTACCTAGAAAAACTAGATCATCGTGTTCTGTATTATGATACAGACAGTGTCATATTTGTGTAGGTGGTGTAAATGATCCGCCACTGGATTTTTAATGAAGCCTTAGTCATCTCATGAAGGGTAATATCTGAAGGTTATAGAAAGATTTTCGTGTTGAAAGCGTTAGATTTGATTGAGAAATAATGGTTTGGGTAAATTTTTATTGATACGACACTGGTAGGACTACTGGTCTTTTGCTTCCAGGTGTAAAGGAATTTGGTTAAATGAAACGGGTGTAGACGTACGAATGAATGAGTTTACAATTTTGTAATGTTATTTTAACGTATGATAAGGCATTCATATGCATATTTTTGATTGTAGAAATTTTTGGTAATGTTGTGCGATATTGATAAATGGAATGCGTATATGTGTATGTAAAAGGACATTAGAATGTGATGTTTTCACTGAAATTGTGCGGAAATAAAATTCGCGCACATGTAAGGTGTGTGTCATGGTCTGGAGAATAGACTGAATGAATGTGGTGAGGGTATATGATTTCTTCGAGGAGATTTTATAAATTTTCACGTAAAATAAAGATGGCAACGAGTGTTGTATAACAGCGCGATTGACCACGTTGGACATTGTGACGCGAGAGTAGAGCCACAGTGGAATGCTCAGTTGTGGTAGGTCAATTTTAAGTTTAGCGCGAACTTATTGGGCCGTATTGGCAATATGGCGAGTAGAAGGTATATAAGTGAGTGCCCAAAGGGAGATTTGGGTTTTGATAGTGAGAACCAACGGGCTAAAATTAATTGAAGATCGCGCGCGTTGAGGGGAACCATTAGAATGGGTGGAGTGTTGTTTATGAAATTGGAGTTTCGTAGTACGCATTTAAAGCGGCTACAATAACCCTTAGGGGGATAAATTGTATAGACATTCATAAATAAACAAGTTTAATATATTCAGAAGTTGAAGAAAAACATCAGTGATTTTTCTTCAAGAAATTTTGAAAGTGTGAAAGCAGATTTGAACATGACGTAGCAAATATTTTGAAAGTGTTCAGTAGAAGAGCGCGTGATCCAAAGTATTATATAAAGAAAGCCTGGAGTGACCAGCCATTTAAGTGAACGAAACAGGAATTTGTAAAGTTAGTTAAAACATTTGTGAACATCATTGATTTTGTTTGAGGTACATTTGTACAAGTGTTAGTAATACCAGGTGGAGTGTACAAAGAAAATAAAGAGTTTTACTATTTACATGGAAGTAAACATTCTCATAGTAATAAATGTTTGAAAGGGCAAACATTAAAGCCATAAGGTGATGTTATGATATGCGGAAGAGCCCATACATCAAGTACGCGAGTGAACGAACGATAGACACTGCGTTAGCGATTACGGCTTACCTCTTGTGATTATGAGTATAGTGCATTTGCAAAGCTAGAAAGGTTTATTGGGAGCAGACGATATGGACTACAATTTTTACTACACCGAAAAAGGATTAATTACCTTATTAAGTAAGAACTAGATTTAAGTTTTATTGAAGCAAGACGAGTACGATTATCTTTTAAGTACATCCTTTTATTGTTGTGTTAACTACTGTTCTTTCAAAGTAAAAGGTAATCGGACATGAGCTATTTTGTGTTTTAGTATTAAGGATATACATATATATATATATATATATATATATATATATAATCAATTGTTGAATTGATTACGCTATTTATTTATGTCAAATGTAGAATTTACTTAACAGGTTACATTTATTTTTCGTGTTGTTTGCCACTGAATTTAATCCTTGTCTATTTAGAGTTTGATGATTGTCCTGAAATTGCATAATAAGCCAGGTCGATTGCAAAATTTCATTTTAGCTTTGAAGTATTGAATCCGAACACCTTTTTACTATTCCTATTGCCTGAACACAGGCACTTGTTGAGGCAATAGTTACAACGGAATTGTCCATCCACCGTACTAAGAGAATGCCATCATTTTTTTCAATGACATGTTCGTTATCCCCCCGTTTCTTTTTTTTTAAATCTTGTTTTTTGGTCAGAGGGCAGGATTTTGCTATTCGATTTTCTCGAATTGTGCCAATTGCCCCGTAGCCTAAATTTCAAAGATAAGTCAACAAGTTCATACTAGTAAACAAGTTATCAATATAAATAACGTAGGGGAAGTTAGGCACTGGTATTTCTTCCAACATCAATATCAACGGTGCGGCACATTTCCCAACTAACTTGCTAATTTCCACGTCTTCTCGAGGGTCATTTCCCTGGTATAGATCAAAATCCACCAGATATCCATCTTTAGAGTTTAATGACCAGATTTTGTAGCCAAAGCGGATCGGTTTGACACGAATAAATTGATTACATCCGTGGCGTCCGTCATATCTAATCATTTCTTTTATAGTATTCATTAGCGGTCGCAATTTCCAAGCTTTGTCAGATTGATCTATTTGGGTATTGTCTGCCATATGGACGAATTTCTGAAATTTAAGAAATCTGTCTCTTCTCATCGAATTTGCAACTATTTTGTTGTGGACGTCGTCTTTCATATCACAAAATAACCGTTTTGATGGTAAATGGTTGTATCCACTGAGAATAAGAATTGCGATAAAACAACGGATTTCTGGTGTAGTAATTCCGGGATCAGCTTCATTTTTAAAATAAGCATATATTTGAGTTTGTTCAGCAAGGTACTGAAGTACGCTATCATCAAAAAGGATTTCAAATAGCTTAACAGGAGACATGTACTTGTACATAGAATAATCTTGTAAAGAACCAGCGTCCTGTACATATGTGTTTTAGAATAAATTAGGTGCGGACCATCCTGTATGTAAGATTTCATAAGTTTACGCGATATTGCACAACAAATAATTTATTCATCACCGCTGACGTGTATTTCTAAGAAACCGTAAGTTTCTGCACGTCAGAACGATTTTAACCAATCGCATAACGGCATCCCCCGCACGGTAGCCGCGAAACCGCCCACAGATGCACCTTTATAAACTCGCGACGCGCATAATAGGGGAGATGAATCTCAGTAGATTCAAGTCAAGCCGTTCCAGAAACCAGTAGCCGCAGCCGCACCGTTTGCTTAGTGTAAGCACCGACCTGTTGTTCACCGACGAAGAGTCCTTCGCGATCTGGCGATAACGCGCACCACGACGCACCGGGCAACCTAAAGTTCAATTCTGTACTGCTATTGATAGACACGTAAGTTGTAAAGTTATACAATCTCACAACTTACACTCAAACACTACAGACCGTAAATAATTCCGGGCCGAGCTCCAGGAGTTATACCACATACACCTAGAGTAACGCAGGGGTAGCCCCCGACGGAACTCGCCAATACAAAGTACACCTAGAGGAACGCAGGGGTAGCCCCCGACGTATCTTACAAAGTACTTGAGGGTGAAGGGTTGTTACAGGGCTGTAAAGACCTACGACCTTTCTCTTAGTATATCCAGTAAAGACAGGCCATCGCCTACGTCTTCTGCGCATTACTGAAATCCCGCTCGAAACTTATACACTACCTACAGACAAAACAATAACCGTACACGGTGTCTTGAATCGCAGAAGAGTACCTCCATAACCTGTTGTATAAATTTGTAGATAAATTGGTAGTCACTATAACCATCGTAAATACCTGGTACACGAACGTTTGTAAATAAATTAGAGTACGTAGATTTTCTATCTTTACGTAAACCGATTAGAGTAGTTTTAATATTAAGTATTTTGTTCCCTTGATTAATTATAAATAATCAAACTTAGTATAGAGAACGATAATTAATTTAGTTAGATAAATAATCTAATTGCCAAAATTAAACCGGTATTAATTAAAGAAAGAGCGTCCCGAGATCTCGCGTTTGCAGACGCGCATTCGCGTGTATTATTTCCCGAGGAGTAGGACATCCTTGCTTCAGCGCTCCAGAGTTACTAACATATAAGCACGATATCGATTTTCTCAACGATTCGAGTTCATTGCGCTGGCGCTCCGATCAACCACTGCATCAAGGATAACGCTCGCGCTACTGTACATGCAGGACCGTAACCTAAACTTTGCCTCTTAGGTAAGGAATAGATTAAAAAGACCATCTTTTGTTCACAGAAGCGACTTCGCACCCAGTGACGCCAGGACCCGGACCAGGGAGTTCTTACATACATATTTTGTTAGTTACCGTTTATTTTATTTATTGTAAATATTTGTTTAATATACGTGTTAAAAATGCTTTACGGATTTTATTTAAGGTTACAGTGTTAAGCCCATCCAGTACTACGAACCACACCCCGTTTATAAAATAAACCCGATTGAGCAAAGCCGAGGCAAAATAAAACCGCGTTGGGTTACCAAACCAGAAGGGCGCATTATAAATATAAGTATAGAACCCTAAAAGTAGGGGCGCATTACAATCTGCTTTAGGAAATGATAGAGGGGTCGGTTGAATATCACCAGGAATCCATTTTGGAACTGCTTTTGCAGAAATCCGATTTGTAATCCACTCCCGATTTTCTGTGAGAGGCATTTGTCTTACAGCTTCTACCAAAACCTCCTAAGAAATCATAAATGTATATAAATTATTTAGTACTTTATGAGGGGGTTTACGTTGTCAGGCTTGTCGCATCTATTACATTCTCCAATTCTCTCTCCATTTAGTAATGTTATTTCAACGGGCGCACACAACTGACGACCTGCAACAAAAATTATAACCTGAATAAAGCCATATATGTATTTTATTTTCCTACTACATTACCATTGAGGTTGCGAATCATTCCTCCTTAGTCCTCATCCCCGGAATACTCATCTGTGTCAACGTCAGGCTCGGGCGGTTCTATAAACATTTCATCTACGTTCCCAAGCAAGTTATTATCTTCCTCCAGTATATCCATAGCTTGTGAAAGCGAAAACCCTTTTCTAGAAAATTAAAAATCAATCAAAATAAAACATAGCAATGCAACAGTATAAGGTTCCAAGCGCCTACGGATACCATATGGTATCAGTGACATTTGACCTTACCTATTGCAATCAAATTACACCAAAATAGTTTTATTTAATGACAGTGGTATGCTATCATTCATAATCCTGTAATTACCGTATCATACTGCACTAAAAATAATATACAAATGTGTAAAAAAAATACCTACGCCTATCGTATATCCATGATTTAGTTACCTAATGTCAATCGCTCACAAAACAACTGAAACTTTATCAAAAGCACTGGACACCACGGAAATGAAGCCGATATACTATCGAATATAAAAACATTCGCTCGCGTCTCTTTCTTATTCGACCTGTTTACAATGCGCTCGAGAACGGAGGTTTTTTTTACCATACCATACGGTATCTGTAGGCGCTAATGGGTTAAACGACTTCTTCAGATTTTCTATAAAGTTGGGGGAATTTTCCAATTTGCCATTGAAGGTTTCACTATCCATTCTTTCACACGTGTAAAGAAAAATATGATTTTGATTTTATGGTTTTAGGTTATGTTCCATGTGTTCCCATAGATAAGAGATTTGTATAGAACTGCAACGCACTGCCAAACTCAACTAACCACTAGTGCTGTTAGTTGAAAATTCCCAACTTTGATTTTTAGTGCTTAATTGTCTTTGGTTGTTAGTGTTTAGTGGTTACTCCTTAAGCGGAGTATGAACGGTCTTATGCTGCGTAATATATTTATCTTTTTAATTATTAATGGTTAATTGTTAGTTGAGCATAAACTCAGCTTGTATTACGAAGCATCTAACCTCTGAAACATTATATCTAACATTCACATATTTGTATACAAAGTAATACTTACCCCTTTCTACAACGTTTATCGGTAATGTAGTTTTGAAAAAAATTGTTTTTAAATGTGATATATGAAGTAAAACGTATACAGGGGAAATGAAACCAACAATCAAAACAAAACGTCAAAATGGGAAATGTCAGAATAACATACAGGGTGTGGCGCGAAGAGTTTTGATTCAATATAATGGCGCATACAGTTATGTTAAAAATCTGAAATTACGAAGCTGTAGGTTTTGGATGACGCTGAGTTTAAATACAATATTGTCCTGAATGTGGCACTTCCGGTTATACCGGAAGTAGACGTCAACTTTGTTATTTTATTTTAAGTGGAACCTAATATTTTTTATTTTATTTTTGAATTCTACATGAAATTCTAGATAAAATTGTGCACAATGTCCTATACCAAAAATGAAGTATTTTCGAGATATTTCGATTTTTTAAAAATTTTGAAAAAATCCTAGGCCACATTGAATAACGATATCTCCATTAATAACGGAGCTAGTGACGTGAAATTGTAACCAATAAACAACAAGCGCTTGCCCGTTAACTCCATATATCCATCTCATTGATATTTCATACAGGGTGTTTTAAACTTAGCCGCCAACATGCACAATTTAAATCATTTATAAGTTGCTTACTTTAAACAACCATGATTTCCATTTCCATTATTTAAGGTGATATTTTGTTATTTTTTCATAAGTTATTAATTCTGAAAAGTAACCAATAGCCTGAAAGAATTATCATTAAAAACGTTGACTAGGTATTTTGTATTAATTTAATTAGACAACTTACAAACAAAACTAACTAAATGTAATATTAAACAAATAAAGTTCTATAATAAGTGTTCAAAATTAGCACCATCTACTTCTAAACATTTATGAATCCTTTTCATTAAGTTATGTCTTGTAATTCTGGAAATATGGTCGGGTGTTAAAGAATTAAAAGCAAGTAAGACTCTCTGCATCATATCTTCCTTTGTCGTAACATTTTCCGCTGTATTTTTTTAAGCCAATTCGTTTGGTATCGGTATTCCCTATACCTAATTCCAACCACTTTTGAGATATTTCATTATCTTAGTTAAAACATACCAACACTTGGTTTGATAGTTAGAACGTTAATTGTTTATGTTGTTTTGACAGTTTTCTTTACCAGTTTGTATTTCATAGTAAATAATGGCAAATGTAAAATTTACTAATGATGATTTTTAAATCTTATTATTATATACCGCGAGTGTAAAGGAATTGTTGAACGGACTTGCCGTGTTTTTGCAGAAACATATTCAAATCGACCAAATGCAACTGGTGATATTGTAAGAAGATTGCTTAAAAACTACCGTCAGTTTGGTCAATTTAAGACAAAAATTAATAAAAATAAACCACTAGTGGACAGTGACATAAACGAAATTAATGTTTTGGGTTATTTTACGCCCTCTCCAAATGCCTCCATTAGAGATTGTGAAAGAGATCATACTTTGTCGACGAGAACAATTAATCGCATTAAAAAAAAACACAAATGGAAACCATTTTTATATCATTTAGTGCAACACTTGATCTTGATCTTCCTCGAAGGGTAGAATTCTGTTAATGGTTTTTAGTGAAGACCCAAGAGGATGAAAACTTCATAAAAAAAGTTATATGGTGTGATGAAGCAAAATTTAGCAAAAATGGATCACTTAATCGACATAATTCCCATTTTTGGCCTAATGAAAATCCACATGTTAGTAGAGAACGTTATTTCAAAGATAGTTGGAGTTTTAATGTTTTTTGTGCAATAAAACACGATAAAATTTTAGAATTAAAATTTTATGATGAAAATTTAAATGGATAGATATTGCCACATTTTAGAAGAAGCCCAGCGTTACATACTTTAAGTAATGGAGAGGCGGCTTCAGCTTGGTATCAGTAAGATGGAGCACCTCCTCATAACTTTGGGCCTGTTGCTCAGCATCTTTACGACATGTTTGATGATAGATGGATTGCCAATCAGGGTGCGTTTCGTTGGCCAGCTCGCTCTCCTGGTTTGGCTTCTCTAGATTTTGGTATTTGGGGTTACATTAAAAATCAGGTATTTTCCAAACCTGTTACGACAAAGGAAGATATGATGCAGAGAGTCTTACTTGCTTTTAATTCTCTAACACCCGACCATTTTTTTTTTTTTTTTATGATTGTGGACCTGAACAGGCTAAATAAGGCCTATCGTGCTAAAGCACTCAGGAACACTTAGGAGGATGGATAGAGGGATAATGAATTTCCAATAGATGCCTATGAACAGCTACCTTAAATTTTCTCATATCATAAGTGAGAGGAAAACAGGAACTAGGGAGATCATTCCAGAGTTTAGAAGCCGCGTAGAAAAATGTGGATTGCGCCCGTTTGGTACGACAAGTGGAGATTTGTACTGCATACTGATGATGTGATTGAGCGAACCGAGTGTTTCTCGCAAAGATAGCCGGAGATGGTATCAAAGAATGTAATTCACCAGCACAATAGCCGTTGTAATAACGATAATACAAAGAAAGAACTGAAACCATCCTTCTATGCTCAAGGGACTGTATGTGAGAAGTTAAGGACGGGTCATTTATAAGCCTAATCGCTCTCTTTTGAATACGATCAACGATATCGAGAGCGTATTGGGGAGCACTAACCCAGAGTTGAGAATTATATTCCAGATGAGGCCGAATTTGGGCCTTATACAGCAAAAGGAGTTGTCGAGAGGTAAAGTACTCTTAGATCTGTACAAAAGCCTATTTTACGAGCAGCTGTTTTGGTAGCTGACAGAGATGGTCAACCCATGAGAGATTTGAAGATACAGTCATACCCAACAGAGTAATAGAGTCTGAAAACTTAAGAACTGAGCCATTCATACTTACAACAGGAAATGATCGATCTTTTTGGCGGACATAAGGCAACACTGAGTTTTGTTAGCATTAAATTTAACTAGATTATTGCTTCCCATTCGAGAATACGTTGAATGTCTTTGTTGATTGAATTTGCCATTTCAGCTTTAATTTCTTGATTTGACATAGAAGGTGGATTATCACTATGGGTAGACTTAGATGAACTACAGTGAAGAGTGCTATCGTCAGCAAAGCAATGGATGGAGTTAGTTGTTGAAGAAATAAGGTCGTTTATGTACAGCAGAAAAAGTGTAGACGCTATAACGGATCCCTGTGGTACGCCCGCGTTAATGCTAACTTCTTTTGAAAAAGCCATCAACTACGACACGTATTCGTCTTTATCAAGGAAACTAGAAACCCAGTTTCTGAGCGCATCATTTAACCCAAACGAGGTGAGTTTGGCAAGTAAACACTTATGCCAAACTTGGTCAAATGCCTTTGAGATATCTAAAGCGACTACAACTGTTTCACCGGACTGCTCTACTGTATCGTTCCAAACTTGGGTCACATATGAAAGAAGATCACCTGTTGAACGACTTTGCCTAAACCCATATTGATGGTCACTAAGGAGTTTGTTAGTTTCAAGAACGTGAGCAGTTGCTGATTGATGGCTTTTCCATGATTTTAGACAAAATGGAAGTGATGGCAATTGGTCTGTAATTTGAGGGATCTTATCGTCTTTTTGGGAATAGGTTGAACATTTGCTAACTTCCATGATGAAGGAATTCCCAGAAGATATAGAGATCGTATAGAGCTTAGATAGGACTGGTACTAGTTCGGGGAACATTTCTTTAAGACAATAGCTGGGATACCGTCTGAGCCAGTCACCTTATTGAGATCAAGCCTACTGATGATCGATTCCAAGAGCTTGTACCGAAAATGAATTGGTTTCATAACGTATGAAGAAGAGTTGACTAGGGCACATCTTTTCCAGAATCATTGAGACACGAGTTTGATGCAAACAAATCCACAAAACGTTGGCTTTGTCTACAGAATCAGCAACTACCGATCCGTCAATAGATGTCAGGAAATGAAGATGTTCGAAAGTTTTTACTAATGGCTTTTGCTAAAGACCAAAATTTACGACTGCCTAAAGGAGATGTAGCTAGTTCATTGCATTTTCGTTGTTCGAACAACTTTTTAGTTTTAGTGATGACACTTTTGCAGATATTTCTAGCACCAACGTATCTACATGACTGTCAACCGATTTATTAGATTTCCATTTAATGTAACATTTATTTTTAAAGATATTGCATCAGAACAAGCCTTATTGAACCAGGGTTGGGAACGTGAATGACCTACACGGTACTGTTTTTCGGAATGTATAACTCCATTCCCATGAGGATGACTTCAGATACTGAAAGAGCGATGTCCGAAGAAGAGGACGACTTAAAACAATATTCACGCCATGGAAAGGTTGCAAAGAAATCCCGTAAATCACTCCATCGAGCTGACTTAAAACACCACAAGGTTCTATCGGTTTTGCGAACAACAGTGGAATTAGGTACAGTAGAAATGATTTTTATTAGACAATGGTCGGAAAGACCTAAAGGCGAAAGAACGGAAGTTTTATAAACAAGAGGGTTTGATGTAAGAAAGAGATCTAGAAGATGTGGAGTATGGTTAGGGTTATCAGGGATTCTTGTGGGTTCAGAAATCATTTGTATGAGATCACATGAAATAGCAAATGTTTCTGCACTATGACCAGCGGGATTTGTAGTAGATGAAAATTGAAGCCAATTAGAGTTATGAACATTGAAATCGCCTACAAATGAGATATCGCAAGATGGAAACTGAGACAGGAGATAGTCAACTTTCGAAAATTGCAAGTCGGGTGACTCGGAGCTTTCCGAGGAGACTTGTGTTTCAGACAGAAACAATATCAGGTTGTAATTGTTCAAGATGTTGGTGAATAGCATTAAGATTAGACCTGATACCGCGGATGTTGCAGTAGTGAATCAGAAAGTTGATACTTTCGATGACCGAGGTCGCTTGGGCCCTGCCCTCCCGGACATCCGAATGGGGCAGGATTTTACGTCCGGAATTTATAACCCTAGAAATCACAGCCATCTTATTTTTTAATTTGGGACTTTTAATCCGATAGGAAGAAAGTGAGGGCGAGAAGGAAGAATAAGGATGAGAATAGATTGAGGATGATGGAAAAGGTAACCGGCAGCCCTTACCGAGCTCAGAAAATCGGAGACCCAATATTAAGGAGCCCATGGTAAGGGTGGTGGTACCTCCCCGGCTGGCATGGAGTATACATGCCTACCATTTCCAGAATTACAAGACATAACTTAATGAAAAGGATTCATAAATGTTTAGAAGTAGATGGTGCTAATTTTGAACATTTATTATAAAACTTCATTTGTTTAACATTACATTTAGTTAATTTTGTTTGTAAGTTATCTAATTAAATTAATACAAAATACCTAGTCAACGTTTTTAATGATATCCACAATTAATAATTCTTTCAGGCCAGAATTAATAATTTAAGAAAAAATAACAAAATATCACCTTAAATAATGGAAATCATGGCCTACCCTTTACTAATGTTGAAATAATTAAGTGTTGTTATGTTTTAACTAAGATAATGAAATATCTCAAAAGTGGTTGGATTTAGGTATAGGCAATACTGATACCAAACGAATTGGCTTAAAAAAATACAGCGGAAAATGTAATAAAATACAGGGTGTTCTATTTAAAGTAAGCAACTTATAAATGATTTAAATTGTGCATGTTGGCGGCTAAGTTTAAAACACCCTGTATGAAATATCAATGAGATGGATATATGGTTAACGAGCAAACGCTTGTTTTTAGTTACAATTTCCGTCACTAGCTTCGTTATTAATGGAGATATCGCTATTCAATGTGGACAAGGATTTTTCAAAATTTAAAAAAATCGAAATATCTCAAAATACTTCATTTTGGTATAGGACATTGTGCACAAATTTTATCTAGAATTTCATGTAGAATTCGAAAATAAAATAAAAATATTAGGTTCCAAAAATAACAAAGTTGACGTCTACGGTATAACCGAAGTGCCACATTCAGGACAATATTATTTGAACTCAGCGTCATCCAAAATTCAGCTTCGTAATTTCAGATTTTAACATAACTGTATCCGCCATTACTTTTAATCAAAACTCTTCCCAACACTCTGCATTAAGTGTAAAGATTATCACAGTAGCACATATTCACACGGCAGACTTACGTTCCTTGATTCTGTTTTATGCTAGCACACACGAATAAAAAAAAACAGAGCATTGTAACCAAATTATTATAATAACGTAGGTTGGCAAAAACTGATTTTAATGTCACAATTTACAACTTTTTTTGTTTTAATTTTGCTTATTTTCGTAATGAACTTATTATAAAAGAGGTTGCATAATTATACTAATGAAATGTTATTACATTTATTTCATTTCTTTTAATTTCCATTTTGTAGGTTGGAAGGTGGTGTGATGTTCCACATCAGATATTTATTATTGTTATGATTTTATTATCATTTTAAAAAGAAATCATTCCATGTTGAGTTTGTAAAAGATTAGATAGTGTCGATTTAATAGTGTCGATCTAAAGCGGATTTGTTCCGTTATAATGTCCAAAGATGAAGCAGAACATGTAGAGCATTGTGGATTGGCAGAAGTTATTTATTGATGTAAGGAAAAATCTAAACGTGACGCGAGCAATAATAACCAACATAAGTCCTGCTTTTATAATTCGGAAATGTGGAATGTGGAATACCTAAAAGCACTTATAAAGATTACAATCAGAAATAGAATAAAATAAATGACTATTGAAACTAGATTCATTGAACGTACGTTGTGCATAAACTCGGAAAAGTATTTGGTGCATTTAAATTTCATCTAATCTCTTTTTACGTCAAATTGAATTAATAAATTATGGGAAAGATTAAACTGGAAAATCTCCAAATAGAATAATTAAATTTAAAGTTAATTATCCAGAATGTTTTGGTAAAAAGAAACCTTTGAAATATCCGTTGAATAACAGCACAGTAAAAGATTACTACAAAAAAGATTCTGACAAATATCACCCTTTAATCTTATGTACCCAATCCATCTATTTCGTTTAAATATTTAATTCCGAATTTGGAAAATGTTTTCGCTTAAAAGTATATAAATGTTCTGCAATTTTAAAGGACGTCTGTAGATAATTTATTATCGGTCTTCACTTTCCAAACAAAAAATAATAAAATTTGGTTGAAATCCTTTTAAATCGATTAGCGCTTCATTTATTTTAGTTGATTTATGATGCGGTGCGATCATTTTAACCATCATCTCATATTACTTTCGCTGAATATAAATTCCTTATTAAGTCAAGTCTTCGTTGAAATTGAAATATGCTTGTTTTATTATAGTACGAAATGTTTTCAACCAATTTCTTTATGATACGTAATTAAATTAATCGGCTATACTCGGTATTTTCGGATGGAGTCCAACACGATCTACACATTTGGTTATAATTCATAATCGTTTTTCCTCTGTTGACGAGTTGAGTTGTGCTTAAGTCAGAACAGGTTCTGTGGTTCCTGAACGGATGTCTAAACTTTATACATTGTTATCATACAACTGAGTTGTACATTTGTATTTTTCATTTTTATTTTGACCACCGTGTATGCCAATTTTGATAACATGTAACGTGTTTTGAGTGCAGCTGAAGTGAGTTTGCATGAAAATAATTTTTTTGTGTGTATGCGTAATGTAAGTTGTGTAAATGATACGCCACTGGATTTATAATGAAGCCTTAGTTATCGTATGAACGAATATTTGGATGTTAGACAAATATTTTTGCATTGAAAGCGTTAAATTTGGTTGAGAAATAATGTTTTGAGTAGATTTTTATGGATACGACACTGGTAAAACTACTGATCATTTACCACTGTGTATGAAGGAATTTGAACCAAAGGAAATGGTTGTAGACGTATGAGTGAGTGAGTTGTTGTATATTGATATTTTATTAATGTACAGTAAGTAATATGGATGCATATTTTTGTTTGTAGAAACTTTTGTAATGTTGTGCAGTATTGATAAAGTGAATGCCTATGTGTAAAGAGACATTAGAGTGGGACGATTTAAAATGATGCAAATAAAATTTGTATGGAAAGTTGAATATAATCTGGGAAATACTGAATGAATATGGCAGGAAGATTTCTTCAAAATTTAAATTTTGTAAAATAAAGATGGCAATGTTTATAAGGATAGTGATTGAGTCCTGTTACATTGGACGCGATAGGAAACGCAAAATTTTGTGATAGGTGAATTTTCTTAGCGCGAACTTTTGTGATGTTGGCAATATGGCGGGCAAAGGTATATGAGTGCCCACATTAGAGGAATTAAGAAGCTAGATGGTTAGATTTTTGAGTACTTGCGCGTGATAACCATCAGAATGGTTAGTTGTTGGAGTTTCTTTGTGAAAATTATGTTTAGCAGGACCTGTTTACCCATTTTAACCTAAAATAATCGTAAACATTCAAAATAACTGTAATACATTGTGAATTGAAGGAAACATTAGTGATTTTCTTCAAGAAAAAAAAATTAGGCAGATTAAAGTTAATACAACAAATATTTTGTTATCTGATTGTGAGACGTGACCTAAGATTATTATAAAGAGACCTAGGTAACCATTTTGCTACCGAAATAAAAGTTTGAATTTAGTTAAAATACTGGTGATTATTTTGACCTTGAATGTGTACAACCATTAGCAATACCAAGTGATTGTCTGAAAACAAATAAGAACATTAATGTGTATATATAAATAACCATTTTGTTATTGGGTAAACGTTTTGAACAAATATCACAGTGTTAGGCTAAAAGCCCTAAAATAGTGAACAAACCATAGACATTGCGTTAGTGAGTGCTATACCGAGTGCGTTTCACTTTTTTTTTTGTTTAAAAAGGATTACCTAACCATATATTTACAAAAAAGGATTAATTAATGTGATAAGTAATTTTTAAAATTTTACTAAACCAAAACAAGTACGATTATCTTTGATATATTTTTTTTCTTTTGTTTTGTTGCATTAAGTAACCCATTCGTTCAAAAGGTAATCGAACTTTAATTATTTTGTTGTGTTTAGTTAAAGAAAAAATTTTAATCGTAACCTATTTATGGGTGGTTTTTCTTAACTACGCCATTTAATAATTTATTAAGAATTTGTCTATATAATATTTTAACTTTTGTTTATTTGTTCAATCGTGTAACTGGTTAATTCTGATAAAAAGTCTTTCATATTTTCGAATTTAAGGATGGATTAAATTGCGTAATGAACCAGATCAATCACAAAATTTCATTTGCTTTGAAATAAAAAGCAGAACAGTACAAAAACATTTTTCTTTTATATTCAGCCTACATTACCGTTTTGAAGTATTAAAGCTGAAACATATTTAGGAATGTCTAACTACGATTTTATTGATAAAGTATTAATAAAATTAATAAAATATAACAATTGCATTGATGATATCAGCACTAATCATTCTAACGTTGAATTATTCAGCAATCAACGAACATTGTTTTTTTCTTTAAGATAACAATTCATTGTTAAACCGATTTCGTTTATTTTGTTTAGAATTTTCCAAATTGGGAACATTTATTTAATTCAAAGTTATAAATATAAATTTTAGATATACAGGGACATTTTAAAACGTTTTATTTTTATGTTGAAGCTTAATTTAATTGTTCATAAGTTATCGAATCACTAAATTTTCTGAAATTTTAAGACGATTTGTTTGGAAACGTGTTTGACTCTGAGACGTTAGTGTATGAATTTACTGAGTAGGCTGCAATAGGATAGGAATAATTTACCATCTCGCCTAAGACGATTTGTTTTAGCAAAATTTAAAATTGTGGTGGCACCAAGAGAGATATTTTCCGAACTGAGCTGTATAAGTTGTGAATTTATGGTAAGTGTAAGGTGTTTGAGCTTGTTATTCAATCATTTTACTTCTTTAAACCTTGTTCAAAGGTAACACAGTTTTTAAATATCATATGAATGTGTTGGTTTTAGTGTAGTACTCTGTATTAAATCATAATATACGGGTGCCCGGAAATAGTTTCCTGGGAATTTAGAAAAATAAAATGAACTTTAAAGGGCCTTTTTTACAAAAGTTGAATTTTTTTAGTTTTTGGACAATATCTCAGAACCATTCGAGATATGATACAAATTTTTTAAAAACAGTAAAGTTTATTTAAAACAACTTTGGTTACTCTTCGAACAGCTATCGAGTTAATCCTGTACTATGTCAAAGTTAATTAAATAAAAAGTTAAATTATTATTGAACTTTGTGCGTTCAACAATTTCTATAGTTTTTTGTTTGAAGTATTTTTTTGGCTATCGAGGACAATTAAATCACTCAAATAAACAAACAAAATTTTTTTTGCAAAATAAAATTTTGTTTTTTCTTCGATAGCTCAGGAATTTAAAAGTCGTTTTAATTGTTAATCTTTTACTGTTGAAGGTTAATTTTAAATAAATACAGTAAATTATATATATATATATATAATATATAATATAATATATATATATATATATATATATATATATATATATATATATATATATATATTTAAATAGTGATAAATTATCCTAAAGTGGGTTTTTAAAAAGCGAAACATACTGTAATGCAACAACGCACAAAAATTAAAAGTTTAAAACACTAAGAAGGTTAATGGAAAAATCAAATCTTAAAACATTGCTGCAGTTATGCAAACAAACTTATATAAGTGAATCGTCTAACATGTAATCCTATGTCTTAAAATTATTGCATATTTGCGTGAATAAAAAATATTTTTAGAAATTCCAAATTTAAAATTATTTAAAAAAATGTAATAAGCAAAATACAGTTTTTTAGATTTTTTTTCACTTTCATTTATTACCTAGAGCTACGTTTTGTTGAAGAACTTTCAATAAAGTTTACCCATCCGACATGGACAGATCGTATGGAAGCCCAAATTTACAACAGAAGCTTTGCTGCTTTAAAATTAAAATGGTGAAGCAATAGAAATAAAACAAATTATGCAATCTTGTATTACGAAATTCAACCGAAAAATGGGTGGAAGATAAAATCAAGGTTTAACACGAATCTTGGATTCCTTTGAGGCGAAAAAGTTTGTTTTTCATGCTTTCCTAAATGGGTGGAAAATACCTCGGAATTTTTATTGCATTTAGGTGGAACCAGCATGTTAGATTTACAATTTGTTAATGTTATCGTGAATTTTTTTGATGGACCGGAAATTTTTAAAATAAAAATTATTGATTTTATAATTCAAAATTGTCAATTTCAAATCCTCAAAGAACAAATTTTTATTTCCTTGAACAGTAATGGTGAAAACTTTTGAAACTTTTTGGTCTTTAAGATAATAAAATGGAAACTATTAAAAATAAATTTTGGAGAACTTGTTCAAATCAAATGTGTTAAACCAAAAAATTCAATAGACATTTGTGGACCAAGCAGAAGATTACAACCAAACTTTAAGTAAATTTACCTTAAAATATCTTAATGAAGATTTAAAATTTAGATTTCGAAAGGGGTATGCAAATTTTATTCAAATATTTAAGATTTTTTGAATTTGAATTTCAAAAAAATTTTTAATATAAATTTAAAGTCATTATAAAAGTTAATTTTTATCCTTACAAAATGAAAAAATACATCTTAATCTTATGTTGGAAAAATTTTGAAAAACTTTTTGGGTTTTTAATAGTTAAATATTGCAAAACTGGAAATTTGATTGAAAAGAAATTACTTAAGTTATTTTAACCAAGCCATAAATTTTTTAATGTCCAAAAATTTTTTAAATTAACTGCAAACAGTTTTGGGAACGGCTTTTGACATTCATTAAACCTAATATGGAAAATCCAAATTTTACCTAATTATTTTTTGTTATAATTTCTAAAAATTAAGGGAAGTATACACAAAGTGGAATTGGGTTTGTCCAAAATATTAAAAATAAAAAACATGAAATATATATTGGATGGGTATTCTAAACATTTTCTACTTTGATATGTAAATTTTAAAAATTTAACTTCCCAAATTTCATAATAAAAATACATTTATTTTGTTAAACTGAAAGGAATATGGAAAATTAACAAAATTTTACTTACTTAATGTTTGTAAAAGGAGAAAATTTTTTTTTACAAAACTCTGGGTTTTTAATGGTTGATTTAATGTATTTCACAATCTTAAATGTCAGGAAATTTTGTTACTTTTAAGATTTATTTAAATACCCTGTGGCCTATACCAAATTTAATAAAATTAAGTTGCTAATTTTAAAATAGGATCCACGAAACGTCAAAAAAACTAACAATAGTTAAAGGTGGGATAGAAGCATTTTGAAAAAAACTATTTATTTAAAAACCAATAAACTTCAATTGTGCCAATTTTCCAACACAAAAAATATCCGTGATTAAATTTTTTTTATAATTTTATTTTATGATTTCAATTATGTGAGTTACATATTGAGAGGGTTTAAAATTTGGGTTTCCTTTTTAAGCGACAATTTATTTTTCTTAACAACCTTAAAGAATTTTAGGTTTTAAAATTTAATTTAATTATAATAGCTGGTTTAATATAACAAATACATATTTTTTTTAATTAAATTTTAGGATCTCGAAAAATAAATCTCCCCACACCTTAAATTTAATATAAAGTATATTTAACTCTATAAAAAAAAACCACAACAAATACTTTTACAATTTTTGTGAAAATGCATGCAATGTCAATGCCAGCGTACTAGTGTGGACATATTTTGCCTGCTTATTAACCTGAAGCGCAAATACTGTTTCGAATTTTACTACAACTTGTTAATAAAGAATATGATATAACAATGACTATTAACAATAGTCATTGCTATTAACCAATAGTCACTGTGATATCAGCGTTGTTTTTAACTGTTATTTTTTTGTTACATTCACTGTTATTTATAACCATACCCTTCCACAAATGTACGCCTATGTTGCTGGCAGAACCGTCCCCTCCGTTTGCCCCTCTGCATTAATGTTATGTTGGGGCCAAACAATTCCTTATAAAATGATAAGGAATGCTGGGTCTATCTTGGTTCATAATCATTGGTCACTCAATTATATACCTTCTGTTCGCCTCATTGACAATACGTCACAATAAGTTCGCGTTAAACTTAAAATTCACCTATCACAAGTGAGCATTCCACTGAGACTCTACTCTCGCGACACAATGTCCAACATGGACATCACGCTATCCTTATACCACACTCGTCGCTATCTTTATTTTAGTTATGTTTAATAGTGTGGTAGTTTCATGGTTAAGAACAGTTCACTTGTTTTGTTGAAAAGGTTAATAGCCAACAAGTAATTGTGTGATGAAATTGTATACATTTTACGTACGTTTCGGGAAATTGTGTCAATTGACGACTATTCCCTTCTTCAGAAATATAATGCGGGTGAATATTTATAAATTTTTTAAATTCTAGCTTAAATCTAAAAATAATGTTATAATTAGTTATCAATACTATTGTTAAGTTATCTTACAACTTACCATGATGAACGAATACTAATTAAATTAAAAAGAAGAAAGAAGGTGTTACTATATATACTTAATGTGTACATTTAAACACGACCAAAAGAACAAACATATTAAATTTAAGTTCTTCAACAACCCTATAAAGTAAGAAAAAGTTTTAAAGAATTTTCAATATATTTAATTCTATTAGAATTACCGTAATAACGGGTGCAGACTTGGACCCACATATTCACTAAATATCAAATAAGCCATAAATTTTTTCCTTTTTTTATTAATAATTAATACTGTACTTTATGTTCAGCACGTGTATGTTAAAGAAACGCTGTCGAATATCAAAGTGAAAAGTTCTTTAAACCCCCAAGCCAACTTAAAATTAATATCAGGATTATCAACTAGTTACAAATTACGTTATACTATAAAGCGAAATTATGTTATCTAAGTTAAAGGTGTTTAATTAAGTTAAGGTAAATGTTGCTTAAATTATTGATATCAGTTTTATGGTTACAGTATTATATTTTTGAATATAGAACATTTCCATGAAAATTCTTTAGGATGATTATCTTCGCATGCTAAACTTTGTTTATCGTCGAAATCAAAAGTATGACCAAATTCTAAATAATGGTGTTGTGCTACCCGTTTTTTAATCATTTGTGAAGTTTGTCCAACATAAGATTTGGAGCAGTTGTTACAATTAATTTTATAAATTAAATTTGATTTATTATCAACCGGTATACCAGCTTTTAGTATGGAGTAAAAACTATTGATTGTGTTGAAATTTTTAAAAGTGATATGATTTGATTCTTGTTGCGTTTTATAGAGTATGATTTAGTTAATTTTTGTAGTGACATTAGGTATATATGGTAATATGGAGTATTGTTTAGCATCCTTTTTATCTTTATGGTTGTATCTATTGTTTATCCAATTAATTCTTTTATTTATATGTTTATTTATAAATTGTAGGGGGAAATCATTTTGAACTAGTGCTTTTTAAGGCATTGATAATATTATTCTTAAATTTGATGTAATTTAGTGAATTGAAATTAAGATATCTACCCGACCATAAAGCTTTAGTATACCAGTTGCTAATAATTGTTTTACCATCATTTAGTAGTGTAATATCTAGGAAGTTAAGTTTTTGATCATTTTCGTTTTCTATAGTAAATTGAATTCTTGGATGAAAGTTATAACAATGTGTGACGAGTGAGTCTATAAATTCAGGGTTCATTAAAAGAACACAGTCATCCACATATCTTTTGTAAAAATTAATTTTGTCATTCCAATAATCAGTGTCGAGGATTTTGTCCTCGATATATTCCATGACCAAGTTAGCTACTACAGATGAAAGTGGACTGCCCATAGCAATGCCAAAAGTTTGTTAGTAAAAAGTATTTTTATATTGGAAGTAAGTTGAATTGAGGATTAACTCAGTGGCTTTGATAAAATTTGTTTCTGATAATTTTGTAAACTTAGAGATATTTTTCCATTTGTTTTGCACTTAATAACTAAATCAGTGGGAATATCTGTGAACAACGTCTGAACATCTAAACTAACAAGTTTGTAATTTTTGGGTATATAATGGTTTTTTACACATTTGTGGAAAGCCCAAGAATCTTTAGTGTGGAAAGGTGATTTTCCAACTGCATTGTACACTATTTTTGTAAGAAGTTTTGAAAGTTTGTAAGTTGGAGATTGAATGTTGCTAATGATAGGTCTTAGTGAAATGTTAGTTTTATGTAACTTAGGAAGTCCGTAAATTTTGGGTGGTACCGATTTATTAATTTTTAAGTTTTTACCGGTTTGTTCATCAATTTGGTTTTCATTTTTACATTTTTGTACTAAACTGTTTCAATTTTCAATTTTGTAAGTTGGATCAGAATCTAATTTTGAATAAGTGGAAGGAAGCATCATTAAGTAAATTTAACCTCTACCCAGCCTAAGCGCTTGTGATTTTCATTACACTCGCTTAACTTCGCAAAAAGAACCTAGCGTTTCGCTGATCGTTCCGGTTCCGGCATCGTGATCTTCGCCGCTTCGGAGGTAAATCTGTCACTGCTTGCATACAGATAATACGAAGAAGCGGTCATCAGTACAGGAGCCACAGCCTAGCCGCAAGCAGGAGCCGCCGGAATATAGGAGCAGCAGCGGAAATTTCCAGGAACGTCTAGGACACCGCCAACAGCAGGACCGTCGTCGGGTCAAGGTCAACTCTAATAGGCTAAAGGTCATTAATAAAGAATTTTAATTTAATTACTTGTTGTTTTATTTTAACTTTGTATTTCCACCTTTCGAATTGGGTCTCTGATTTCCAAGCCTTTTTCCTCGGGGTGTGAGGCTGCACCTTGGCAGAGACCCGCTCTTTCATTAAAACAGAACAAATTTCTATTTCTTTTATTCCAAAGCCTATTATTAACAACACTGCCGAGATGGTAAAGCAAGGCCGCCGCCGAGCTACTATCAAAGCGGTGTCCCCTAACCCCGTCGACACCCGTCCACCTACACCACCACCTACACACACAACGTACACCTACGCATACACACTCGCCTCTCCACCACCTTCCTCACGCACACGATCTCATTCCAACGCCTCATCCATTTCCACTACCTCCACACACTCCTACATTTCAACACGATCCACACAAAAACCCGAACACACTCACAAACCTGCCCTGTTACCCACACCAACCCAGCCACCATCACCGTTACCTTTACATCTACCCCTACCTTTACCTTTACCTTCACTCAACACGATTCCCATTCCCTCTACCTCCAGCAACACACTCACCGTACCAATCTCAGATATTGCATCCGCAATATCCCGAAATCCATCAAATCCCAAAAATCCCTGTTTAACTCCCTGAAACCCTTAAACCTCCCGTGGTCGAACTTAACGTTCAACCACAACCAAACCTGCCTCCTTCAAACTTCCATTCCCTTACCTGATGGAACGCAACTACGGTTGCGTCACCATTTTGGTGAACCTTCCCTTACCCTCACCCAACTATCCGGTCCTCGTCAACCTAACACCAATCCTAGACATCCATCCTTTTCCTGCGTGATTCGTCACGTGGACAAGGACATCCTTGCCGACGAGATCCTCGGTGCTATCGACCTGCCTCACGTGAGAAAGGCCGTGCGCATCACCTCGAAGGCCACCAACAATCCTACCTCCTAGTCAGCCTAATCATCACCTCCCAAACCACCCTAGAATTCCTACTCGCAACCGGTGTCTTCATGTTCGGAGACACTACAGTTCGAACCTTCCTATCCTGCACCTCCCCATGTATTGTGTCACCTGCACGCAGGTGGGACATACCTCTGAGGACTGTCCCACACGAACCATCCGTTGTCCCTCTGTGGCGGAAGCCACAGATCCACGTCCTGCAAATCCGCGGCAAACTAAGTAGCAACTACGGGGATGCCCACCCAACCTACTCCTTTAGTGCCGGAAGCGGCGGAACCTCCCAGTTCTCCGTCACAGATGGCAATCCTCGATCCCATCATGTCTGACGAGTCTGACTCGGAAGACACCATCCACCTCAAGCCTATCCCCGACACCGATCCCGTCTCCATCAAATCCTTTATCCAAGTCCTTACACACGCTCTCCTAGACCTGTTTCCCACCCACCAACGCCGTGTTTTCCGAACCCTCCAATCCCTATCCCTCAACTTCTTCCAACGGCAGATCAACGTCTGCGTAGCCGATACGCGGAGGAAGGTCGCCGTAGTCCGCCAACCTCTTCCTTAAACGCCTTTATTCCCAATGGATATCGTAACAGGGACCATTAATGCCAGGGGCGTTCGCCGGAAACGTTCCCTACTAAAACACTTCCTTCACACGCACAACGTTCACGTCCTCTCAATCACTGAGACCAAACTTTCACACAAATGCACACTACAATTTAACACCTATAATACCTTCCGTAACAATAGCGCGCATGGAAGCGCCCTCCTAATCAAAAACTGTTTTCCTTCCACTCCATTTCAATTACCCGCGCACCTGCAGCAACTCGAATGTGTTGCTGCAACGGTGCACTTCCCAACTCCTATAGTATTCATATCCTACTACATTCCACCCGGCCACAATACACTTTCTGATGACCTATTAGTGTATGCCTCCAGCCTCCCAAATGCAGTCATCTTAGGTGACTTCAATGCCCGCCATATTCAATTCGGTGACACCGCAACAAATGGAAACGGCAACAGACTATCATCTGCTCTGTTGTAATTGCCTTTGTTGAGGATCGTCAATACACAACCCACGTATTTCGACCACCTAGGTGCCTCAATAATAGATCATGTAATAGTTTCAGAACCAATAGCTCAATACTTCGACCGTGAGTGCTTTCTAGGCACCACGATCACTTCCGATCATATTCCTCTTCTGGTCAAAACCTCATTTTGTCCAGCTCCCCCAATACGTCCTCAAAACACAATCATTAAAGATTTTTCCAATGCAGACTGGAATGTGTTCGCCGAACACATCTCCAACAATCTTCCTTCACCCGAACTTCAATCCACCCAAGATCTTGAGAGAGCCATTAGGGACCTAACATCCGTAATTACGTAAGCGGTCGACACCTCAGTCCCGCTTAAAAACATCGACATTTCAAAAAAACCGCTCCCACGACACATTGTGAACTGGATCAAAGAGAAGAGACGAATCTATCGTCAATTCTTGAGATCCAGGGATCCGGCTCTCAAAACCGAATACAACCGCCTTAACGCCTTAATCAGGCGAGAAACCAATAAACACACAGAAGATTCCTGGGCTAAAGCCACTTCCCAGTTAGACTATCGTGACGGTAAACGCTTCTGGCAACAGTTTGATAGACTGACCAGAAGGAAAACTAACCCGAAATCCCATCTAACCGACCCCAAGGGCAACCTAATCTCTTCCGACCAAGGAAAGGCCGATTTCTTTGGTCAGCACCTCCAATCCAGATTCCAATCCCCCAATGATCCCCAATTCAATCCTGTGTTCAAGGAATTCCTCGAGAACCGCCTCGAGGAATTCCGAAACCTTAACCTTCCCGAACCCCTACTAGATAACCAGAGTTTTTTCTATGCCCCAATTACGCCCGATCAAATCAATGTTTATTTTAAAAAAGGCAAAAATTCAGCCCCAGGCCACGACGGCCTGAATAGAAAAATCTTGCGCCACCTACCCGACCCATGCCTCCAACTTCTTGCAAATATCTATAACAGATGCCTAACCCTCGCACACTTCCCGACGGATTGGAAATCGGCCTCCACCGTCATGATACCAAAACCTCACGCCGACCTAACCTCATCTAATTCCTATAGACCCATATCCCTCCTGAGTTGCCTCGGAAAATGCTTCGAGCAAATTCTAGCCAGGCGGCTCAGGGAACACCTAGAATTTAACGACCTTCTTCCTAATGGCCAATTCGGCTTCCGTCCAAACCGAACGTGTCACGATCCCTTGTTGAAGCTGCTTACCGAAACCACCAGAGCATTCAACCACAAGCAATGCAATCTGGCTGTGTTCTTGGATATTAAGCAAGCATTTGACAGGGTCTGGCACGCCGATCTCCTTCAAAAAATCCGAAACCTGAACATTTCCGAAACCTTCTCCAAACTCCTGCTTTCCTACCTGACCAATCGGTCGGTCAGGGTGAAAGTAGGGAAAAACCTTTCAGATCCTTTCCAACCCTCAGCGGGCGTTCCGCAAGGTTCTGCCTTAGCCCCCATCCTTTACACCATCTTCGCTTCAGACACCCTCAAGTCACCCAACCCGGAGTAGTCGTAGCGCAGTTTGCAGATGACACCGCCTTCTGGTCGGTTAATCAGAACAGCGAAACGGCCTCCAACCGCATTTCCAAAACCCTTCAGAACTTTTCCAACTGGGCCAACCGGTGGAGAGTCTCTATTAACCCCTCCAAAACCCAAGCCATCTTTTTCCACCACCCTAACTACGTCGAAGATAAATTCCCAAACCTATCCTCCAGAAATGTCTCGATCACCATAAACCAAGAGAATCCCCTTCAAGACCAAATTACATATCTAGGCATCCTATTCACGAGAACACTCAATTGGCTCCCCGATGTCAGGAAAACACTAAACAGAATTAGAAACCGTGCAAACCTACTGGGCGCCCTCCGGGGTCGAATCAGAGGTTGCCACCCCAAAACACTCCAACACACATACAAAACTTACATCCGCCCTGTTATGGTTTCCGAGCACCAATTTACACAAACATAAACCCTAACCACCTTTCCTATAGCATCCTGTGAACGCCGAATCTTTAGACGTATACGAGCTACCCTTCAGGTACCCCAGCGACCTCACAACACAACACGCAAACATACCATCAATCACACACAGAATCCAAACACTCCAGAAAAACTTTACACACAAAAGAATTTTCGGCGACACCATCCCAACCAAAGAAATCCTCACAATTTCCTACACCTACCAACCTCCCAAATTCCCGCGCAAAAAACCCAAGCGCAAATTTAAACACTGCCTGAAATAACTCATTATTCCTGCCTGTTCTTATAATCATTCCTGCATTCATTTTATCCCGTCAACCTGAAATCACACATATTCCTGCTTATTCACATTCATTCATCATCATCTCTCAGTTCCTATTAATAATCTAAAAACCATTCTTTTATTCCACCTGACCCACCTAGATTATACGATCATGAACATCCAGCCAGACAATCCTTTAAAACCCTTATCTACAAGTCTACCCAAGTTGTCCCTACACCCATACTTTAACACCCTAGTTAGGTATACGACCTTATTGTGGGTTATGGCCCCGATTTGAGTATAACTAAAGAAAGTTAAGTGTACAGAAACAGACGGAGGTCATTTACACCCCGAATGCTTCTAGATACTAAACTACACCTTTCCTAATCAATTTTACCAAGTAAAACAGAGATTCTACCCCTATGAGCTTGTTGAAGGTCTAAGCTGCGACAAGGACAGGTTGTAGATATTCTAGCGACTGTAGTGAAGTGACGGTGGTATCTTGCTCCGAAACATTCTCTATTGTCACGACCAATATTATTCCTTTAATTCTCCTTTTGACGGTTTCGGTTTCCGAAAAGGATTTTCCCATATCCAAATATACATCCCAGTTCCACTTCCGGTACTTATCATATTACCCCTATAACATACATATCGTCTTCATCCCCTTATAAATTACCACTTGCCACCATACACAAAATTATATCATACCTACTCCTTCAATTACCTTTTATTTAGTCATCCTATATAAACATACTCCAACATAACTCTATCATTATTCATCCTACATAATACATCAATCAACCAGAAATTAACCTACACATGAATAACACCTGTTGTTCCTGTTTCACCACCAAATACCATTTCTAACTTAAATTAGAAAGAAAGCGAATTCCGTACTTACTCAGTATGTAATCACATCCTCGCACCTTTAATACACCACGTTTTTTTACACTAGAGTTGAAATACTTTCAGAACAACACAGTGCGCACAAACCAATATTGGTCACAATTCGACAACTTGCCGTCGCGTGCGCAATTCATAGGCGTAGAAATTTTAAGTAGTTTATTTACATTTTGGTGCACGCTTGAGTTATAGGTTATATTTCTGACTTTTACATTTTCTTTTAATAAACAGTTCTTTTCAGAGCTCTTTTTGACGCTTCGTGTATATTTTGGTAAGTTTGCAAAATCTGTGCTTTAAGCGTAATTTACAAGTATGTTTTTTGTCTTTTTATAGTCACCAAACAATGGCAAACAAATCGAAACAGATCGGCGTTCGTGGAAAGATTCTAAATAGTCAAGCTCGAGAAATTGTTACAAACGTCATAGAATTCATGACAAAAGAAGCCAAAGAGGGAGTGACAATCCCTTTGTCAAACTTTAAGGAGAGAATTTTAGCTGCTACGAAGATAGGTGAATTCACTTATCGTAAAGTTATATCAGATATGAGGGAAATTTCCCATGGCAAAGCAACAAAGTTTTCTTCGCCTAGAAAAAATAAAAACAGACCAAACCCTACATGTAATTTGTATCAGGGGGAATTGGAGAGGATTAAATCCATTATACATAATTTTTATATTATTGAAAAGAGAGTGCCTACGTTAAAAGGTAATGAAACAATTTTTACATGGTAAATATAATTACATTTCAATTAACAGGACTCCACAATAAAATTCTGCAAAGGGGTATTGATTTTAAAGGTGGACTTTCGACTTTGGGAAAGATTATTAAAAAATTGGGTTTTCGGTAAGTCATATAACTATTTGTGACATTCACTCATATTAACTTATTGCATAAATTTGTAGATGGTGCAACACTGTTGATAAAAGGAAGGTTCTGATGGAATCATATGACATACGCTTAAAGCGTATCCAATATTTACGTCAACTGCAGCAATGCATTCAAGATAAGAGACCAATTATTTTTACAGATGAGTCCTATATCAACAGTTGTCATACAAACCCAAAAAATTGGACAGATAATTCTACTCTGGGTTTTAAAAAACCTATTGGCAAAGGTCCACGTGTTATCATGGTACATGCTGGTGGATCTGAAGGTTTTGTTAATAATGCACTACTTATGTTCAAATCAGGTACGAGATCATTATCATAATTCTGGTCTAAAACTAAATCTTATTAATTATAGGAAGTACATCAGGAGATTACCACAACGATATGAACCATACAAATTTTATGCAGTGGGTACAGAAGCAGCTGTTGCCGAATATACCAAAGCGAGCTGCACTTGTCATCGATAATGCATCATATCACAATATGGTAATAAATAAAGATCCAACGTCCATGACCAAAAAGGACGATATGGTTATGTGGCTTCGTCAACATTCAATTATGCATGATCCTCTTTCAACAAAACCTGTGTTGTATGCAATAATCAAGGAGCATAAGCCAAAGTGCAAACAGTATATTTTAGATATTGAATTAGCAAAACATGACCATATAGTGCTTAGACTTCCTCCGTATCATCCAGAACTAAACCCAATTGAGAAAATATGGGCTGCAGTGAAGCAGTACGTTGCATCTAGAAATACTACCTTTAAATTAAAGGATGTAATAAATTAGCTGAAGAAAATTTTCCACGATAACTCCTGAAGATTGGGCAAACATATGTACATGTTGATAAAGTAGTTGAAGAATACAAGTACAAAGAACACATGTTTGACAAATCATATGATGATTTTAGATTCGTTTGGAATACAGGAGATTCAGATGAATCTACTGAAGAATCTTCCGATGATGAAGATGAGAGAATCTTGAATTTCATATTGCCTGATCTGACTTACAACAAGCAGGACCGAGCACAGAATAAAATAATTTATTAGGGAATATTTACAATTTACACACATTATAGGTACTTTGCAACTTGTTCAGTTCCACAATGAAACACACCTTATATCGTGATCTATTTAATGTTTTGTAATTTTATAAAACTAAGGTGAATGTGTAGTTTCAACCAAAATGAAGTGTGTTGATTCAATTGTTTAAACCCTAAAACAAAATCTATCATTTCAATTGTTTTGTATGTATTTATGATAACCTATTTACCAGAATTTTACATTAGGTATACTAAAAATAAACTTTAGCAATTGTAATTTCCATGGTTAGATTTTTGTCATAAGTTGTTTTGTGGCATAATTTTAGTGAAATATTTAATTATAATTCTCAATTCATTTTTGGAGTTAGCATTTTATATTTCTGTAAATATTTACGTGTTCATTTTATATTCTGTTTGTGAAGAAATAAATTTAAAAAATTTTTTAAATAATTTACTCTAAACCAAAGATAAGTAATCGCATTCAAACTAATAAGAATCTGTGCGGTTACTCCTTGTTCCTTTACTACTTGTGTTATTAATTTGAAAGTTTTTGTTATACACATCTACGTTTTAATTAATGTGAATTCGTTTACATAGTTTTCTAAAATAAAATATGCTTTTTTGGGGGCGTTTCAAATAGTATATTTAGTTTATTAAGTTTCAACACATTCGACATACTATTAAACTGTCCCTCAAAGAGCCGGATATTAAGGTTTTCTTTCATGCTTTGCGGGTACATGTATCATTTTACAGTAGTGTAGGATAAATTATAAGATTGTACTTTTGTATAGATCATTTTGTTATTCTGTAAATAAAGTTATTCAGCAGACATTGTTGATGACAAGTATTCAAGGAGCTCCAAAACAAAACTGCGCCTATTTGTAATCGTGTAAACTAAGCTATAATTGCTAAATTTCACAAAACATAGTCTTATAAAAATTATCGCTTGGTTTAACTTCAATTTGTAACATTTCTGTTTAATCCCATAACCCATTTATGAAATTTTCGTGCAATGCCACTGGCAAACCAGCCGATTTTCGCGAAGCTTTTCATGACTCATAGTGTTGCTCTGAAAGTATTTCTACTCTAGAGCTAAATTAAAGATCAAAGTGTAAGGTCTTCTTAACTTTTTTTTTTTAATTTTCTGTTTTAGCATTGGGCAAAACAAAGAAATTTTGTTCTGAAATCATGAATGCAAATTTTTGCAGGAACGAGAACTCCAAGTATTACCACGAGGACGCCGGACTAGGTAACATGGCCGAACTATAAACAATTCTTCTATACAGGGTCCGTCTTTGGGAGCTGATCCTATGAGTATCTGCTAAACCAAACTTACTATAATTTTGAAAATTTGGTGACAGGGTAAAATATTTTCACGTTCGTACCACTTCCGGTTATACCGGAAGTCGGTACTTAGTCGCTTATTTTAAATAGAACGTCCCGTATATTAATACATTTTTGGATTCTATGTCGAATTTTAAGGTAAGTTTGTTAAATAAACTAGATACGAAATTTCAGTCGTTTTAAAAAAAAACCATTTTTCTAAAAAATTGACAGATGCGGTCTTAGAATAACTCGTTAATTGTTCTGTTCGTGTCAAACAATTTGAATAAAACTTTGAGGTGTGTAGGCAAAGGTTTATTGCAACAATCTGCAAAAAATGACATTTGTATTTTTCATAAAAATAAAATTATGAATGTCTAAACTTGACTATCAAAAAATACAAGTTACTCAAAAAAATCAAATGGAAACCCCTACTTTTTATTACTCAGATCGATTTAACGTCAAAAATTAAGGTAAGTTTGTTTAAAACTTTATTTGCCTAAACGTAACAGTTCATACTTATTATCAAAAAAGTCCCAATTTGAGCTACATACTAAAATCTGGTAGTATTCCTTGTTCGTGGTCACCATGGAAATCAAATAATTGAGAATTGAAATAAAGAAAAATATTTGAATAAGTTACTGCAAAAAATTATATTATATTATATTATATTTTTTTCAAATTCGATATACAACATGTGTAAAAATTTAATACTTTATGAGTAAATCGAAAAAAACTACTTTTTACTGCGGAGGTAGTAACTACATACTTATCAGTGTATTCTTACACGATAAAGTCGTTTATTTAGTATTTCTTGCTCGTGATCAAATGTAAATTAATTTCCAATAAATGTTCAAAATGTTGCCCGTTAGACGCAAGACATTGTTGAACCCGTCTTATAACGGCTTCATTCGTAGCCCTTTGAATTTCTTGTGGAGAAAGAGAATTGAAGGCATTTTGCACTCTTGCAATGCAATGCTTCTTCTGTAGTTAGTGGTGTAGCATAAACAATATTTTTAATTCGACCCCAAAGATAAAAATACATTGGGGTAAGATCAGGTGACCTAGGTGGCCATGGAAAGGGATTATTGGCAAACCAACGATCTTCAAAAATTTCATAAAGTTTCATGGAAACAGCGTTGGTGTTGTGACGCACCGTCTTGTTGGTACTATAAATTTTCCTTTCTAGATTTAATGGGTTGAATTCGATTGTTTAATATCTCAAGATAATTTTCCTAGAAATTAAATTTGTAATCATAAATCGCAACAATCAACTATTTTAAACCTCTCAAATTTTCGTTGTAAAATACACGTCAAAGATTTCGTTATTCGAATAGCACAAATACGTTAAAATCCAAATTTCCTGAAAATGGCATTCGCGAATTGGATTGCTATTTTCGTTATTCCAGTAACGAGTTTCGGCGATTAAATATGCCATTTTCGTAAATTTAGATTCGTCCGTCCATATGATATTAGTCAAAAATTAGGAATTTCTTGGATTTTGAGCAAAATTGTTTCACAAAATTCGATACGTTTCAAGAAATCCGCTTCTTTCAAATGTTGAACTAATTGTAAACAATATGGTCTAAACTTATGTTTCTTCTGATAGTTGTTGGTGTTAAGCCAATATCTTTTTCGCGTCGTTTATGGAATTACAGGATAGGCACGGAAATATCTTAAAGTTATAACTTCATTCTGTCCGTTAATCAATAGCAGTTTTTGCGACGCGCAGAGTGTTTAAATGTGCCAAACTGTTCCAAATTTTGAACCACACGTCATATTGTACCTGCTGATGGTCGGGGCGCTCAGGATAGCGTTCGATAAATGTTCTTACTGTTCGTTTTACAACTCTATGACATTATCCGTGGATTAAAATTAAATTCAAATAATCTGCATTAGAATATTCAAGTCGAGCCATTTCATCAAGAATACACTGTCAACAATTTTATTAAATTATTGACTACAAAGAAAAAAAATAAATAAGCATCTTTATCGTGTAATGATGCGCTGATAAGTAAATATTACCTCCGCAGTAAAAGTAGTTTTTTCGATTTACTTAAAGTATTAAATTTTACACTTATGTTGTATATCGAATTTGAAAAAATGACAGAAAATTTCTATTTGGCAAAATGACTTTTGAATCACAAAATTATCAATTTTTATAATTTTTGCAGTAACTTTTCAAATATTTTTCTTTATTTCAATTCTCAATTATTTGGTTTCCATGGTGACCGAACAAGGAATACTAGATTTAAGTATAGCTCATTTTATCACAAATTTTAAAATTGGGACTTTTTGATAATAAGTATGAAACTGTTACGTTTAGGCAAATAAAGTTTTAAACAAACTTACTTAATTTTGACGTTAAATCGATCTGAGTAATAAAAAATAGGGTTTCCATTTGATTTTTTGAGTAACTTGCATTTTTGATAGTCAAGTTTAGACATTCATAAATTTATTTTTATGAAAAATACAAATGTATTTTTGCAGACTGTTGCAATAAACCTTTGCCTACAACACCTCAAAGTTTTATTCAAATTGTTTGACAGGAACAGAACAATTAACGAGTTATTACTAAGACCGCATCTGTCAATTTTTTAGAAAAATGTTTTTTAAAACGACTGAAATTTCGTATCTAGTTTATTTAACAAACTTACCTTAAAATTCGAATAGAATCCAAAATGTATTAATATACGGGGTGTTCCATTTAAAATAAGCGACTATACCGACTTCCGGTATAACCGGAAGTGAAAATATTTTAGATGAGTTAGCCCTAACATCATTACCCTGTCACCAAATTTTCAAAAGTATAGTAAGTTTGGTTTAGCAGATACTCATAGGATCATTCCCAAAGGCGGACCCAGTATCTAGTCGAATGTTTATAGCACATGGTAGTTGGCTGCGGAATGTTGATTATATGATTCATGATCGAGCGCATCATCATTCATTCGAACTCGGTCGATGAGTAGGCGTTTCTGCTTGTACTGAAGCAACAATTTATATATTTTGTATATAGTCTTTTCTAAGAGGTTAATACCATGTCTAACTTTTTTATTTATTATATCCTATAAAAGAAGGTGGAATAGGTTTCAATAAGTTATACCAAAATATTGTGTTTCTGAACGCAAATGCTTCTCGGCCGCCCGCCTAGCAGTCTCCAGTCAATATTATAACGAGTCAATCGTAACCTAAGAATTATATTAGTGTTTTAATAACCAAGTTATCTTATTTTTAGTGTTCCTTTGAATATTTATTAAAGATTATCAATGTAAGAGGTCGTTTTAATTGTGTTTAGCAAAAATCACTCATTAGCTTAAATCATCCTGTTGGATTCAAGAAAGCATAACAAAAATTTAACATCCCGTAATTCGAAAAAGAAACATTACCCGGTCTACATTGATAACGAGATTTTTCTGAAACCTGTTTAACAACATGAAATCTCTATTACTTTTTTATTACATTTTTATCCGTGTTAGTTACTACCATGCGAATTAGGTGAAACCATACATTATAAACAAACAATATACATTAAAATATAATACATACATTATATCTTACTTTCATAAAGGAAGTACAATTTCATATTTTTATTGACGAATGAAACGATTTAACATTTACACGAAAACGGAAAAACCAAATAATTCTGGATTTATTTGTAATTATAATCTGTGAAGACGAAAATACCAAATTACATGTACAAAGTAATGTAAAAATTCAAATATGGTGAAGAACACCTTTGAACGATTAAAATTTATCATCAAAAGTCAAAACAAAACAATTTTATTATTTTTTACCTTTTTACAATGAATTGTAGTCGCCAGGTTTGTTTTCGTAATCCAAAGAATTGCGCGTCTATCACAGTCTTTAAAACGCAAATAACATGAAAATTTAGAACTGTTAACAATTATTACAATTGCTCGCACAATAAAACAATCTTCATTACTCGCCTGACACCTGCCAACTGACGGGAAATCTTCATTATTTGTTTAAATTTCCAAGGTATTTATTTGTGATTCACCGGTTTTAATAATATTATTTGACATTATCTCTAACACATGTGAATTTAACGCTCAAGTCTAAACCTGTTTGATTGTAGACCGTCTATATTGAACAATTTTGTAAACTTGCAGCATTGATTAATAAGTTTTAATCAATGCTTGCAGTATGAAATTCTATACGAACGCCAAAACTTGCGACTTCCATGTATAATAAAAATGTATTTATTTCACTTATAAATTATCTCAAAACGCTTATTCTTGTTTCTACATGGTGTTGAAATTTCAGAGTTTTTCAGCTAAAATTTCACACATAAAATAAAAGATTTGAATTAAACTTTTTCTTTTTTAAACTTTTATCTCAAAACGCTTGTTTGTTTCTACAGGGTGTTGAAATTTCATAGTTTCACACTTAAAATGAAATATTTGAATTAAACTTTTTCTTTTTTAAACTTTATCACAAAACGTTTATGTTTGTTTCTACAGGGTGTTGAAATTTCATAAACGAGATTTTTCAGCTCTAATATTTCACACATAAAATGAAATATTTCAATTAAATTTTTTTCTTTTTTAAACTGTTATCTCAAAACGCTTGTTTGTTTCTACAGGGCGTTAAAATTTCATAAAGCTTTACAGCTCTAATATTTGAATTAAACTTTTTCTACAAGTTGACTAATACGAAAGCTGCAGATTCTAAAACTCTATTTCTACCATAAAAGACAACACAAATTTTGAGATGATATAATTATAAAGAATCGTAAACCCTTGCATGTTGTGGTTACCATGGTGATCACGCCACTAAGGAAGCCCCTCTAACATTATTTAATGGACACAAGTAATATTGAACCTTAAAGCACTTGTATACTTTGAAAAAGCGCACAGTGGTTACCTTACTAATCAGTTAGAGTGGACCGATTTCGGTTGTTTGGAAAATATAAAGCAACTATTAAATATCTGGTGTGGAACACGACCTTCCAACCTACAAAATTAAATTGACATTAAAAGAAATGAAATAGTTTCAATAACATTTTTTTAGAATAATTATATCTTTATATACTTTTATAATACGCTCTTCACGTAAATATGCAACATTTTAAAAGTAAAAACAATAATCTATGTCACACAGACGTTTAAAACTTCTGGACAGACAGAGATTAGTAGACATGTAGATGTAACTTAGAAATTAAAGAAATGAAATAATTTTCATTATAATTTATTTTAGCAAAACTATGCAACCTCTTACATACGTTCATAACGAAAAACAGAAAATTTGTAAAAACAAAAACAGTAATCTATATCAGAATGACGTTTAAAACTTCATTCCAGATAGACATAAATAATACGTTATTATAAGTTTTTGTTATGAACGAACAAGTTCAAAGGTAAATATGTAATTAAAAATTATTATTAATTTTATTAAATACATAAATAAAAAGTTTACCTCGAGTAGGACCTGTATTTTGCTAGAGTACCGCGCTAACCAACTGCGCTATCGAGATTCAAGCCCCAATCGATGTAAATTTTGTCTGTATGTATGTAGAACTGATGAAAATTCTAAATATAATAAGATTACAATCAAATTACTTATATTAATCGAATGTGAGTTTGCAATATGCAAGAATTCACACATACCAAAGCAACTTGACTAATATTAATTTATCAAAGGTCTTGTTATGAACGAATAAGTTCAAAGGAAAATATGTAATTAAAAATTAAAATTTATTATTAATTTTATTAATAAAATTAATAATAATTTTTAAGGTTAGGTTTACTAACTAAAAAAATTATTTTAACGCAAATATGAAATAGGCAATCCAATACATACGTAAATTGAAATTGTTATAAATGATCATTCAATAAAAATATATTCAGTTACGATACCAATCGTTAAAAAAATCGATTCTACATTTATTCATTTGCCGTATATTTTAGGTTGGCATTTTTGCTACCGAAGTTTCCAGATTATAACATCGTTTAAGTTTTTCACAATTGTAGAATATCGCGCCGTGCATCTCGAATGCCACGACGTTTTGTAACTACAGTCCGTAAAATTAATGATTGCGAATTTCGGTTTAGCGCTTTATTTGGCGTGCACACTCGTAGTTTGTGTCTATTTCGTTCTAACACACAATATTTGGAAATAGAGAGAATGGAATGCTACACTATCGTCGCTGCGGGTGGTGAACTAAGACGGACACTACACGTTCAAAACATCTGTATTTGTGTCAGGTGTGTTAGAAGGAGATAGTAATGTTTGTTTTAGACTAAAGACTAAATTGTCTGTTGTAATCCTTTGACAGTGGTATTCAAAAGTTTATTTCGCGTGTTTGTAACTAACAACTACTGAAATATGTTACCTATATTTCTTCAATTTATAAAAAAAAATTGAAACGTAATTGAAAATATAATAATATAATTTATTTTTAGAAACTTAATTGGAATTCAATCATGTTTTTAAATTTAATACAACATGGTAAATAATTTTCGTGATATTTTTCAACAACACAATTACATTATAATTAAGTACTTTCTAAACAAGTACATTAAAGAATGTAGGGTCACTAATATATCATTATTTTACACAATGAGTAATGTCTACAGATTTCACGTTTGAATTAGTACTATTTGTATATTATTGTTGTGACAACCGTAATATTACAGCAAAGTTTTTAAACGAACGTTACCATGAACTCGTGTTTAATGTCATGAGTATTTTTGTCGCGAAAAGGATAATGTTGGTCCTCTGTGTAATGTTGACGCAGTGAACAAAAGAACAGCAGAAGGTTTAAAAATTAGCCTCAATACGTTACACAAAATAGTCGAGAGTAAAAAGCGGAACATTTTATTGCCAAAAACTATCAGAAAACCACGAACTAAGTGTAAAAGTGATGATATACAAGAAGAGATAAAACATAACATAAGAGACATAATTTATGACATGTATTACCAAAAGAAAGTGGTTACATTGGAGACAATTAGTAATATATTACAAGAAAAAGGGTTACTGACAGCATCCAGACCAACTATAAGTAAGATTTTACATAGTACAGGATTGAAACATAAACAAGACTGCAATCGCAGAGCACTTTGTAAAATATCAAATTTCGACATTATTCTAACAAATACCATAAAATACAATGGTTACAACTTTAATGGTATTTATAGAATTTACTTTTTAAGGTCACAGAAAGATTTTGAAAAACGATCCTAAAATTAAAATATTTCAAATAGTTAAATTTTACGTGGTAATGAATATGTTTTTAAAATTATTAGGTTTGCAAAATTAAAATTATGTTATACATAGGATTTGCAATTTTAAAGTATTGAAACACATTCTTTAAGGCTTATTAAATTATTTTAAATGTTAATATTTGGTTTATAAGGAAAATTATACATGGAAAAAGAAAGTTGCAAAACAAAAATTTTTTAACACGAAAATAAATTTTTAACGTAAAAACATAGACTGAAGCGACGTTGTAGATCATTATTATTGTCGTATTTGTGTTAGAACATCAATCATTGCCAAAAAAGCTATTGAAATTTGTATCTAAATTTTATGATAACCAATTTACAATTTACTTTTTACAAATTAAAGATTAAACAATGTGATTGGAAATTTAATTAAAATATTACATCAGAAAATATATCTCAATGGTATACGAAAATGTTAGATATAATAAAATTTTAATTTGTTCAATGGAGATACTAGATGACAGTGATTTTTTATTTTCAATTCAAATTTTACGTACACCTTTTAATTTATAAAACTGTATTTTAAAACACAGTTTACAAATGTTTTAAATTACACCTTTTGTTAATTTCTCCGGTCTAATTTAAAAAAGTTTTTATGTAAATTACATTCTTCTAATTTAAAATACATTTAAACAATTATTTAATTATTACTTGATTTTTTTATTGAAAAATACTAAATTTTTATAAATGGTTTGAAAAAATTAAATTTTTATAATATTTGAATTTTGCTAATTGTGAAAATAATGTTTGTACCCCTTTTTAATGGCTTATTTGGTTTTATTATAATAATTTTTTTAAAAAAAATTATAATTAAAACAATTTATTTTGGGGTAAAAAAATTTATATTTTTAAATCAAAAAAAAAAATTTTTTTTTTTTTTTTCATTTAAAGGTTTTAAAAAAAGATAAAATAGGGTCACGCCAAACAAATAATGAAATTTGAATCTTAATTTTAACTTATTTTTACTCAATTTATTTCTTAATGAAAAAATAAATAAAATTTGGGCTTAAACAATTTTAAAAAAAATACCAGGATCGGGGTAGATGTGTGAACCAAATTTAAGAATGTATTCCAGGATGCTAAACAACCTTTTAAAGTGAAAAACTTTGGTGTTTTTATTTGGAAAACGGAAAAAAAGAGTGGAGTGAAACGCAAATACGACAATTAATTACTTTATATGAAACAAATGGACTGTTCGTGGAACACATCACGCAGATTACAGGAACCGTGTTTTTATGGAAATAGCCAACGCTTGCAATACAACCTCTCAGGAAGTCCAACGAAAGTTGAATAATTTAAGAAATCAAGTATTTTCTAAAAAAATTGCTAAAGTTGTTTTTTATGGGTTTAATGTTGTTTGAAGGTTTCACACGAATTTACCAAAACTAAAAAGAAAAAAAGTGGAGCAGAGACGGATGAAGTATATGTTAGCAATTGGAAATATTTTACAAAGTTAAAATTTATCATCCCATCGGTTACTGCATTACCTACACAATCGAATTTAGTGAGTATAAACAAGTTTAAAGACATATATTATAAAATAATAGTAATTCTACAGTAGAATAATTATAATTATGGTGTAAATATCATTAAATTTTGCTGTATTGCCAGTTGACTTCTCCAACAGGAGACATAAAATATTCTTTTAGTTCTTCTCTTATATCATCGGCAACGGAGTAGTTATGTCGATTTCCCCGGTGACGTGGAAAATAGGTATTATCGGCCGCTACCTCCTCACGCTAGTTCCCCGAATGAACTTCATGTGTATCTGAGTCTTCATAATCAGTGCATCCGGGATATAAATAATGGGTATCTGTTGAAATTAAAAAATTATGAAGACTGCATATGGCCAAAACAATTTTTATTGCTTTTGCTTTTGTAAGTGTAACGTTAATAGGTCTTCGTAAAATTCGAAATTTCGCAGCCATAATTCCAAATACATTTTCAATAATACGGCGAGCTCTGCTTAGCCTATAGTGAAATACTCTGTTTGGTGAAGGCTGATTTCGAAAAGGATAGGGTTTCATTAAATATGATTTTATAGCAAAGGCGTCATCAGCTACAAAAAAAGTATAACGAAGAATTCGTGAATACTTCACCGTCTAAAACTCTCCCGTTACATTCTACATCAATATAAATTAATTCGTATTTTGCATCAGCAATACCCATCTGAATAAGACTATGAATCCTTATAGTTAACATATACACTTGCAGAGTTTGCAGGAGCTTGAATTACGATATGTTTTCCGTCAAGTGCGCCAATACAATGTGGGAAATTCCATCTTGTGTTGAAGTCCTCTGCATGATTTTTGTTTATGATTGTGGACCTGAACAGGCTAAATTTGGCCTATCGTGCTAAAGCACTCAGGAACACTTAGGAGGATGGATAGAGGGATAATGAATTGCCAATAGATGCCTATGAACAGCTACCTTAAATTTTCTCATATCATAAGTGAGAGGAAAACAGGAACTAAGGAGATCATTCCAGAGTTTAGAAGCCGTGTAGAAAAATGTGGATTGCGCCCGTTTGGTACGACAAGTGGAGATTTGTACTGCATACTGATGATGTAATGAGCGAACAGATTTCTCGCAAAATAGCCCGAGATGGTATCAAAGAATATAATTCAGCAGCACAATAGCCGTTGTAATAACGATAATACAAACAAAGAACTGAAACCATCCTTCTATGCCCAAGGACTGTATGTAAGTTAAGGACGGTCATTTATAAGCCTAATCGCTCTCTTTGAATACGATCAACGATATCGAGAGCGTATTAGCACTAACCAGAGGTGAATTTGGGCCTTATACAGCAGAAGGAGTTGTCGAGGTAAAGTACTGCTTAGATCTGTACAAAAGCCTATTTTACGAGCAGCTGTTTTGGTAGCTGACAGAAGATGGTCAACCATAGAGATTTGAAGATACAGTCATACCCAACAGAGTAATAGTCTGAAAACTTAAGAACAGTGCCATTCATACTTACAACAGGAAATGATCGATCTTTTTTGGAGGACACAAGGCAACACTAAGTTTTGTTAGCATTGAATTTAACTAGATTATTACTTCCCCATTCGAGAATACGTTTAACCAACATTCGGTAGTACTTGGAAACTGAAAAAGGGAACAAGTTTTCATGTGTGTGAACTATTTACTTGAATTGAATGTTGTAATTGTTAAAGCTAGTGTAACAAGAGGAAAATCAATTCAAACAAGAAAGATTGATGATGAAGTCGACAAAATTTTGCCAGAGGCTATTGAAATTATGAAAAAACCAAAAGACGACTACGAACGCTTTGGAGAATATGTCGCTTTGGAACTAAGAAGTTTAAAATCAGATTTCTAAAAAAAAAAATGAAAAAGTGCAATTCGACAGGCTGTTCTAACTATTTCAGACGACGACAACAAAACCTCGCAATCTACATTCTTCTCCACTTCTTCATCCATTGCTACAAACTCTCACGCTTTTCCTCCATCGCCGAATACATATTTTGACATATCATCTACACCTTCGCCTACCACACATGGTGATTCACAACAGTCTCAAGGCATTCAACAGTATTGGGCAACATACACTAACTTAATAAATTTGTTAAATTTAATGTGTCTAAACACCATTGTTAAATATAAATTTTGTAAGTCATTAAAAATATTTACCTCTAAATATGTTTTTCAAATTTTCATAAATAGCACTGCAAACTTGTTCAACAATTTTTCCTATTGTACATGATGGTATTCGAAATACATATTGTAGACTGCTGTCTGAATCACCTAAAATCACATTTATTACTTTTTTTAATTAAGTAACATGCAGTTTTTTACCTGATGCTAAATTTCGTAACGTTGCCATCAATCTCTCTTTTACCGAAATTGCAGCTCTCAATTTGGTATCTCGTTTAGCAATATGTGGACCTACGATATTAATAAGTATTCCGAATTGTTCTGCAGACATTTTTATGACATTTCTAAATTGTTGTGGATCTTCAATACGTAGTTCCCGTAGAAGCGTCGAGAATGCTCCAAGATAATGTCTACGTTGTACCCCAACACTTCCTGTTTCTAGTCACTTTTCTTTTTTTTAACACTTTGTAGGTTACAATAAATGCACACTTTTTCTGAATATACATTTTCGATCTCCCGACTACTGACTCTCAAATGTACACAAGAGCTGATACTAATCATCGTTAAACCAAATATCACACTAGTGTGAGACCATGACTTGTCTCAAATGAAATCGGTACAGAGTAGTCACGAGAGCTTATCTGGAGGTTTTCTCTCAAATGTACAAGTACCTTTATGCTTGTGCTCACAATAAGACACAAATAAAATATTTGGGACCGGGTGCTGTTAAATCAATGCGGAATAAATAAACATGTTTAAATATAAATTCAAGACTGCTAATTGATGACTGGTAATTAATCCATTAAACTATTAAAATATTTCCAAAGTGTTCGATTTCCAATCAAAGCGTTTTGATTAAAATATATTTTTCTATAACTGTCAAAAAATGTTTATATTTTTTTAGTAATGTCAGTGTGCGAAATGTCAGCTTTTTTAATTGCAAACTATTTTTCCACCGGGCAATTAAAACATTAGCATTAGTTACAAGTCTGATATTTAATTACTCGCAAACCTCAAAGCTGATCAAACGAAGTGGCCGTCTAGTGTTAGGTACGTTATACTATCTAAATGAGATAGTCTGGATGAGTTACGTGTTGCATCATGCGGGCAGGTAAAAAAAATGAAACTACTCAAATTAAAATCAACGAACTTGGCGCGCCGGTGGTTCAGCCCGTTAATCTACTATTGTGGGAAAGAACCACCAATAAAATCCACTTTATTCACCAATAAGCAATTGCACAAGTACATTAATAAATCAAATAACACAAAAAAAAACAATGAAAGGGTTAAATATATAACAAAAAACCATTCGATCTGGTTAGAGGGCGTACAAAATTATAACATTAAGAGAAAATGAATAAAAATCAGTTTAGTCACACAGAAACACAATAATAAAAAAACACATATAGTCACACTCACAATCATAAATAAACAAAATAAAAATCATAATAAAAATAGTAACACCAAACATGTGGCCCCTTTTAAAAACCAATCATGCCGGTCTTTAAGTAAGTAAGCACATAAAATAATAAAGCAAATCACGGTACATATAAAATACAACAACAGTAAAATTGCAAAGGTAATAAGGTAAATACGAGGACCAAAAGAAAACAGACAAGGAATTTAAAAATTACCCAATTGTTTAGTGACAACTAAAGCACAAAATACATAAGTCACATGCTAATAAATCACATACAAAAGAGAAATCAGCTCGCAGGCAAATAATTCAACTTCAACAAACTGAAATAAAACTCATCAAAACAAAGCCTTACAAGGGTACGTTATAAATAGATCACTAACATCGCAACCGATATACAAGGTGGTGCAGAGGAAACGCATGTTTTTCAATATTGAATTACTGGGACACAATGGGTTGAAAATAATAAAAACAAGTATTAAATGATAGGTTGTTTAATGCAGTTTTTGAAATTACATACCATATTTAGGTTCGGAAAATAATGTCTTTGAGATGACGTCCTTCTTGCTGGATACCAATTTGGATCCTCTCCTGAAAATTACGGACGGCTCTCTCCAACATTTCATTCGGCACGGCTTCAATTTCCTGACGAATGGAATTCTTAAGGTCATCGAGTGTGCGAGGCTTGTTGATGTACACTTTTGATTTTAAATATCCCCACAAAAAGAAGTCACATATCGACAGGTTGGGTGAGCGAGGGGGCCAGTGAACATCACCAAATCTCGAAATCACATGTCCTGGGAACATTTGTCGAACCACTTCCATGGATGCTCTCGCCGTGTGAGCTGTGGCACCATCCTGCTGAAACCAAATGTCTCTCATGCTCACTTGACGCCTTTCAAGTTCTGGACGAAGGAAGTTGTTTAACATTTCAACGTAGCGAGCTGATGTAACAGTAACTGCAATTCCTTCTTCTTCAAAAAAATAGGGTCCGACAATCCCCAACTTTGAAATGCAGCACCACACTGTTACCTTTAAACTGTGCAGAGGTCTTTGGTGTAATTCTTGTGGGTTCTCCGATGCCCAATACCGACAGTTTTGAACATTGACGTAATCGTCAAGATGAAAATGTGCTTCATCACTCATGAAGACTGTAACATCAGGATCTTCCGTAAACATTTCATCCATTATGCGACAAAACTCACTGCGCTGTACAAAATCCCTTCATTAAGCTGCTGGACGATCATTATTTTGTACGGATGGAACTTGAGGTCATCATGTAAGATGCGGTGAAGTGAACGACGTGACATACCCAGCGCTACAGCATGTCGTCTAGTCGATCGTCTAGGACTACTAACAACTGCCGTTCTGACTCGGTCTACATTTTCCAGAGTACGAACTGAACGGGGAAGACCAGGTGGTTTCTTTTTCATCACAGAACCAGTACTTCTAAACGCTGCAACCCATCGGAGTACGGTATTTCGATCAGGCACTGCACCTCGACGTCCAACTCTAAAATATTGACGGAAAAGACGTTGCACTGTGACTACAGAATCATTGTTTCTAAAAAACTGCTCGACAACGAACACACGATGTTGTACGCTCCAACGCTCCATAGCGACTGAAATGGCATTGTATGGGCCGTCTGCCAACATTCGTTCAAGGTCAATATCCTCACGTCGCCGAGTACTAGCTGTTCGAAAAACATGCGTTTCCTCTGCACCACCTTGTATAAGTTTGAGTGCGTTAGCAAAATACCGTGTCCCTCTCTCTCTCTCTCCGGTTACACATTCACCTATACAACAAATAAAAACAATAAAAATAAAATTCGAGGTGTATAATGTTCTGGCTTGGGAGTATGTACCAACAGGCAATTGCCTTTTACAATTAATAACCTGCGGCATCCTATACCCATACACCAGCCACCTCTACACCATTATAAATATAAACAACAATCAACAATGCTAACTCGCACAAATACCCGCGAGAGAGGGCCCTGTACTGTCCTTTTATTTCAGATTTCAGCTTAATGAGTCCGCGTACGAATAAGATACCTTTGCAAGACAATGTTTGTTATTTAATATGTTATCTAGGCTGGTAAAATGATTTGCTGCGAGCTTGCATTTGTATAAAAAATACATACTTACACTAGAATAAATATTCCCTTAATTGTTCACAGATACAAATCGTTAACAGACGCGGTTTAACCCCGAAAGAAAAGACAACTTAGTGTTGGCGAATTCAAAAGAAAAATGTGCACACAAGAATTATTTTTTAAAGACTGTTTATGATGAAGGTATTTAATTAACCCCAAAAATCGATCTGGCTCGATTGACAAGCTCACTGTCACTCCCCTCCTCGATTTCAAAACTAACTATATCTAAAAATTATTATTAATTTTATTAAATACATAAATAAAAAGTTTGCCTCGAGTAGGATTTGAACCTACGACCTGTACTTTGCTAGAGTACCGCGCTAACCAACTGCGCCATCAAAGTTCAAGCCCCAATCGATGTAAATTTTGTCTTTATGTATGTAGAACTGATGTAAATTGAACCTTGATGGCGCAGTTGGTTAGCGCGGTACTCTAACAAAGTATAGGTCGTAAGTTCAAATCCTACTCGAGGCAAACTTTTTATCTATGTATTTAATAAAATTAATAATAATTTTTAATTACATATTTACCTTTGAACTTATTCTTCATAACAAAAACTTATAATAACTGTATCTACTCCCGAAAAACCACTCCCGTTTTTCAAAAGTAATAAAAAAAAAACATCAAACACTAACTTATGTTGGAACAGCCTCACATTAATTTTTGCACGACATCTTAATTTTAAAAATATGCATTCGTTCGTAACAAATTTACGTCTCTCGAGTTTCCCAGTAACAAAGATATCTTTTGATCGCGGTCTGCCCAGCCGTAATCAATCATTAGAGCAATGACATTTTTACATCAAAGCGCGTACAAGAAAAATTTCAATGATTTGTTACGCCCCTTCAGTAATGAATTTTTAAGCGCGCACCTGCCACTCACCCCCTAACATGTTTTTACATACATATTAGTTACAAACAATCCTACATTCCTTAGATAAAAATATATAAATAAAAATATTTTGAAAGCATTAGTAAATTCCGACGTATTATCAAGATATTAAAAATCCACCAATTATCTTTTCTATCGTGGTAACAATGGCGATTTGACAAACGTTTATTACAATAATAAAATTTTCGCGGTCCGTTATCTACAGGGTACAAAATAAATTGCAATAATCAATCACTTGAATTAAAAAATACTCAAATGATACTTTTAATTTAACGAAAACTAACAAATACTAAGTAAGATAATATAGTTATTTTACCAATACTACTATTAATATTCCAAACTGTAATACTATGTAACTATTCTTTTTTATTTATAATATTGATATTAATAGAACTGGCATTGTTACACATGATGTCTCCATAGATACGATTTATGTTGCAACATTTAGGAAATGTGGGGCGATTCAGTTGAATTATTTAACACAGTTCAAAGAAATTCTTAAATATAACAGTTATAGAAAAAAATATTATCTGTACTTCGTGGTAAAATTCGTGTTTTGTGAATGAATTTGATATGAAAAATTAATCTCATGTGCCATTTATAAAACACTCAATTTGCACACTTAACATACAAAAATAACTATTTTGAAATGATAAAAAAGAGAATAGAAATGATTTTAAACTATAATTGGATCGCAATACTGAAAATATGATACTTATTTTCTATTGTTTCTACCCTCACATTATAACAAACTACCACTAATCTAACATCCCAGGTGGTGCCTCCTTACTCAGCCAACCCTTATTTTAGACGGATGTACTGTGCTTATTATGCCAAATTTAGGAAATTAACCTCCTCGAGTTCAAATTAGCCCAAGCATTTTGTATATTACAAAATGTAATAGAGAATTACATTCATGGCGTCTTTTACTGAATTTCTTTATACAATTGTTACGGTAGGTTATTAAAGAACAAACTTTAGTTTAATATTTATTCTTTATTGCAGTCGCAGTATATTTGTGTTTACCTTGATCTTTTTATTAACAAAAGATCCTGAAAAAAGATATTAAGAGACTACTGCGATTTTGTGAGATTTTCTCTTTTGTTTGAAAAGCGATCACATCATTCAAACTATCAAGTAAGCTTTAAGTTTGATAAAAACTGCTACCCTTTCTTATCTTTTAAAACTAAGCTTTATCTACACCCGCATATTCTATCGAACAAAAATAAACTAAAGTTCAATACCGTTTTATAAATACGTGGATTAGTTATATGCACAAAGGATTTTCTCGAAATTATGACAAGTAGGAGGGATTCAGTTTATAAAGTGAAGGTACTTTATGTCACTCATGGAAAAACCTTTAACCTTTGGCTATCTTTCTTTTTAGTAAAGAGATCTCGTTGATCTATAGCCTTTACGTCCATCTTGATATTTTACAGAAAAGAAAATTCTCTTAAATGCTGACGTCATTCGGTAATATCCGTCGTCAAGAACGGATATTACAAATCCAAGTTACTACATCACATAATCTCAAATATGTAGAACCTTTTCACTTAAATCCAATATTGGCGGTTTACATATACATCAACATTAATTGCAAACTCAAAATTACGTTCGATCAATTACGGTTCTTTAGGATTACCCTAACAGAAATTTATGCATATTTAGTAATATGCAAGTTCTGTACTTGCTTTAGTCTCGTAAATGCAGTTAAAACGTGATAATTCTTGTTCTACTATGCGCATATTTAATAGTTAATTAAGCCCGTTATAAATCAAATGCACACGTTCAGTCAAATACCGGGACTTGGATTTTAATTAATCTGGACACGAATTAATACTACACAAAAACTTGAATGTCGACCATCGTGCAAAAATCTCGCGTTCCGCAATTCAGGATTCGTCGTAATTAAAAATAGTATTTAAAATTTTTCTAAAGTCGATTGAGGGTGACGTAGTAGAACTGGGACTAGTTAATGACAGCATAAGCCCACCCGCAGTCGTCGTTGTAATTAAAAGGGTCTAATGAATTGAGAGTACTAACAACCTTGTCAGAGCGCTCTACCAGAATTCAATAACACCACCAAACGCAAACCATCTGTAAATTGCTTTTAACTATTTTCGTTTTCTAAACCCATTCCACCCACTTGTTCGTTGCTTCCGTACATACAAATCAAGAAGACATTTGTTAATCAAATTAAGCATATTTTCGAATTGTCGACTCTGTATTTATTTATAAAGGATAGATTAAAAATTTTGTGCATGCAGTTTAAATATAAACTTTATTTTTTCGTAGTAAAAGAAGATAAATCTTTTCATGTGTCAATCTGTGCGTAACAATGTAATATAACAGGTTAAAACAAGTTCTACAAAATGCAAGAAATTATTTTAACATTGCTCGACCCATCTCGACACCTAACTTATCCAGAGCATTCTCAAGAGAATAAAATTATAACATTAATTACCGTTACGCCGTCTATTCATAACGCACCCATAAACTACCACCATGAAAATAATACAACCAGCAAAAAAATTTTAACAAAATCTTAAACCAATTACAATAACTGAAATGTTTGAAGATACATTATCCAGGGTGAATAACAATTAAGGATTATTCATGCTAGAATTGTTTTAAGGTCACCTGAGTGCAAAAGTATTTTTAAAAAATGGCCAGTGTGTGCGTGTGTGCATGTATGTGTATGAATGTGCGTGTGCAAGCTCGTTTTTGGGCGTGGCGTGGGCCTACGTGTGGGGTGTGCGAGTTATTATTATTATTATTATTATTTTATTATTATTATTATTATTATCAGTGTGTGTGCGGCGTGTGTGTGTGTGCGGGCGTTCAGTGGCGCGCGTGCGTGAGTGGCGTGGCGAGCGTGGCGTGCGTGGCCGGGCAGCGTGCTTGCGTGCGTGTGTGTTGTGTGTGTGCGTGGTGCGTGCGGGGTGCGTGTGTGGTGTGTGGATGTGCGATGTGTGTGCGAGCGTGTGCAGAGTGAATGCAGTGTTGTGCAGTGTGTGCGAGTGTGTGCGATAGTGTGCAGTGTGGCGAGTGATTGTGCATGTGTGCAGTAGTGTGCTAGTGTGTGCGAGTGTGCATGTAGTGCATGTGTTGCAGTTGGTGTGCGAAGTGTGTGCAGATGTGCATGTGTGCAGTGTGTGCAGTGTGTGCAGTGTGTGTGCATGAGTGTGTGCAGTGTGTGCAGTGCTGTGCAGGTGTGCAGAGTGTGCAGTTGTGCAGTGGCATGTGTGCAGTGTGTGCAGTGTGCTGAGTGTGTGAGTGTGTGCAAGTGTGTGCAATGTGTATGTGTCAGTGTGTGCATGTTGTCAATGTGCAGTGTGATTGTGCGATGTGTGATTGTGTGTGCAGTGTGTGCATTTGTCATGTGTGCAGTGTGTAGCGTGTGCTGAGTGTGAGTGTGTGCATAAGTGTGTGCAGTGTGAGTGCAGTGTGTGCTGTCAATGTAGTGATGTTGCAAATGTGTGCAGTGTAGTAAGCGAGTGTGTGCAGTGTAAGTGAAAGTGTGAAAATGTGTGCATGTGATGATGTGCAGTGTGTGCAGTGTGTGCAGTGTGTAGTGTCAGTAGTGTGGCAGTTAGTGTGCGAGTGATGTGCAGTGTGCAGTGTGTGCAGTGTGTGCAGTGTGTGCAGTGAATGTGCAGTGTGTGCAGTGTGTGCAGTGTGTGCAGTGTGTGCGAGTGTGTGCGAGTGTGCAGTGTGTGCAGTTGTGCAGTGTGAGTTGTGCAGTTAAAAAAAAGATGTGTGCAGTGTGTAGTGTGTGCATGTAATAGTGTGTCATGTAATGTGAGTGTGTCGATGTGAGTGTGCGAGTGTGTGCAGTGTGCGATGAGTGTGTGCGAGTGTGAAAGTGTGCAGTGTGTGTCATGTGTGCGAGTGTGCAGTGTGTATGTGAGTGTGTCTGTAGTGTGTGTGCGAGTGTGCAGTATGTGCATGGAGTGTGCTGAGTGTGCGAGTGTGCATGTGATAGTGTAGTGTGCATGTGTGTGTGTGTGTGTGTGTGGTGTGTGTCGTGTGCGTGTGCGTGTGCGTGTGCGTGGGTGCGTGTGTGCGTGCGTGCGTGTGTGTGCGAGTGTGTGGATGTGCGAGTATGTGTGTGCGAGTGTGTGTGTGCGCACGTATGAATGTGTGTATATGTGCGTCCGTGTGCATTGTGCGAATTCCAGTAAACCACATAGTTGTAATAATGAATTATCGTCAAACAATGTAACAATAAATTCACTGAAGTGCCACTTCTAACACTTAGTGATGCATGTTTACGGGAATCAATAAAAATTTCATTATTACTGTTTCATCAATGGGAATTGCCCACCTTAAGTCAGATAACCTAAGACATATGGCCAATAAAAACTCCACACATTTAGAAAAACTACGATGGATAATCGAATATATATATATATATATATATATATATATATATATATATATATATATAGGTAGATTCTCCTTTACAGTTATTGAAAGAACCGGTGTTGGACTGACTACGTTTCGGGAAATTTTATCTGCCATTTTCAAGAGCAGAACACGGAGATTTGAAAATGGCAGATGAGATTCTACTGAAACGTGCCAGTTCAGCACCGGTACCTTAAGAACCGTGGAGGAGGATTTACGGAGATCGAACTGGAGAATACCAACTTCATATATAGTCAACCTTATAATATGAATTACCTGCAACAAACACCAACTACTCAATTTAACACTAGCCCAATGCAACTGCAGTACAACCAACCGTACTCATTCAACTCAAACTCAACCTACGTTTTATACAAACGTGCAAAATGGCATAAGTTCACAAATAAACCCGACCCGTATCCGGCGTACACGCAGATGCAACCAAATCCACAATTAATAACGCGCAAATAACGAATTTCCATCAACGTCCTACCAATCACGACACCCAATGCATAGTAATCCAACATTGCCAAGTGAACACGACCCCCAAGTTTCAATAACAAACGAATTACTTAACATGGATGCTGAAAATTCTCAGGTTAACCAAGAACCTGAAGGGGAAGTCATCAAACTTAATGAGTTCCAGGAAGTTCGACACAGGAAAAATAAAAGAGGACCATCAAGCCCAGATACTGAAAGACAAGTGAAACCCAGATTTAACCCTTCTCATAATAGATTCCAAGCGTTAGCAACTTTTGATAACACAAACAAAAATTTAGCGGGAGCCAATAAACAAAAGTCAGATAATGAAATGGCAAAAAACCTGAACGGCGCCACCGTTTATTATTCACCATGTAATTAATATAGCCCGCTAATACGGCTAATTGAGAGCACCATCACAAAAAACGATTACTACTACCAAACCATGAATGGCAATAAAATAAGATTACAAATACTAACAATAGAAAATTACAAAAAAATTAAAAAAGTCCTTGATGACAATAACGTTGCTAGACATACCTTCAGCTTAAAGAAGAACGCAGTTATAAAGTAGTAATTAAAACCTACACTACACAACCGACATAGACGAACTCAAGACAGCTTTGAAAGATAAGGGACACACAGCAAGAAACATTACTAAGTGCAAAATTAAACAAACAGATGAATTTAGAAACCTATTCTTTATTGAAATTGAGCCTAAGGAAAACAACAAGGAAATATTCAAGATAGAATATCTCCTAAACGCCAAAGTACAAGTGGAGACCTCATAAGAAAAATACACTTACACAGTGCAAGAGATGTCAATGCTAGGACATACTCGTAACTTCTGTACACGCCCCTTTAGATGCGTTAAATGTGGAGCCAATCATGACACTAGAAAATGCTCTGTAGAAAACACTTCAACAGCTAAATGTGCACTATGCAAAGGTGAGCATCCCGCTAATTACAAAGGCTGCCAAGTGTACTTAGAAATACTCAATCGACGCAACCTGAACTTTAAATCCAGGCCAGAAATGCAACATTCACAACCGACACAAAGATTCACTCTAGCATCATCAGATTTCCCACCGTTGGAACGAACTGGTAATCAACAGCCCACAGCAGCAAACGGTGTCTCCACTCACAATGTACAACAGCCAGGACTAGGCTCATATAACCTAATAGCCAGTACCAATCACAACAGTACAGCCACAGATCAAGAAAGAATTACAATCAGGTTTATGCAGGAAACCATTATGAATCAAAACAACGTGATAACAGAACTGTTACGAGAATCAAGGGAAATGAGGAAAACCATTGAAATACTCAGTACTGAACTCACAGCACTTAGGCAACAAATCACTACCAAAAATGGCCCAGTATAAAATTGTCACATGGAACGCAAACGGGCTGACACAACATCGTCAGGAAGTAGAAGCTTTTCTTAACATTAATCACATCGACATTTTACTTATCTCCGAAGCTCACTTTACTGAGCGCACGTTTTCAAAATACCAGGCTATAAAATTTGACACGCAACACCCGGATGGTAACGCTAGAGGTGGAACTGCAATTATTATCAGACAAAACATCAAACACTTTGAGCTGGACATATATAACAAAGAATACCTACAAGCCACCTCAATAAGGGTTGAAGACTGGAACGGTCCTCTAATAATATCAGCTGCGTACTGTCCCCCCAATTACAGACCGAATAAACAAGGATTCGAAGAATACTTTAAATCTTTAGGATCCAGATTCATCTCTGGTGGCGATTACTCCAAACACCACCAATGGGGATCTCGCCTGATCTCTCCTAGAGGAAGAGCCCTTCAATTAGTCTTGCGAGAAAACCACTTAGACCATGTTTCCACGGGCAAGCCTACATATTGGCCTACCGACTTAACGAAAATTCCAGACTGCCTAGATATCTTCATTACCAAGGGCATTGGAAGAGCCTTCCTATATGTTCAAGATAACTATGATCTCTGTTCGGACCATACCCCTGTAATACTAACTGTAAGTACGTCCTTAATTGCCAAAACCAAGTCACCGCAACTACATAATCACCTAACAGACTGGGATTATTTTCGTGAACTACTTGAAAAAATATATCTTTAAATGTTAAACTCAAAACGGCAGACGACATCGAAACAGCAGTAGAAGAACTTATGAAAGCAATACATAACGCCGCCTGAAATCTACTCACACTACCTGATAGACCTAGGAAGAAGGGATACCCTGCGGAGATCACTAACAAAATAACAGAAAAGAGACGGCTACGAAAAGAATGGCAGAGACGACGTTATCCTGAAGAAAAACACCGATATAATACGGCAGCAAGGGAACTAAAGAGAATGCTGCAGGAATATAGGGACTCTACCTTTAAAGAATATATCGAAGGCTTATCAGCGACAGAAGCAAACGATTACTCGCTATGGAAAGCTACTAAAAGATTAAAGACCCCAAAACCAGTTCCACCAATCCGTAAAGCAGACGGAACTTGGGCAAAGAGGGATGAACAAAAAGCTGAAGTATTTGCTGAACACCTAAGGAAGGTTTTCCAACCATTACCAGCATTACCTGGAAACGAGGACGAGGAAATAGATAGATTTCTTGATGTCCCATTGCAATTATCGCCACCAATCCAAGCCGTTAGAGTCAGAGAACTAAAAGATACAATTAAAAAACTGCCTGCTAAAAAATCACCTGGCTATGACTTAATAACGGGGCAAATTCTAAAGAACTGCCCTCTAAGGGACACACGCTACTGGCATATATTTAATGCCATATTAAGAACCACTCACTACCCAGCACAATGGAAAGTCGCAAAAATAATAATGATTCCAAAGCAAGGCAAGCCACCTAACATAGCTGAATCATACAGACCCATTAGCCTGTTGCCCATCATCTCGAAGTTATTTGAGACTGTATTACTTAAGAGGCTAATACCCATACTTGAGGACCAACATCTTATCCCAGACCACCAATTTGGTTTTAGAAAACAGCACTCTACCATAGAACAAGTTCACAGGGTAGTTGAAACCATTAATGCCGCCTTCGAAGCTAAAGAATATTGTAGTGCTGTATTTTTTGACGTAAGCCAGGCTTTTGACAAGGTCTGGCACAAAGGTCTTTTGTAAATTGCAAATTGAGTTGCTTACGTTGAGACCATATGTGGGTCCGCCAGGTTAAACCCCGATCTAAATGTATACCAAGGTATCTTGCACTCTCCGATTGTGATCAGCAAAGGTTGCACTTGTAACATATTCGCAGGTTGGTAGATCGGCTAAAAAAGTGTTTGCCGGACAACATGTACCTGACATTACGTTCCTCCCTGCAACAGACTCTTTCAAGTCAAACACGAAGAAGTGGTTACCAATCTAATCGCTAGCTCAGGAGTTCCCCAAAGGGAGTGTTTTGGGGCAGTACTATGCTTAATATACACAGCGATCTACAACCTGCGAATATGTGTCAATGCAACTTGTGCTGATGACACTGCGCTACGTGGCTACAGACGAGAATGCCTGAGAGGGCATTCAGAGCAAAATTGCAAAGTGCACCTGCAACACGCATGTCAGAGATGTGGGTGTTAAAGATGGCGTATCAAGATTAACGAAGCCAAGATCTGTACATGTTACCTACACCAAGCGCAGAAATACTTGTCCGCCAATGTCGAGCATGGCAATGGGAAAGCTGTGTGATGGCACAATCGGAGGTGCAAGATACCTTGTGGATAGCATTTAGATCGGGGTGTTAACCTGGCGGACACATATGGTCTCAACGTAGAACTGCAATGTGTGATGTGTGTATCTTGCTGTGCGTGCTGGTAGACACTGTCATGCGTCGTCTCAACAAGCGTGCGTGTAATCTATAAAGTCATTTTCAAACCCGTATGGCTCTACGTGAATGTCAACGTCTGAATGTGGTACTGCCTGCATCCTCTAACCTGTGCCATAATCGAACGCTACCAAACGAAATGAGTCACTAATCTGACCATTCAGTCAATGCACCTTAGTTATAATAATGAATTATCGTCAAGACAATTTAACAATGACTTCACAAGTGCCATTCTAACAGTAAGAAGATGTTACGTGAAAGTTAGTGAAAATTACATTACTGTTTCATCAATGATTAGAATTACAGTCAGATACACCCTAAGACATATGTCAATTTAGTAAACATCATGTTAGAAAAACTACAGACTGGATAATCGACATATATACTATATATTTGCCGATATATATATATATATATATATATATATATATTAGATTCTCCTCAAAGTTATTGAAAGAACTGTACTGAAGCGTCAAATTTATGCTGCCAGTTTCAAGCAGAACACGAATTGAAAATGGCAGACGAATTCTATGAACGCCTGCTTCCATTGTCAATCACAGGTACTATAATACATATGGAGGAGGATTTGCTTATTGCTCTAACGAGCAGATTGTAAATTAATTATCTGATATATATATATATATATATATATATATATATATATATATATATATATATATATATATTGAGATGTTAGATATGAGTGAAGACAGGGATTTGAGAGCTTAGCTAATTTTTATATAGAACAATTTGAGATCAATTACAGTATATTTACACTGCATTTATAAGTATTTTGGTAAACGATTGAAAGAAGTTGATTTGTTTTGATGAAACGTGCTTAATAAGATTTGCACAAGATGGTTCATTCATAAAAAGCATTGTGCTATGTAAGAAACATGTCAGGAAGGTTAAATGAAATTATATTTGTAAGTACGATTAAGTCCATAGAAAACATTTCATTAAATTTACAGTTCACTCAAAGTATTTTGGCATTTGGGTATTTTACAAATGTTTAGCACGCAGTTTAGAGTAATGATTATATTAGGAACATATTTTAAGTCAGGTAAAATGCAGGAAAGATTTGAAAATTTGAGAAACGGTTACGGTACGGACATGATTTAATTATTACTCACAATATTAGTGAAAATATAAGTGCATTTTGTGTAAGGTTTTTAAAGAAATGTGTTTAACAATATGGATTGTTGATGTGACAAAAATGTAAACGTTACAAGAAAAGTGAACATTGGGGATGTTAAAGACAGATATTATAAGTTGTGTGAGTAACAATTTGAATAATTTGGACGTTAAATATTGCAAATTATATGAACATTTAAATTAAGTTAGGTTAAGTTTTAAATTTAAGGTTTTTTTGCAAATTTATAGTTTTATAGATTAAGTTGAGCTTAGTAAAAATTGTTAATGTGATTAATAGGAGGTTTTCCTCATTTCCATGTAGTAATTTACTTTGTATAAGTCATTTGAACATAAATTTATGAAAATGGGGTTAACTACACAAATTTCCTATGTAAAAAAGAATTTTCCTTTAAATTTAAGATATTGGAGTTGACATAAATGTTTTCTAATTCAAATTTTTGTGCAGATCACGAATATGTATTTAGTTTAAGTGTAGAAAGTAAGATTTTTTATATATAAACAAATTTAGTTTAGGATAAGTCGTACATTTTTTAACAGATGTATATCAAGTGAGGTATCATTTTATGCAGAATCATGCACAGATTTCATTTCTGTTTTTAAAATTTAAATCAGTAGCATATTAAGAAAGTTATAGCATAATTTATATTTTGGATAGGTTTTCAAATTTATTTTAACCAATCACAGACTTGGTTCCTTTGTTTGTATTCTTAGAAAAAATTGAAATTTTTGTAGCTAACAGGAGAGTATATAGGAATTGTTCCTGAACAGCTCTCTCTCTTCCATTTGTTTCTCAAAGTTTAAATTTTTATGACAAAGGTCAAAGTGTTGTGTTTTGTGTTAACACGTAAGTTTAAAACCACGTTTATATTCGGAAATAATGATACGAGTTTATTGAAGAGACGGGAGTTCAGAAACAATTGTTCTTAACCTACAATCTTAAATAAAGTTAGATTACCGATAAATGTCCATATTCGTAAAGTTGATTTAAGTTGAACAGTTTGTTACGATTTAAGTTTAACGTTTTTAAAAGTTCGGTTGCTGTATTTTGTTTTTGGTTATGTTGTAAATAAAAATTATTCAATTTTTCCGAATTGATGTTTATTTCCTGGTGCGACATATTAATAAACGATATTCCGTATCGGGTGCTAAAAAGAAAAAGTGAAATAAAATAAAAAATTTTACAACCTTAAATAATATTTATACCGAAAATTATTGAAACGTTTTAATACAACAGTTAAATAAATATTATAATAACTTAGTGCTTGAGTGAAAACATATAAGCAAATTTAAGCACGATTACCACAAGAAAAGCAACAATTTATCCGAGGGACATTGATGAATTATTGGAAGTACTGCAGCAGCAAGTGGAACGGATCTATAACATCGATCACAGACTGGAAGGAGCCTACGTTTGTAAATGGAACCAGCTGAATGAACACATCCTTTTGAAATATGCCGATGCACATGTGAGTCAAATTTTATCTTAACCTTCAATTTGTATTCATTATTTGTGTGATTTCCTGCATTTATATTTTATGTATAGGTGTAAATGTTTATGCATTAGTTGTGTAAACATCTGTAAAACAATTAAAACTTTAGTCTTCTTCAACAATTAATTTCAATTACAAAATTATTATGATCACATTTTAAGAAATTACCATTTAACAATTTTGACAGTTTGGTATTTGATTTCAGTTAATACGACGCATGCGTTATTGTGCAAACTTTAGTAAGTCTCATTTCACATACAAGATATTTGATATAACGTGGAATCCAAAATAAAGAACCATTTCAAAATTCCAGTTGTATTGAATGCAATTCAATTCATATATAAAAATTAAATACGTATCAAAGTGTGAATTATATTTATTTATATTTTCCAACAAATCAAATTGTACTCTATCCCCATTTGAGATTTATGAGCTAGTAGTGCATAATAAACATAAATAAATATTACAAAATAATTAAATTGAATCCTATTATATAAGATTTACTATAGAAATATATTTTGAGATATTTTATATATATATATATATATATATATATATATATATATATATATATATATATATATATATAAATATATGCTTATTCCACGTTTGCACGAGTGTAGTATGCAATATTTTGTTTTAAGGAGTTGTCTGACTCCTACCAGTACAAACACGACGTTTCGTCATAGTCCCATTCGCCATCTTCAGGTTCGTTCAACTGCTTGGACTGCGTTTACTCAAATGAAATAATGCTTCTCGGTCTTGTTTATATCTCTTTCTTCTTCAGATCGGCAACTTTCGCCTTTCCGTTTTCTCCGTGTTCTTCCTTTTACGCTGTTAGTATGATTCTTGCGCGGTTCATTTCGATGTTTCGATGAACTTCCACGTATTGGCAATCTTTGAGAGTCGTCTATGCGTTAAGGTTCTTCGTGTTTTCAATTTCAATGGCGTCTCAGATGATCCTTCGCGTTTTTGATGTTGAACATCTCGGCATATTCAAACGCTGTGGCATGGTGTACTCCGATTGCTATGCTAGAGACAAGTAGATGTCTTTCTCACACCATTTTGTTCCTCGCGTCGAACCTTGATCCTCCTGTTTGTTGTCCTACACAAGTTCCACAAGATGATGTAAACTCCATGGTCCTCAAGTTAATTTTGTTAAGCACTGAAGATATTTTTCTGTCGGTGTTGAATGTTGTTTGCTGAGGATTCTCGTAATCTTGCCTATTGCTTTTACATACGAAAGCTTGATTTTGACTCCTCTATGGGTTTCGGTTTTCCTGGTCTTGAGGCATTTCGGATGTTACATTTAAATCCATTTTGCAGTAGCTTTTGTTAGTATTGCCATTTTTGTTACATTCGTTACTTTTGCTGTACGATTAAGTAAATTTTTGATCTATTAAAATTAATAGATTACTCGTATTTCTTTGAACTTTCTATTTTTCTAAAAAAAATGACATTTCTCTAAGCTTATCTCTGTAGTTTCTTGAATATATTACGCTTCACAATTAAAAACATTTCTGTAGTGGTTGGATAAACTTTTGATGATCATTATGTTATATTTCAACTTCATGTGTTGGGTGTCACTGTTTATATCGGTTTGACATCCGGATATTTGATTTTTAATTTCACTTCCTGTCTGTTCGTTGACGAAAGAAAATCCATTTTGTTGTTTACTGAAAGAAAAATGTAAATTTCTGGACTTCATTTAGCCCATCGATGGTTATCGGTTTTATAACATTTTTCTAAATTTTGTGCCAAATCACAAATTAGTGCGTACAAATGATTTAATGAAATATATATATATATATATATATATATATATATATATATATATATAACGAAGCCAAATCTGTACATGTTACCTACACCAAGCGCAGAAATACTTGTCCGCCAATCAGCATCAATGGGAAACTTGTATCACAATCGGAGAGTGCAAGATACCTTGGGATACATTTAGATCGGGGTTTAACCTGGCGGACCCACATATGGTCTCAACGTAAGCAACTCAATTTGCAATTTAGTAAATACTACTGGCTGCTGGGTAGACACTCTCAACTCTCTCCTCACAACAAGCTCTTAATCTATAAAGTCATTTTCAAACCCGTATGGCTCTACGGAATTCAACTCTGGGGTACTGCCTCATCCTCTAACCTTGCCATAATCGAACGCTACCAAACGAAAACACTTCGGACCATCATCAATGCACCTTATTATATAAGTAATGCAGAAATTTACAATGACCTCAAAGTGCATACAGTGAAAGAAGAGGTAGTGAAAGTTAGTGAAAACTACATTGCTAAGTTAGAATTACATCCGAACACCCTAGCTTTAAATTTAGTAAACAATCATGTTCAAAACCACAGACTAAAGCGACATTACACTATAGATTTGCCGAACAGATTTTAGAACAAATAAATAGACCCTCAAAGTTATTCAATTGTAAAGCGCAATTATGCGCTAGTTGCACTTGAAGCGACGTTAATGAACGCCTGCTTCCATTGTCAATCACATATATATACATATGTAAATAATTTGCTTATTGCTCTACGAGCAGATTGTAAATAGAAATTATCTGACAATAAAATATATATATATATATATATATATATATATATATATATATATATATATATATATATATAACTGAGAGTTTAAGCTTGTAATTTTTATATAGAACAATTTGAGATCAATTACAGTATATTTACACTGCATTTATAAGTATTTTGGTAAACGATTGAAAGAAGTTGATTTGTTTTGATGAAACGTGCTTAATAAGATTTGCACAAGATGGTTCATTCATAAAAAGCATTGTGCTATGTAAGAAACATGTCAGGAAGGTTAAATGAAATTATATTTGTAAGTACGATTAAGTCCATAGAAAACATTTCATTAAATTTACAGTTCACTCAAAGTATTTTGGCATTTGGGTATTTTACAAATGTTCAGCACGCAGTTTAGAGTAATGATTATATTAGGAACATATTTTAAGTCAGGTAAAATGCAGGAAAGATTTGAAAATTTGAGAAAGGGTTACGGTACGGACATGATTTAATTATTACTCACAATATTAGTAAAAATATAAGTGCATTTTGTGTAAGGTTTTTAAAGAGATGTTTAACAATATGGATTGTTGATGTGACAAAAATGTAAACGTTACAAGAAAAGTGAACATTGGGGATGTTAAAGACAGATTTTATAAGTTGTGTGAGTAACAATTTGAATAATTTGGACGTTAAATATGCAAATTATATGAACATTTAAATTAAGTTAGGTTAAGTTTTAAATTTAAGGTTTTTTTGCAAATTTATAGTTTTATAGATTAAGTTGAGCTTAGTAAAAATTGTTAATGTGATTAATAGGAGGTTTTCCTCATTTCCATGTAGTAATTTACTTTGTATAAGTCATTTGAACATAAATTTATGAAAATGGGGTTAACTACACAAATTTCCTATGTAAAAAAGAATTTTCCTTTAAATTTAAGATATTGGAGTTGAAATAAATGTTTTCTAATTCAAGTTTTCGTGCAGATCACGAATATGTAGAAAGTAAGATTTTTTAGATATAAACAAATTTAGTTTAGGATAAATCAAATCGTACATTTTTTAACAGATGTATATCAAGTGAGGTATCATTTTATGCAGAATCATGCACAGATTTCATTTCTGTTTTTAAAATTTAAATCAGTAGCATATTAAGAAAGTTATAGCATAATTTATATTTTGGATAGGTTTTCAAATTTATTTTAACCAATCACAGACTTGGTTACTTTGTTTGTATTCTTAGAAAAAATTGAAATTTTTGTAGCTAACAGGAGAGTATATAAGGAATTGTTCCTGAACAGCTCTCTCTCTCTCTTCCATTTGTTTCTCAAAGTTTAAATTTTTATGACAAAGGTCAAAGTGTTGTGTTTTGTGTTAACACGTAAGTTTAAAACCACGTTTATATTCGGAAATTTTGATACGAGTTTATTGAAGAGACGGGAGTTCAGAAACAATTGTTCTTAACCTACAATCTTAAATAAAGTTAGATTACCGATAAATGTCCATATTCGTAAAGTTGGTTACGATTTAAGTTGAACAGTTTGTTACGATTTAAGTTTAACGTTTTTAAAAGTTCGGTTGTTGTATTTTGTTTTTGGTTATGTTGTAAATAAAAATTATTCAATTTTTCCGAACTGATGTTTATTTCCTGGTGCGACATATTAATAAACGATATTCCGTATCGGGTGCTAAAAAGAAAAAGTGAAATAAAATAAAAAATTTTACAAACTTAAATAATATTTATACCGAAAATTATTGAAACGTTATAATACAACAGTTAAATAAATATTATAATAACTTAGTGCTTGAGTGAAAACATATAAGCAAATTTAAGCACGATTACCACAAGAAAAGAAACAATTTATCCGAGGGACATTGATGAATTATTGGAAGTACTGCAGCAGCAAGTGGAACGGATCTATAACATCGATCACAGACTGGAAGGAGCCTACGTTTGTAAATGGAACCAGCTGAATGAACACATCCTTTTGAAATTATGCCGATGCACATGTGAGTCAAATTTTCATCTTAATCCTTCAATTTGTATTCATTATTTGTGTGATTTCCTGCATTTATATTTTATGTATAGGTGTAAATGTTTATGCATTAGCTGTGTAAACATCTGTAAAACAATTAAAACTTTAGTCTTCTTTCAACAATTCAATTTCAATTACAAAATTATTATGATCACATTTTTAAGAAATTACCATTTAACAATTTTGACAGTTTGGTATTTGATTTCAGTTAATACGCGACGCATGCGTTATTGTGCAAACTTTAGTAAGTCTCATTTCACATACAAGATATTTGATATAACGTGGAATCCACATAATAAAGAACCATTTCAAAATTCCAGTTGTACTTCTGAATGCAATTCAATTCATATATAAAAAAATTAAATACGCATCAAAGTGTAAATTATATTTATTTATATTTTCCAACAAATCAAATTGTACTCTATCCCCATTTGAGATTTATGAGCTAGTACGGTGCATAATAAACATAAATAAATATTACAAAATAATTAAATTGAATCCTATCCCCTATATAAGATTTACTATAGAAATATATTTTGAGATATTTTATATATATATATATATATATATATATATATATATATATATATATATATATAAATATATGCTTATTCCACGTTTGCGCGAGTGTAGTATGCAATATTATTGTTTCTAAGGGAGTTGTCTCTGACTCCTACCAGTACAAACACGACGTTTCGTCATAGTCCCATTCGCCATCTTCAGGTTCGCTTCAACTGCTTGGCCCGACTGCGTGTTACTCAAATGAAACTAATGCTGCTCGGTCTCCTGTTTATATCTCTTTCTCTTCTTTCAGATCGGCAACTTTCGCCTTTTCCGTTTTCTCCGTGTTGTTCTTCCTGTTGTAGGCGCTGTTGGAGTAGGTGATTCTTGCGCGGTTCATGTGTGGCGATGTTTGGCGAGTATGAACTTCCACGTATTGTGCAATCTTTGAGAGTCGTCTCATGCGTTAAGGTTCTGTTCGTGTTTCTCAATTTCAATGGCGTCTCAGATGATCCCTTGGGCGCGTTTTTGATGTTGGAACTTATCTCGGCATATTCAAACGCTGTGGCGTATGGTGTACTGCCGATGTGCTATGCTAGAGACGAAGTAGATGTCTTCCTCTCCACACCATTTTTGTTCCTCGCGTCGAACCTTGATCCTCCTGTTTGTTTGTCCTACACAAGTTCCACAAGGGATGATGTAAACTCCATGGTCCTCCAAGTTAATTTTGATTTTCGGTGTTGGAAGCACTGAAGATATTTTTCTGTCGGTGTTGAATGTTGTTTGCTGAGGATTCTCGTAATCTTGCCTATTGCTCCCTTTACATACGAAAGCTTGATTTTGACTCCTCTATGGGTTTCGGTTTTCCTGGTCTTGAGGCATTTCGGATGTTACTCATTGTAAATCCATTTTGCAGTAGTGCTTTTGTTAGTATTGCCATTTCCTTGTTACATTCGTTACTTTTGCTGTACGATTAAGTAAATTTTTGCGATCTATTAAAATTAATAGATTACTCGTATTTCTTTGAACTTTCTATTTTTCTAAAAAAAATGACATTTCTCTAAGCTTATCTCTGTAGTTTCTTGAATATATTACGCTTCACAATTAAAAACATTTCTGTAGTGGTTGGATAAACTTTTTGATGGTCACTTATAAGTTATATTTCAACTTCATGTGTTGGGTGTCACTGGTTTATATCGGTTTGACATCCGGATATTTGATTTTTAATTTCACTTCCTGTCTGTTCGTTGACGAAAGAAAATCCGTTTTGTTGTTTACTGAAAGAAAAATGTAAATTTCTGGACTTCATTTAGCCCATCGATGGTTATCGGTTTTATAACATTTTTCTAAATTTTGTGCCAAATCGCTAGTTGCGCAGAAACAAAACCTCCCTATTGAAAATCATGATCTGGATGAAAAGAACGGCACCGGAAAGCATGGTAATTTACTTCCTAATAGCATACATGGTATTATATAATTTTACGTATCATTCAAAGGATTAATTAAAGCAGCTCAACTCCGTTGATTATACTTCGTAGGGAATTAAGTAAGACCCATTTGTATTGTGTAATGAAATATTGATTATTCTAAAAATAGGCCATTGCTGGAAATGTAATTTTAATTAGGCTATAAGAACAATTAATGCTAATCACTACCTTCTTTGTGATTTTAGTTTAACACTTGATTAAGCTCAGCTGCAACAAATCTAATTAAGATATGTTTTCGATGTTTTTGTTGTTGCTTCATTGCGGAAGTCAACATATACTCAGTGGCATGGAAATTGCAACGCCAAGAAGGGGTAGGAATTTTTTGACCAAACTTGACAGCAACGTTTAACTACTAGAAGATAGCAATTGATTAAAATTGCAGCAGGATAATGTCCGTCCCCATATTGCAAGCCGTTCTTTGGACCGATTTGCAGAGGATAATGTTAATCTCTTGCCATTTCCACCCAGATCTCCAGACCTTTCGCTCATCGAGCATGTTTCGGACATTATGGGGAGAAGAATGAGAATATTGCAGCATCCTCCGCAGACATTGCAGGCTCTACAGGACGAATTACAGGTTACTTTGGACACAATACCTCAAGAGGACATCGATTATCTGCTATAATCGATGCCACGACGAGTTGAGGAGTGTGTAACAAGCATGGGGGGGGGGAGCAACCCATTATTAATAAAAGTTATGTTTATATTTTGTTCTTTTTCTTTGACATTTTAATCACTTGCTACCTTTTAGTAGTTAAACGTTTCTGCCAAGTTTGGTCAAAAATTCCTACCCCTTCTTAGTGTTGCAATTTCCATGTCACTGAGTAAATATTTATATTAATATTGAAAACTAAAGTTAATTACTTAACTCATTCTTTTATTTGTATTGTAGTGGGCCTTCCCCAACAATTTTATTTTGAGGTTTATTTAAAACAAATAGTCAATTTAAGTGTTGCAAGTAGTGCCTTACTAAATGGCTGTGTTTTTTATGTGTAAAGTGACAAAAAGGATGACAAAAGTTCAGCGTCATAAATCTTTTGTTGCTTTATGAATGTTGACTTGAAATTAAATATCTTTTAGACAAGCTACTACAAAAATTAACTGTTTTTATTTCGTTTATTGAAAGATTAGTCATTATTCATTTATTTTTATATAAAAATAAAAGTTTCGACTTGAACCAAAGTAAATCATGCGAACGTTTAATTTAAATATAAAAATTCAAAGAACAATAGTTGGATACATTTAAGCACAGATCGTTACGCGATGTTTTTATTTTAAAACAGGGAAGTTGATTAAGGTTTTATAGATAGATTATACATGATTCTTAGTGGTGGTGGAGCTGGGAAGCAAGGAATAAAAGAGATAAATAGCCCGACAATTAGCAAAGCGATTAATTCAAATTTCACCAAGCGTGTAACACCTAAATGTCTAGAACCCAGTTATTTCAGCATGTGGCGAAGCTGCGAAATAAGTTGTGAATAGGTGAATTTTATTTCTTTGTACGCAATAAATCTAATAATAATACACCAAACTTCACCACAAAGAATCAGACTAAAAATTATTTCATTGTAAAGACATATTATACCTACGCACAGATAAAAGCGCTATCGAAATGTCAAATTGAACAAGTTAATCATCACCACATACGCCAGTTAACCAGAATCGAATTGGACGTCTGCGTCATAATTCAAATCCATGCGCTGACCACATTTAGTTTAGTAAAGATGTAATTTCTCAGCGTGTTTAACGAAATTGGTCTACCTACACAGATTTCAGGTAAAATGCAGCCTAAATGCTGATCAGCACTCATGAGCCACGGAATATAGGCAATCAATTTTGCTGCGGTTCCGATAAAATTGGTGTATAAATATGATTTTGAGCAAACACTGGCCCGTAATGCGCACTACACTCATGGTTCACAAAATTTAGTTCTTAATCTTAGACGAAATTCATTTGCAGCAAATACAACAAAATTAATGTTTAAATATAAGTTTTGAGTAACATCTGACGTAAATGCTGATCTAAGCTCATAGCGCGTAGAACCTAGCTCCAGATCATCAAGACAAATAATTTTGCCGCAACCTCAACGAATTTGGTTTACAAATATAGATTTTTAGCAACATTCAGCTCCAATGCCGACCAGCACCTCCGGCTTATAAAGTTTAACTCTTGGTCGTACAAGAAATTTGTATTGCAGCGACTACAATTAAATTGATGTATAAATATCAAATACTGTCAAAGCGCATGGTCCACATAAATTCAATAAAATTTGATTACGATCGAAACGAACGATAAATGGATGTTGTCGCTGTAAAATTATTTAACTCGAAATTTCTCATAAAGCGAATTCAATTACTAGCAATCTTCAAAAATATCTAATCCTCCGACTTATTACGTTACGTCGGCAAAATCTTAGTCTCAGAGGACGAAGTCCCAATAGATTCATATCTGTTAATAGAACAGTTATAAACATTAACAATGGTCGTATATTATGGCATTTACATATTACATTTTGGTACAGTTTTTAATCAATAGAACGGGAATAATAAAGATATCGGTAACATAAATTTTGACAATTTGCGTGAAATAAACTTTCAATACACAACATTACACACAAAAATTTAAGATATTAAGAAATAAATCGTGTGAATGAATACGAAAGCAAGCAAATGCATCCTCCACATAAACACAGAAAAACACACTTTATTGTTATCCCCAGCAGAATAAAAAAAATAAAAGTTTACGTTAGTTAGCACCTATGGCAATAGTCTCCTTCCTCTGGACTACAATATACTAGGTTGTTCAACTGGCCCACCAGGTGCTGAATTCGATAGGGCACCACTGAATTTCTACGGTACGCTCTTCAAACAACATCTCACAAACGGCAACTACCTATTCATAATTACTCGAACTAAATTTACGACAGTTACTTCAACCAAAAGCCCCAATTGACTAACTTTTCATCTGATTTAACGTGAATGCACAAATATTTAACCATACTGGCGAGCATTGCGTTATTTACAAAGTGTTGTTTAACGTTAATCTATTATTCTTCGTAGGTGGAAGACATGTAAACCCATGCCGCTCAGTGCAATACCACCACCTTTACAATGGGCTCCTTAATAATGGTACTCTAATTTTCTGAGCTCGGTAAGGGCTGATGGTCACTTTCTCCTTTATTCCTTATGCACTCGCCATCTCGCACTTGCCAAGCGTGTCGTTTTAACGGCTAGACCCTTAGAATGACGAGTTCTAAAACAGATGCTATGCCACAGGTGAGTAGAGCGAGACGCCCCACACTCTCACATCGATTCATCGATCCGTCCCAAGGATTCTGGAGGGGACAAAAATTCGTCAATACCAAAATCAAGACTAAGAAGAACAACATCTGCCAGGAATAAAATTCTGCCCCATTCGGATGCACGGGAGGGCAGGACTCAAGCGACCTCGATCATCGAAAGTACCAACATCCGGATTCATTACTGCAACATACGTGGTATCAGGTCGAATCTTAATGCTGTTCAACACCTTGAACAAGTGCAACCGGACATTCTGTTTCTATCCGAAACACAAGTCTCCCCTGGAAGAACTGATTCACCTGACCTTCAATTTCCCAGTTACAACCTTCAATCTAACTTTCACCTTAAAGGCGGAATATGAGCGTATGCCAAGCACAACGTAAGTTGTAAGAGGATATCCACTTTGGAAAACAACAAATTTGACACGATTTGGTTCGAACATTGTGGGCCCCAATTTGTGAAATTCTACTAGTTGGTATAGGTCTCCCAATGATAACAACTTCCAAGATCTTTTTGATTACCTTAGTCTGAAAATAGATTACCTTTTATCACAGTTTCTATCTTGCGATATTTCAATTTTGGGAGATTTTAATGCCCATAATTCCAATTGGCTTCATTTTTTATCTACTACTAATTCCGCAGGTCATAGTGCAGAAGCATTTGCTGTATCCTGTCATCTCAGACATATCATTTCAGAACCAACCCGAATCCCCATACTCAACATTTCCTGGACATATTCCTTACAACTAACCCACTTGTCTATAAAACAAGAGTCCTTTCCCCATTTGGTCAATTAGACACAGCCTAATCGAAATAACTTCCTCTGTACCCAATCCCACTGTTACTCGAAAAACAGTGGTGTTTTAAATCAGATAACTGGAGCGAACTGCGAGATTTTTTTTGCAACCTTCCTGGCGTGAGTATTGATTTAAATAGGTCCTGCATTACCGCAAAAGTATAAACTCTATATCAAATGAAAATCAAATAAATCTATAGAAAATCACGCCAACTATATTGCTGCAAGGAATAGTTGCAAAAGCATCGTCATCAAGGCCAAAAAGATGTTTGAAGAACGTAAATGCAAAGAATTAGTCTCATGTCCTTTGGGTGGTCGTTAATTTTGGTCATTAGCTAAAGTCATCAGTAAAAACTTGAGTACATCTTCCTTTCCTCCCATGACGTCTCGTGACGGAGCTGTAGTAGCTGATCCTGCTGAAAAATCCAACCTCTTTGTCGATTACTTTGCATCAAATTCATGTCTCAATGATTCTGGTAAAAACTGTGCCGTCGCCCAAATCTACCACATACGCCATTAAACCAATCCACTTTAGTTACAAGCTCCTGAAATCAATTATCAATAAACTTGACCCAAACAAGGCGACTGGCCCTGGCAGTATTCCAGCTATCGTCCTTAAAAATGTTACCCCGAGCTAGTACCTGTATTGTCCAAACTCTTTTTGATCTCCATGTCATCTGGAGAGTTTTCCCCATTGTGGAAGTTGGCAAATGCCCAGCCTATTTCTAAAAAGGGCGACAAAACCGATCCCTCAAACTATCGACCAATAGCTATCACTTCCATTCTGTCGAAAATCATGGAAGCTATCAACCACCAACTACTTTCGTTCCTCGAGTCCAATAAACTCTTAAACGACCACCAGTATGGGTTCAGACAAAGTCGTTCAACGGGTGATCTTCTTTCCTATGTCACCCAACTTTGGAATAACACATTAGAGAACAAGTTTGGTACAAGTGCCTACTTACCAAGCTCACTCCGTTCGGCTTATCCATACGCTCATCAATTGGATATCCAGCTTTCTTGACAAAAGACGTATACGCGTTGTCGTCGATGGCTTCTTTTCGAAAGAAACTACTACTAACGCGGAAGTACCCCAAGGATCAGTTATAGTTCCCACACTTTTCCTGTTGTACATAAATGACCTCATTTCCTCGACAACTAACCTGATCCATTGCTTTGCGGATGACAGCACTCTACATAGTAGTTCTTCTGAGTTTTCCCACAACAATAAGTCTAGACAGGGTGATAAGGTGAAAATGGCAGGCTCAATCAACAGTGACTTAGAACGTGTCCTTGAATGGGGAAGGAATAATCTACTCACGTTCAACGCCGATAAAATGCAGTGTTGCCTTGTGTCCGCAGAAAGACCGCTGTAAATCTGAATGGCTTAAAACTCAAGTTTTCAAACTCTATTTCTATGTTACGGATGTCCGTATCATCTAACCTTTCATGGGTTGACCACATTTTGTCAGCCAGCAAAAGAGCTGCCCATAAACTGGGCTTTCTATACAGATCTAAACAGTACTTCACATCGCAACAACTCCTTTTACTGTATAAGGCTCAAATTCGACCTCATCTGGAATACAATTTCCACCTCTGGGTCAGTGGTCCCCAATACGACCTTGATATGGTAAACCGCATCCAAAAAAGTGCTATAGGGCTTATAAATGACCCGTCTCTGACTTCTGACCTACAGCCTCTTGAGCATAGAAGAATAGTTTCGGTTCTTTCCTTGTTCTATGGCTATTACCATGGCAAGTGTGCCTCCGAAATACACTCCTTAATACCTTCGCAGGCCATCCTCGCTAGCAATACTCGGTTTGCCCATTCACACCATAATTTCGCTTTCAAAATTCCATCGTGTCACACTAAACGGGCTCAATCTACATTTTTCCACATGGCGACCAAATTGTGGACTGCACTACCCAGTTCCTGTTTTCTCCAAACTTTTACTTAAGTCAATTTAAGCTAGCCATTCATAAACATGTATCGGCAGCCTAACAATATCCCTAGACCCTCCCTGTGTTCCTGAGTGCTTTAGCATGTTAGGAAAATCTTAGTCTGTTCGAGAATACTATAAGTAAAAAAAATTCTACACTTACTTAAAGCGGCACTATATACAGCAAGTTTGTATTTTGTTTGAGCTGCGCGATGTACGTGAAACTACTTCTGAACCAGGAACTCGTTAAATTAATCGGCATAACCAAAATTCGTTAAAGCAGGTCAACAGCACAAAGGTTCAGCACGTCAGAAAAACACTAGAACCAATTACTTTAATGACCGAAAAATGTCACTATTGACAAAATGAAACGAGTAGAGAGTTCTCCTGCGGTAATGTTCGATACACCTTGATATGATATATAACTTGTTCCAACCTACTACACTAACTACTTTTACGTATATTGCAAAACGCAAAAAAAAACAGACGTGAGTCTTCCACTACGACTACCTTATGCATCGTTCAGATCTCGCCATCTTCAGTGCTATCTTCTACATTTTAATTTAACCAATCATTTTGATATTTAAAATTTTAAATTGCGCCAAAAACGAATTGAATTCGAGAGCCGAACTGAAAAAAATTATCATTAATTGAAATTGCGTTCCCAAAAGGTACCTCGTGTAGGTGATACGCCTATGATAACAAAACCTTAATAATGAACTTTAAAATAACGTATTTAAAATCCAAACTCTTTGTTTAAAACCAAGAAATCTTATTGAAAAGAAAAGGCCACAGTCTGACGATTACAATTAAAATTCACAAAAGATGTACCATATAAAATGTAATAATTTTATACTCAATATAATTTTCCAAGATGAAATTTCAAATCCATCTAGTATTATTTACAAAGAAACGAATTAATTCCCAACCACGACACTAGTAAAAGGCTTTCACTAATAATCGTTACCAATAAGTAATTCACATTTTCATTTTAAACTTTGATAAACAACACAACTTAAATTTCGTTTTTAGAAAAAAAAAAAACGGATTCTAAATGCGATTACAATGTGTAAAAATTTCGAATTCTTTTCAAATACGTAAAAGACAACAATCTTTCCAAACATTTATGCGTTATTAATTTCAATGGCAAGAATTTGCACTACATTTCAGGTGTACGGCACTAACAAATAATCTATAATTTCGAACTAAACGGCAAATATATAATAAAATCACAGCCACGTGACAAGTAAAGCACGTATATTTTTATGTATACGGTAAATTCATCCGTTCCAGTTATTTTTGTTCTATTCATCAGTTTTTAATCCAATGGTTAACTCAATTTGCAACAAAAACGTAAAGAAACCCACCCCCAAAAACTTGAGCTATACGAAAAATTACTAAACAGTAAAATATTTGATCAAAACTCTTAAATTATTTAATTAAAAATTAAATAAGGAAAGAATCGGTATATGACAACATTATACAGCTAAACGTTCAAACTACCCGTAACTTTTGGTTGAATTGACTCGAGCAATACAGGTAGAAAGGTTTTTCGAGTCGGATGTCTTAATCTTGTTTTATCTAAATATTTAATCATCACAATTTTAAAATTTGCAATATAAGCGCCCAATGAGGACTATATAATATTCTTAAGTAAAACAAATCTTCCTATCTTTTAACAGTGTTTAGAAAAGTATTAATTTATTTAATGAAAAGACAGCAAAGCATTTGTTTCAAATCCAACAATTTGCATACATCCGTAGAATTATGTTGTCTAAATCTTCCGCATTAAAATGTAGCTTTTAAACTTGTATCGTATATCAGGATCTGTTTTATACTTAAATTGGTAAACAAACAAATGTTTACGTACTTTTAACAAGCAAAGTTTACGAATTGTATGATTAAGCACAAGTCCTATATGATGGATTTTTATACTTGGATGAAGATGTCAACTTGCAAGTTGTTCCTATCAGATTTGATGGAGTGCTTTTGGAAATTATAACGAGTATGAAATTCAGCTTTACGTGCATACCTACTACTTACAATAAACGTCGCGCACATTTATAATACTGAGCATCTCAAAATAGGGTTAGTACAACTAATTAACTCAAAGATGGAAAAGCAATGGAATATGCAAATCAGGTATTTAATTTATTAACAAACTTGACATTTTCCTTCGTAATTGAAAAAACAAGTAATTTTCACATCTCGTTTTCTCATATTACTCGAGGGATTTCATATATTGCTAGACTAGAGATTTGTAAGCGAAGTAATTCTTTTAATAAACTTTGCGAGTAGAGAACATTGTTCATGTTCCTCATTAGGACATTTTTCAGATAGAATTTTTAATTACTTTAACCTGCTCGGTTTATATATTCTACTCACCATCGAAAGAATGCAAATAATAATTTTTTTTTTAGAGACAAATCATATCAAAAATCTCCAGGATAAAATGCGTATGATTTGTTTTTATTTTTAAGGAAGTATTCATCTCAAGCAGAGGCTTTATTGATTTAAGTATCTAAAAGCTCAAGCTTGTCTTGTATGTTTAGGACTGATGATTTTTGCTGACATTTTACAAAAATAAATATGAACTTCACAAGCTCGTGATATAGGTATGAGAAAATTAAATTTTCTAGCACTTGTACGTCGTATTATATCTAGTTCGTGCTTACGTTGTAAAATTTTAGCACTTTTATTGAAGTGTAATTTAATTTGCAATTCAAATATATTAAACACTCAATGTTTAAACATCTTAGTTAACTATCGAGAAAGGAGAAGAGGAACGGCAGAGCACTCAGTAAATCTTTACTATTATGTATAAACGATTAGAATAGATTCAAGTACGAGTCAGTCACCAACCTATATATTATACGGGGTGGCCAACTAAGAATGCGAGGTACTGTATTTGGGAAACTATACATCGTAGAAGTTTGCAGAAAAAAAAATTATTACTAAAACGGCCAATACAAAACCTGGAAAATATTTTCATGTTTCTGAAATGGCCGCTAGGGGGCGTAACTGCAATCTTGAATCTAAAAAAGTGATGTTTCTGTGAATTCTGCTATATTAACTTAATAAAAAAATAACTGATCTTTGAAGTCGAGGATAATCTGAACTTTTTTGGTTTTTTGACACTTTTTGACGTATCTATAAAAATAAAGTGGTGGGGGGTATTCAAAGGTTTCCTTAAATCACCCCCCGTATCTTCACGCCTAATCCGATTTTAAGAAATTTAGGCGCGTTGAAAGGAGCCTTTCTTGGGCTACAAATGTTAAAATAATTGAAGTTTTGTTAGTTTCACATGTCGTCGCTAGAGGGCTTTGTTCGACATTCCGACAGAAATGTGATACGTGTAAATTTAGTTTATAAATTTATGGTCTTTAGTTACGACTCATCCTGTATGTTATTGGAAAATGGCAACATTGCCAATAAAAATTCGTTCTTAATAGGAAATTTTTCAAACATGTGACCGTTTTAAATTCTGTTATTGGTAGAATTTAATCAGACTTTCTTTTTTTGTTTTCTGGTAGCTTCATAGAAGAAAGAAAACGTCATTTTTGAAAAAGAAATTTAATGCGTAGTTAGAAGCAACTGAAAAATTTGGAAAAGGTTTCCTTAAAAATTTGATTGAATTTTTCAAGTAAAATTTTAACACAGCCTGTTGCTGGATTTAATCTTTTCCATATAAATAAATCCTGTTGGGATTTCGAATTTTAGTTCGGCTTTAATTTTTTGTTTCTACTACAACTTAGCTTCGTTCAAGAGGTAAGCTATTCACTTCCTTTTCTTATTTACTAGACATAACTTTGAAATGCATGTGTACATGTTTTGAAATTTTAATACAGCATAAAGATCATATCTTATAAAAATTTGGGTATTGATTTAAATTCTAACACAGTTGTCTTATATAGGTTTTTTTTGGTCTTTTACACATTTACTCAAGATTAACATCTTTCGTGCTTCCACAAGAGATAGTTAAACCATTTCTGACAGCACAATTGGATACAATTCGTCCGAGGTGTGAAATATTAGTTATGGGTATTCGAACCTAAATGGAAACAGTTTACGATTACTCCTTCTCCTAGTATCTTCCGCATTAACTGAAAAAATATACGTTACACCTACGACTAGTTTCGGATAAGTATTTTGTTACACGCATACAAAATTTTACCTACGGTGAGTGACTTTTGTTAGCTTTTCTACATAATGAGGCTCTCGTTACCTGTACATTACTGAAATTCTTATAACAATTGCTTGCTACATTGTATTAGTGTTTCCGTAATTATCCTATTCCTAAAATTAATGCTTATCCTTTACTGATAAACATTTCCTTAGTAATCGTTAGAGTAATATTAGACATTTGTACCTGTAAAAGGTAATTTGGGTTATTTCACAGTTTCGCATATACTTACATTTAACTTTGCAATAGAATTTGTATTTTATCTATCAATTTCTAATTGTTTTCTTATGTACTAGCTTTATTTTGATATCAAACCGTAGTTTGTTCAACCGTTAGAACTATCTGTGTTTACTGTACATGCAATCAGCTGTTTAGCTGACGGAGGGCTACCATTTGACTAGAAATGTACACTGTGTGTCATAAATTATGCTAACTGCTGGGGTTGTATAAAAAGTTATTTATTTCAATTACTGTGTAAATTAAATTGCATATTTATTTATGATCATTGAGGTTGTATAAAATTTGTTACTTTTCACTGATTACAACTTAATAGTTGTTTATTACAAAACTGTTTGAATTAGGGTTTACTCATGTTAATTTTTGTTTTGTAGCCATATTCTTACTAATGAACGTGTCAATCTGTGTTGCGCCTTTATTAAATTCTTGCATTGTGATTGCCAAATCTGTAATGAACTTAGCCTTTCTGAATTTTCTAAGCGCTAATGCTCATATTAACTACATGGAGTAATTTTTTTTGCTTACATAAGGTAAACAACAGGATAGACATCTAGTGATAATTTTCGCTTTATATTTGGGGTTTATTTGCGTCCGGTTGATTGGAAACTGATAGATTAGTCCGACGGAGAGCTCTTCGTGGAATATCGGTGTACAAGTATTCAATTTCGGATAAATATATATACATGTTTGGGTATTCTTTTTTTTAGGGTCAACGCTACATGTCGGACCGTATTGTGTCTGCTTATGTAAATTTTAAGTATAATTCATAGTTTTTTTTCTAGGTTTGGTTGAAAGGTAAGTTGATTACTGGTGGTTTATTTTGTAGATATATTGTATCTGACGTATTATTGATTGATGTATTGGGAATATTTCCTGAAAGAATTGTATTTATGTCTGCGAGTTGGCGCTCCATAATTTTTATGTTAGATACTTACGAAAATTTAATTATTATTATAAAATTTATGCCATTTTACAGAGGGGCGATACAAAATTAAATCAAGTGGTGCCCTTTTTAAATTCTATGTATATCTTTTCTCCTGCCAAAACACCCATGCATCCAAGTGCTTAACCGACCGACTGAGTTTCCGGCTAATTCCTTAATCTAAGTTACAGCACTTTAGCCACAAATTTCTAAGAATATCCCTTTGTGCACGTAAAAACGGTTAATTTTCGCAAAAAAATTAAATGCATTGGTATGACTTTTTTTCATGAACAAGTAGCTAAATGATTCCTAAACAAGCTCGCGAAAACCGCATCTCGATATCTTGTTCCTAACCTAAAATATCAGCCAAAGAAAACTATACGAAAATACCTTAAATTTTTATTTTTTTTAACTATATTTTTCTGTAATTGTTTCTATTATGTAAGTTGTGGCCCTAAAACGGACCGATTTAAAGATTTTTAATGCCCCCGTAAATGCTCGAAATGCTGACCATCACTCTGTGCATTGCTGAGGCCTCTTATGGGTAGACAAAACAGCAGCTTCAATTTCGACTCTGAGTAGGTTACCTAGAAATTGCGATTTTAAATGTTAAAGAATAAAATCACTCTTTTTGAAATTACTACGGGCAAGTAAGCAATGCTAAAAGTTATACGAAAGGCCTATTTTTTGTTTGTTTAAATGCATATTCACTATGGATATATACGAAAAATACAATTAATAGAAGCAGGCAATGGAAACAGATACCTAAACAAAACATACATAATCCTCAAATTGTCAATAGTTGTCTATACTTTCGCGTTACTTTGAGCAATTTTTGTGCTTTCAAAATGTGTTTTACGAATAATGAAGCTGTTGATATGCTTGCGGTTTATTTTGAATGTCTTCAGACTGCCGCAGTAGCTAAAAGAGTTTACGCAGCTCGATATCCAAATCGGCGTCCTTGCGATGTAAGAGTTTTTGCTCGATTAGTGGCGAGCTTACAAGCCAATGGTAGTTTTCGGCCTACGTTTCAACGGCAAAGAATTTAAAGAACACAAGAAAATATTAACCGTGTACTGGGCTATATTGAAGGAAATCCTCATATTAGCACAAGAGCGTTATCCACTGAGTTGGGCATATCACGGACAACGGTTCAAAATATTTTGAAGGACCATAGGTAAGTTCTAATGGCCATCAAAATATATAGGTATTCGTTTAAACTTTTTTTAATTACTTTAAGAATGCACCCATATCATGTCGTTTTGCATCAGGCCTTGAAAGAGGTAGACTTTGATCGAAGGTTAGACTATTACCATTGGATGTTAGACATGATACGCGAAAATAGAGAATTTTTATTTCAAATTCTTTAGAGCGATGAAGTCACCTTCAGTAGTGACGGGAGAGTCAATCTGCACAATATGCATTATTGGTATGCAGAAAATCCCCATTGGTTGCGTGAAGTTCAGCGCCAAGGACGTTGCAGTTTAAATGTATGGTGTGGCATACTGGGAGGCAGAATTATTGGGCCATATTTTTTCGAGCAACCCCTAAATGGCAATGTATTTCTTGACTTTTTGGCCAATCAATTAACGTTGTTGTTGGAAGATGTGCCTCCGGAAACAAGGCAAAAATTGTTTTTGCAGTTGGATAGTTGCCCAGCACATTTTGCTATTAATATGCGAGAGCATATTAATGCAGTATTTCAACAGCGGTGGATTGAAAGAGGAAGTCTGTTTCCATGGCCTCCGCGATCGCCAGACTTAACTTGCCTCAATTTTTATTGTATGGGGGCGCTTAAAGGACATCGTGTTTCGGACTCAACCTACTACTAGAGAAGATATGAAAAACTGGATTCGTAACGCAATACGTAACATACCGAGAGCCGAAATTGAAGCTGCAGTTTTGTCTAGTCATGAGAGGCTTCAGCAATGCATAGAGCGTGATGGTCAGCAGTTCGAGCATTTACGGAGGCATTAAAAACCTTCCTCCTTTAAATCGGTCCTTTTTAGGGCCACAACTTACATAATAGAAACAATTCCAGAAAAATATAGTTAAAAAAAATAAAAATTTAAGGGATTTTCGTATAAAGTTTTCTTTGGCCGATATTTTAGATTAGGAACAAGATATCGTGATGCAGTTTTAGCGAGCTTGTTTAGGCATCATTTGGCTACTTGTTCATGAAAAAAAGTCATACCAATGCATTTAATTTTTTTGCGAAAATTAACCGTTTCTGTAGGAATGTCGAACAAAGCCCTCTACCGACGCCATGTAAAACTAACACAACTTCAAATATTATAACATTTGCAGCCCAAGAATAGCTCACTTCAACGCGCCCAAGTCTGTTAAAATCGGCTTAGTCGTTTCGAAGATACAGAGGGTTATTTAATGAAACCTTTGAATACCCTTCACCACTTTATTTTTAGACATTCGCCAAAAAGGGCCAAACAAAAAAAGTTTAGATTATCCTCGACTTTAAAGATCAGTTATTTTTTTATTAGGTTAATATAGCAGAATTCACAGAAACATCGCTTTTTTATATTCAAGATTGCAGTTACGCCCCCTAGCGGCCATTTCAGAAACTTTTTTCACTATCGCTAAATCGACTGGTTAGTTCATTTGGAACGTTAGGCTAAATTTCGCCAAGATCGGCCATTAAGTCTGTTTGTGTGGATATATACAGTGCGGCTCACAGAAGCCTTGCGCCCTACATTTTCTGAACCGTTTAAGAAAAAAAATTTGAAATTTTCCACTCAAAAATTAAACTAAAAATAGTGTTTTGGCGAATTTGTCATGTCAGTAAAGTCCAATATGGCGGCTGGGCTCCATATTGAATTTTTTTAAAATGGAAATATGAGTTGTGCGGTACATTAAATGAAAGCTCTTAACGAATACTAACTAATCTCCAAGTTTCACTTTTTTAATGTTGCCGAAAACAAAATGGCGACGGATTAAAGTTTAAACGCTCGGTCCATGATTTTCTTGAATTTTTTAGAAGAAAAAAAAGAAAATCTTTATTTTAAAATTATTATTATTAATATTAAGTATTATTATAACGCGAATTCGAACATAAAAATAAGCCAACAGCAACACTCATAAAACACTAGAAATAGTAGGTATGGAAATTAATTTTCATTTTTTTTTAAACAGAAGTCAATGTTTGTTTCAATGACTCGAGGGAAAATTTCAAAAGTTCTAACCACAAATGTCACAAAACAAAGGTTTGATAAAAAAACCTGTATTAAACGAAAAAAGACATTTGAGGACACTGATCTACTTTTTAATTTATGAGGTGTTCAAAGTGATTACCCTCTACTAATAATAGGCAATGGTAAAGTCTAGCATTAATTTCTGCTCGCACATTACGGAACGTATCCAAGTTAATATTTTGGCAAATGTTGGTAATTCTTTCTAGTAATTCCGCGATCGATTCGACTTCTGTGGAATACACCTTTTGTTTTAGATAACCTCATAAGGCAAAGTCTAATGGTGATAAGTCGGGGGATCGAGCAGGCCACACGATTGGACATCGGCGTCCTATCCAACGATCGCGGTACACTTGATCTAGATATTCCCTTACTGGTTTGCAATAGTGGGCAGGAGCGCCATCTTGTTGAAAAACTACATCCATATCAAATTCCTGACTGTTATCTTCTGCTATTTGAACAATCAATGGGTCGATCGTAGTTTCCAGGATATTTAAATAGATCTGTCCTGTTAGATTTTCGTCAATAAACAAGGGCTTACAATGTGCTTTCCCAGTATTCCAGCCCAAACGTTTATTTTTTTGGGAGCTTTTGGTGCGAGTTTTCCGGAATACATGCGGATTCGTATCACTCCAATACCGAACGTTCTGTCTATGAACATTTCCATTCGGTCATTATTTCGCAAAATTGCACTCTTCTATCAGGATCATCTTCGGGCAATTGATGCAACATTTGAATTTTATAAGCATGGAATTTATTTTTTCTCAATACCCTTTTCACTGTCGCTGAAGATACACCAGAAGTTTCCGCAAAAGTTTGCCACGTGTCTAACCATCATATGACATAAAAAAAAGGAATGGGCTCGACTAAGCTCAGGCGTATGGTCGGAAGACCGAAGGACACTCGGATGCGTGGTTGTTTTGGAGGTATAGCTTAAAGTGATGGTGATATGGTTAGATAAGAACCGGATATGAGTAGGCGCCACAGGATTTAATAAGGAAATACTCAACAAGTGTTGAAAGGAGAGTAAACCCTGTAAAGCCTGAAACAGGATTTACCAAAAAAAAAGAAACAGAAATGTGCCCCCTTCCGGCCGCTGTGGGATCTTACTGTTCGTATTCGAAATTGGCTAATTTAACACATAATCCCATTGGGATGTTTAGTAGAATAAACAAACAAAAAAAAATTAATTAATGAACTTGCTTGCCTTACGCTTCACACAGTATGCAGTAAATTGGAAAGCTTGTTTGGTCCACAGTAAATAACTACCGTAACAAACAAAGTAATCAAGAAATTTATAGAAAATAAATTGTACCGAACAATCTTGTCCACAGAAAAAAGTAATGTACATAACACATAAAGATTACGAGACAAAATTACAAATTTTGTTTAAAATTGAAGGTCTAACTTTTGCAGTAGTTCACAGTAATACAAATACTCGTTACACCCGGTATATCTATTAATAGAAGTTAAATCGTTGGATGAATGTAGCCACAGAAGCTAGAAGTAATTAGGTCAAAATGGAAGCTAAACTTGTTTGGGTGTGGTCTATCTATTTTAATGATTCAATTAAAGTTTTTTTTTGTGATTGAGTGCAAAAATATTCAAAACGAATTAGTGAATATATCGTTTTAGATAAAAGAATTTTGTGAAAGTGAACTGCTGGAAGCACCTTAAATATATAAAGTTAATTAAGAGGTAACAATTGTCAATTATTTGATTACAAAATTAATATCCGTAAATTTATTTTCGTTGTAGAAATTCACTAAGAACCTTCTAGGTGTATTTTAAATTTAGAAACACAATCGAGTAACTAGGTGATAAAGAAAAAAAAGTCTGACTTTTACTGACGAAACTACTTATTTGATCTTGTAAATTTCGGGTACTATACCAATGATCTAGCAGCCCTCATGTATATGGTCATGGATGTCAGCAAGGCTCTTATGCCTTCCAGCGATAATCATGTACTTTGGATGTAACGTAACAGTAAAATGTAGCAGAAAATTTAAGAAGGAATACCGTTCGAAATGTAGGTAGTACGGAGATGCTAAAAGAAGGTAAATATAAGCACGATGTTTAATTAATTATTCAACATTCAACGTAATTTCGATTGAAGTGTCTTTATATGTGAAGAATTAGTATTGAATGCTTTTGTATACGGAAACCTGAAAACAATTTTAATTACCATGAGGTTATCGAAACATGTGCCACTTACCGAAGATGTGGACGAATGAATAATTTCAATTATATCCGCCTTTTAAAAGCGTTAGTAAGTATTACTTTAAGTGAGAATTTTCCAAAAAAATGATGCTTCAGCATCCAGAACCAGAAACGAAAAATTCTCTAGAAACTCAACATCCACCATCAAAGGCGTTCTTAAAAAGGAAGAAAGAAAAATTGGCCAACACCTTAAAATCAATTTTACAAACTTGAGAAAATTTGTATTTAATCATTGTTGCCAAAAGTTAAAATGTGTAGAAAATATGTATTTATTATATGTATTATTTGACCTTAATAGACCCCAGGTTTCTTTTTAACTGCTTTATATTAAATGATCCGAAATCTCAGAGATGTCGCTGAAGGTATTAAATTTGACTTATTTGAGCTAAGTAAGAGATGGGTACAAAAGTTACATACGTTAATTTAAATGCAATTAGGGATGCGTAAAAATTTGCGAAATTGTGAATTGGAAGCATTCAACCTAAGAATAAATTGCTGTTTTTAGTAAGTAAATTTGACAAAATGACGAACGTTTTCCAATTAAACACGTAACAAGTTCGCGTAGCAGTTGTGGGATTTACAACCATTTCGGCAATTATGTCAACTTGTGTGTCTTCAGAAATGCCCACATGGCCAGGAGGTTTTTCATTATTTATAGAGCCAGTTCTATAAAATTTATTTACCAATTCTCGTAGATACTTACTACAGATAGGGCGATGAGGAACCGTTCATTAAGTACTCTGACTGCTTCATGATAATTTCGACTTGCACCATAAACGAGAACAGCCTCTACTTTTTCTTGCATAGCCCGAAAATTAACCATTTTCACTTTTCTGATTTGCCAAAAGCAGATATAAGAACAAAAATATTTTTTTAAATGTCACTAAAACAACTATTCTAAAAAACTGAGGTCTACATAATTTGTTTACAAGCTTTCTTTTGTTTAACACCAGGTGACTGGATTGAAAATTAAATTTTTGACAAAAATTACATTCGCAAAGTAATAGTATAGTAGCTGTGGTCACTTTTTGTTTGTTTTTACTGGCCGTTTAAACTTTAATCCGCCGCCATTTCGTTTTTGGCAATATTAAAAAAGTGAAACTTGGGGATTAGTTAGTATTCTTTAAGTGCTTTTGTTTGATGTACCGCACACCCCCATTTCCATTAAAAAAAATTCAATATGGCGCCCAGCAGCCATATTGACTTGAATGACATGACAAATTCACCAAAACATACTAAACGATGTTATGATTTATTTACAACTTACCTATGTAAGGCTTTGTTTAATCGGTTTTGTTTGTCTTTGATTCAGTCGGTTTAATCAGAGATGTAATTAGAATCATTTGCCTGCGAACTTATTTCTCTTTATATGTAATTTATTGTAACTGTACCTATGTATTTTGTGCTTTAGTAGTCACTAAACAACTGTTTACGTGTAAATTCCTTGTCTATTTTTGTTTGTCCTTGCATTTACCTTAAAGTCCCACCAATAGCGAATGGACCAAGAAGCGTTGATTCGATAACACCACATAACACCAAATTTAATTTGTGGTCTTCTTTGCAAATGACCGTTACCCCCTTCCCAACATTACTGACAGTTTAGACAAACTTGGACGTTGCCAATATTTCACAACACTAGATTTAGCATCAGGATTTCACCAAATTCGTAGCTAAAACCGCCTTCAACGTAGAAGGAGGACATTACGAATACATACGAATGCCATTTGGGCTAAAAAACGCCCCTGCAACCTTTCAAAGAATTATGGACGATGTACTCACAGACTTTTGGCTAGTATATATGGATGGTATCATAATATTTTCTACATCATTACAAGAACACATAAATAATTTAAGGCTAGTATTCAAAGAAGTCGGACTAAAAATACCGTTAGACAAATCCGAATTTCTCCGTAAATCAGTAGAATTTTTAAGCCATTTAATAACTCTTGAAGGTATAAAACCAAACCAAAAAAAGGTAATTGCTATCTAAACATTCCCATTCCAAAATCAGCCAAAGAAATCAAATCATTTTTAGGATTAGTTGGATATTATAGAAAATGTATAACAGATTTTGCAAAATTAACAAAGCCCTTAATTTTATGTCTAAAAAAAGGGTCACTAATAAAACATAAATCCGAATTTATAAAATTTCGAAACGTGTAAGGGAATTTTACAATACCCTGATTTCACCAAACCCTTTAACGTAGCAACAGACGCCTCTAACTTTGCCATTGGAGCCGTACTTTCGCAAGGACCAATCGGTAAAAACCTTCCAATTGCCCCTAGAACCCTAAAACCCTCGGACTGCAGCACAATAGAAAAAGAATTGCTTGCTATCGTTTGGGCCGTAGAATACTTCCGACCATACCTTTATGGAACAAAATTCAATATAATAACCGATCACAAACCATTACAATGGTTATTTTCCCTCAAAGAACCGAACACGAAACTTGTCAGATGGAGATCAAAACTCGAATAATACGACCTCATTATATACAAAAAAGGCAAACTGAACACAAACGCAGACGCACTCTCAAAAATAGAGATATTCCCTTCAGGCGTACACAACGACGGAGACATATGTTCACTGCTGAACAATAATGACCCCAATGATAACTTCGAACTCTCAGAAGAAGACATACACAAAAGTATAGATCAAGAAATACCTCCCCTGAAGAACAAAATGTTCCATCAACTTCACAGGAAAAATCAAAATTTGACAAAACATAATAATTAAACAAACCGCACACAAGATGAAGACGATAACGAAACAGGACATACTAGCATAGAAAACCCCGTACTCAAAATACCCTTTACTGAAAAACCAATCAACTCCTACAAAAACCAAATAATAATTTCAGACTATACAGGAAAGACAAAATCTAATAACGAAAAAAATGTTCGACAAAAACCGCATATTTTGGCAATTATCAAACGACCAAGCAAATCAAAATGACTGGACAAACCTAATACGAGAATAATTAAAACCAAAAATCACCTATTGCTTACCTTTTAAGAACGAAAAACTAAAGATACATTTTATAAATTTTATGAATAAAAACTTCAGAAAGAGCTCATTTTCCCCAGTAATTTCTAATAAACAATTGAGGGACGTTATAAACGAAACGGAAAGCCTACAAAAAATTAAGTACTACCAGGAAACAAAAACACACCGCGGTATAAACGAGAACTTAACAGCACTCTAAAGACATTACTAAGACGTGACTAACTACATTAACATTTGCGAAACATGCAAAAAATCAAAATACGAACGACACCCAAACGCACTAGTATTTAAACCAACCCCCATAGGTCAAAGCGCCCTTGATCACCTTCATGTAGATTCATTCAAATACTCAGGACGAAATTTCATTACGATAATTGATAGTTTTTCAAAAATTTGGACAAGCCTATCCTATAACCTCACTAACTGCCGTTGAAATCATTAATTAACTCATTCACTATATAAAACATTGCGGAATTCCCTCCAAAATCACCTGTGATAACGGACTTGAATTCAAAAATCACATTATGTAAGACTTCTGTTCATTACACCAGATTGAAATCCGTTATACGACCCCTTATAACCCTAGTAGTAACACCCCAATTGAAAGATTTCATTCCTCACTGATAGAAAGTTTGTGTATTTTGCGAGACGAAACACCCAACATTAATGGATTATGCGATACTATCATTCAACAATAGTATACACTCTTTTACCGGATACACACCCTTCCAAATATTACGCGGGCAACTAGACCATAAAAACCCCTTTGAAAGAAGACAAAAACCTGCATTAATAGATAGAATCGGAAAACTATCGAAATGGCTTTTCGGATCATTAGACGTAGATAACGAAAAACGCATTAATAACTACTTAACATAAATGACTTTCCACATTGTCAAAACAAGAAACGGTATTAAGCGAAATGACGTGAACATGTAAAGAAAATTTTGCCACTTTAATAGATAACCAAATTGCATTACAAGACCAAGTAAACAAATTGAAAAATAGCATAAACGAATTAATAGATTTTGAAAAAGCATTTTCACTGACCAATTCTATCGATAATGTAGTAATACAAATACAAGTAATCCAAAATCTCGTTAATAATATAGACATCGCACTATCTTTCTCAAACCTTTACATATCACATAGCTCAATACTAGACCCAAAGAAGTTAGAATCATTAATTTTCAAATTAAATGAAACTTATAAAAATAGATAAGTACCTTTGTTACGAAACCTCATGAACTATACAATCTCATAATATTTAAAATTCATGTACCCATTATTACTGAACCTTACAAATACTTCCAAATGTACCCCGTTTCTATTGATAACCTAATAATTATTCCTGAACAACCCTTTTTACTACTCAACACTGAAAACCAATGGACTTCAAATGAAAAATGCCCAGAAATAGAAGATTTTTATTATTGCCAACAATCTCAATTACACCAGAATCAACTGTGTTTAGCTAACATCCTTAGAACCGGAAAAAACAATTTTCAAGAAACAAAAATTTATTTAACAGAAACCACAGTGCAACAAATTAACTCACACCAAGTGATAATAATCCCAATTCAACCAATCACCATACAAGCTACCTGCGAAGCAAACGGACTATACGAAATTCGCCAACCCTCAATTATTACATTAGAAGATTGCCGATTAGAAATCAATGGAAGAATATACCAACCCGAAGATACCTTTCACGATGATTTAGTTTTTGGTAGGCATGTATACTCCATGCCAGCCGGGGAGGTACCACCACCCTCACCATGGGCTTCTTAATATTGGGTCTCCGATTTTCTGAGCTCGGTAAGGGCTGTCGGTTACCTTTTCCATAATCCTTAATCTATTCTCATCCTTATTCTTCCTTCTCGCCCTCACTGTCTTCCTATCGGATTAAAAGTCCCAAATTAAAAAATAAGATGGCTGTGGTTTCTAGGGTTATAAATTCCGGACGTAAAATCCTGCCCCATTCGGATGTCCGGGAGGGCAGGGCCCAAGCGACCTCGATCATTGAAAGTATCAATTTTCTGATTCACTACTGCAACATCCGCGGTATCAGGTCTAATCTTAATGCTATTCACCAACATCTTGAACAATTACAACCTGATATATTGTTTCTATCTGAAACACAAGTCTCCTCTGAAAGCTCCGAGTCACCCGACTTGCAATTTCCTCAATACCATCTTCACTCTAACTTTCGATATAAAGGAGGCGTATGTGCGTACATCAAGGACAGAATTGCTTGCAAGAGGGTTTCTTCCTTAGAAAATAAAAATGTTGACGTGATTTGGTTTAAACATTCTGGTCCTAATTTTGTGAACTTCTACTGTTGCATTTATAGGTCTCCTAATGACAGCAACTTTCAAGACTTCTTCGATTACCTTAGTACGAAAGTTGACTATCTCCTGTTTCAGTTTCCATCTTGCGATATCTCATTTGTAGGCGATTTCAATGTTCATAACTCTAGTTGGCTTCAGTTTTCATCTACTACAAATCCCGCTGGTCATAGTGCAGAAACATTTGCTATTTCATGTGATCTCACACAAATGATTTCTGAACCCACAAGAATCCCTGATAACCCTAACCATACTCCACATCTTCTAGATCTCTTTCTTACATCAAACCCTCTTGTTTATAAAACTTCCGTTCTTTCGCCTTTAGGTCTTTCCGACCATTGTCTAATAAAAATCATTTCTACGTCCTCTTCTTCGGACATCGCTCTTTCAGTATATGAAGTCATCCTCATGGGAATGGAGTTGTACATTCCGAAAAAACAGTACCGTGTAGGTCATTCACGTTCCCAACCCTGGTTCAATAAGGCTTGTGCTGATGCAATATCTTTAAAAAATAAATGTTACATTAAATGGAAATCTAATAAATCGGTTGACAGTCATGTAGAATATGTTGGTGCTAAAAATATCTGCAAACGTGTCATCACTAAAACTAAAAAGTTGTTCGAACAACGAAAATGCAATGAACTAGCTACATCTACGCTATGAAACCAATTCATTTTCGGTACAAGCTCTTGGAATCGATCATCAGTAGGCTTGATCTCAATAAGGCGACTGGCCCAGACGGTATCCCAGCTATTGTCTTACAGAAATGTTCCCCCGAACTAGTATCAGTCCTATCTGAGCTCTATACGATCTCTATGTCTTCTGGGCAATTCCTTTCATCATGGAAGTTAGCAAATGTTTAACCTATTCCCAAAAAAGGCGATAAGACAAATCCCTCTAACTACCGACCAATTGCCATCACTTCCATTTTGTCTAAAATCATGGAAAAAGCCATCGATCAGCAACTGCTCACGTTCCTTGAAACTAACAAACTCCTTAGTGACCACCAATATGGGTTTAGGCAAAGTCGTTCAACAGGCGATCTTCTTTCATATGCGACCCAAGTTTGGAACAATACAGTAGAGCAGTCCGGTGAAACAGTTGTAGTCGCTTTAGATATCTCAAAGGCATTTGACCAAGTTTGGCATAAGTGTTTACTTGCCAAACTCACCTCGTTTGGGTTAAATGACACGCTCATCAACTGGGTATCTAGTTTCCTTGATAAAAGACGAATACGTGTCGTAGTTGATGGCTTTTTTTTTTCAAAAGAAGTTAGCATTAACGCGGGCGTACCACAGGGATCCGTTATAGCGCCTACACTTTTTCTGCTGTACATAAACGACCTTATTTCTTCAACAACTAACCCCATACATTGCTTTGCTGACGATAGCACTCTTCACTGTAGTTCATCTCAGTTTACTCATAGTGATAATCCACCTTCTACGCCAAATCAAGAAATTAAAGCTGAAATGGCAAATTCAATCAACAAAGACATTCAACGTATTCTCGAATGGGGAAGCAATAATCTAGTTAAATTTAATGCTAACAAAACTCAGTGTTGCCTTATGTCCGCCAAAAAAGATCGATCATTTCCTGTTGTAAGTATGAATGGCTCAGTTCCTAAGTTTTCAGACTCTATTACTCTGTTGGGTATGACTGTATCTTCAAATCTCTCATGGGTTGACCATCTTCTGTCAGCTACCAAAACAGCTGCTCGTAAAATAGGCTTTTTGTACAGATCTAAGCAGTACTTTACCTCTCGACAACTCCTTCTGCTGTATAAGTCCCAAATTCGGCCTCATCTGGAATATAATTCTCACCTTTGGGTTAGTGCTCCCCAATACGCTCTCGATATCGTTGATCGTATTCAAAAGAGAGCGATTAGGCTTATAAATGACCCGTCCTTAACTTCTCACATACAGTCCCTTGAGCATAGAAGGATGGTTTCAGTTCTTTCTTTGTATTATCGTTATTACAACGGCTATTGTGCTGGTGAATTACATTCTTTGATACCATCTCCGGCTATCTTTGCGAGAAACACTCGGTTCGCTCATTCACATCATCAGTATACAGTACAAATCTCCACTTGTCGTACCAAACGGGCGCAATCCACATTTTTCTACACGGCTTCTAAACTCTGGAATGATCTCCCTAGTTCCTGTTTTCCTCTCACTTATGATATGAGAAAATTTAAGGTAGCTGTTCATAGGCATCTATTGGCAATACATTATCCCTCTATCCATCCTCCTAAGTGTTCCTGAGTGCTTTAGCACGATAGGCCTAATTTAGCCTGTTCAGGTCCACAATCATAAAAAAAAAAAAATCAGGGTTACCTTCGACGATGAGAAGAAACAATCACCAGTAGTGTAAATAACTCTAATATAAAAATATGAAATTAAAGAAAAATCTCTACCAGACTCTCAAAATAGAGACCCCCTATTTTCCGAGCTTGGCAAGGGAGGAATTATATAGATTTACTAAATAGGATCATTATACATTGAATAGCTTTGTTTATACAAACATTTCTAAGAAACCGTTAGATTTACTAATAAGATCATTATCTATTGTACAGCTTTGTTTATACAAACATTACAAGAAATCATTTATACAGACATGTTAAATAAGAGCATTACATACATGAATAGACTTCATTTCATATTTCTAAGTATAAAAGGGAACCTCAAGAATAAAGTTAACAGTTAATAGTCAATAGTATGTAGTTAACAGCCACACGTTAGCTCCTAGTTTAAGTTAGTAAATAACTTGTTGCTATCAAAGTTTACATTGATTCAATCAGAGTTTTTAACAACAACGTATTTCAACCAACAAACTTAATTCGTCGGAGGGGATATAAAATTCATTATTTGATAAAAATCGGGGAATATTCATAATTACTGAAATCAGGACAATAGCAAATAATTAATAATGACAGGAAAAATGTAGTAAAGGCCACTAGCTCTTTACGAACTCCATGAATAAAGAATTCATACCACATAAATGGAAGTTCGAAAGAGGTATTTCCCAGTGCTCCCTTTCCTGACACTGGGCAATACCCTCACAGCTGCTTCTTCCACACCCCATTGATTAATTACCTCTTACGATAAGCAGTTAGGGTCTGCTCTAGGAAAATTCTTAGGCCATCCCTACACAGCGCCAAACAAAACAAACATAACACTTTCTTTGTCCCAAATAAACTTAATACTCAATAAAAAATAAAATAGTTCTCAACTCAGAATAAAACTAAAAAGTGCAGCTTAAAAAATTGTATCACTTCGGCGGGTATTCGTTTATTATCGATATTTTCTGCTCATAAAGAGCTTTAATGATATGATAACGTCTAATATAGCTCTAAAGATTAGTTAAGATAGCGTCTTTTAAAGTATGTACAATGTTAGAATATAATTTCAATCAAACCCCACTTTAAATTAGTAATTAAATATACAAGAAGCAAGAAGCTGCCTTTTAAAGAAATATATTTCAATTTAATTTGTTTTTAAAGAAATTTGCAAATTGACTAGCTCATAAATTTTAATATCCATTACTTTGTGCTTTATTTATTCTTGCTTTAGGGAATGTTTTGTAATATGCTTATGCTCCGACGTCTGCCTACAACATTTTTGGACAAATCCAACAATAATTAAAATTGATGTAAAACAACATTTTAAAATAGATTCACAAGAATACAATGCAAAATCTAAATTAATGAAAATGGACAGAAAGTAACTAGGGTAAGTGATGTAACAAGCGAATTTAATGCAATTAATATCCGCATTTGATTTAATGGAAAAGCTATTTATGCCATCCCTGACTTCATCTTAAACTTTTATTACTTGTTAGAGAACAATCCATAATTAATATGATAAGTGTTACGTCGATAACTGAATTGAGAAAAAAAGATATCCGACACTTTAAGAAATTTTAATAAGTAAACTCTTTCAATATCGATGAAGTGGAAACTATTTTATAACGAACAAATGCCTTTTTGTTTGTGTCTCTTCTCACATTAACAAGAGTGACGGGGTAGATTTTTTTACGGTTTCGAATTCCATTAACCTTAAGTGGCATGTCTTAAAAAGAAAATGGGTTAAAAAACAATAAATGTATAACGGTCTCAAGGGTAGGGACATAATTTTTTATCACCACCCTTGAATAAGTCAACGTTTTGACCATTTTGTAATTAAGATCAATGACAGTGTAAAAAATACAATGATTATTCTAAAACAACGGATTACCGTCGTCATAAATAATACTTTTTTTTATTTTAAAGTTATTTTAATTACTGCAACTAAATTTAATCAAAATTACATTTATTTACCGTGCGCGATACTAGAATAAATAGATGTAAATTGATACAGAATGTTTCCCAATAGAGTTTAATCGCAAACAAAGCCACTATTAATTGGAAATCTTGATTTAGATATTTGAATGAATTAGTAAATGCGTGTAATAACTTAATTTAAATGAGTAGATCTCCGTTGTTTGACAAATTAGGTGGCATTCACCTGCATTGTTAATTTTTAACGAAACCACCAAAACAAGTGAAATCATTATAATAGGAAATAAAGCGTAAAAAAATTCAAGCCATAAAGCGATGCGCTATGTTGCAGATGTAGTAAAGTAATACTAATAGTAAAGTCGACATCGGTACCATCCATCATCAAGAATTTTCCACTTAACCTTACTTTACTGGCGTCACAAACGTTAGAGATTTTCACAAAACAGTCAAATTTTTATGACGTTACAATCCTCGCGCTCTTGTACTTTTGACAAAATAGGCGAAAATCAGAACAGAAAACAACAAGTGTAAATCGAGTTCGCAAATAATAATGGAACTTACCTTCTATTATCTGCATCGTTCTCATGATGTTGAGTAGAGAGCAGTTGGAATTAGAGCGCCGGATTCATCGATATCTAACCTACCGTAGAATCCGCGAGCAAGTAAGAGCACCAAACAAAAACGAAAGAAGAAAAAGAAGAGCCACGGATAAAGGAGACCCCGACTACCACACTTTCAAATGAGTCCACGTCTCATAATAAAAATTTGCAGAAAAGGAAATCCAAGAAAACATTGTTGTACCGTCCGACCATACCCACGCAGAGAATCTACGCTTAAAAGTTCTGTAACGTGCACCGCTGTTGAGCACGTATGCAAAAAAAAGGAAATATGAATAGGAAGGACTAGCAGCTAGAGGGCACTTGGATGCTTGGGGAACATTGCGGTCTGAGAGAGAAAGGAAAGAAAGATATATATGTAGAACGAAGGACAGAAATTTGGACGCCACGAGTTTTAAGTACAATACAAAAAAAAGAGCCCTTTCCTCAAAACTCGAAACAGGAACGGTAACTCACAACATGGAGAAGTAATTATACAATGAGATAGGTAGTTAGTAGTAATGGGACACTAGACGCCATCTTGGATTTTGACGTCACAAGACCGCCCACGTGGGGAACCGGTTTTTCCACCCTTATTTTTTACTCGCTTACGTGTAGGACATGTTTTTTCACCCCTATTTTTGCACAACCACGTGAGACCGCATTTTCAACCCTTATTTTTATATATCCACGTGTGAGACCGTATCCTTTCTTTTCGAAGGCCCTTTTCAACCCTAATTATTTTTACTCGCTTACGTGTAGGACGTGTATTTTCACCCCTATTTTTTACACACCCACGTGTGAGACCGTATCCTTTCTTTTCGAGGTCAACCCTAATTATTTTTTACTCGCTTACGTGAAGGACCGTATTACCTTATTTTTATTATTTCTTTTGGGGTTAAACCTTATGGCTGTATTAAGGACCTTTTGACAGCTAGGACTTTTTTGTGGTTGCTAACGTGAGGACTGGGGCGGGGGGCTGGTCTTGGCTTGGGGCTGTATTTAGGGGTGGGGCTGTATGTAGAGCTAGGGTTGGAGCTTAGGGCAGGTCTAGAGGTAAGCCTTAGGGTTGGACCTGGGGCTGGACTTGGACTTGGTGTTGGTCTTAGGGTTGTTTTCTGGTAACTATCTTTAGCCTTAATTAAGGTCCTTTTGGTTGTAACCCTGGAGGTTAGGCAATTGTGCATGCTCTTTTAAAAACACACAAAACAAAAAACACGAAAACGAGACAAGGCTAGGAGCTGGAACTCACCCTCAAGGAGTTGGGGGTTTATAAATAAAATAATTCTTTCTGTTTATCTGTTTATTCTTTATATCCAAATGGAAGAGTATCAAAATTTTCTATTCTACGTCGTTTAGAGTAACTTATCCTATACTGTTTAGCTTCAGGTCTACTTAACACATTGTAACAACTATCTCTAACAATTTTTCTGTCATTATATACAAACAAAGAGTCTTTACTATTACTAAGTACCATATCTTTCATCGCTTCACAGTTTATAACACGTGAGTTCTTATAGTTTAAGGTAATGCCTTTTACTTTACACACGGATTTAACTGTTTTATCACTGGTAGAAAACACATTATAACTATAGTTTTTAGGTCCGGCGCTAACAAATTCGGCTATGTAACTCCCCACGCCGTACGCCTCCAGCTCGTCGGTCATCTGGCCAAGGAAATCCCCACATGCTGGATTCCAGTCGTCGGGTTTTGCCACAAATATCACAATGTTTGTGTCGTAATACAGAAAACGGCGATCTAGTTTCTCTAAGTAACTATATAGCTCTAAACGTGTATGACCTGTCGTGTATGCGGCTATGGACACATTAATTGTTTTTTGTGATTCACCCTCTCCCTCTGGTCTATCCCAATTCACCATTACAACATTATCATTTATAGGTATTATAGATTGTACCTGAACCAATGGATCTGTGAGCAATTTGAAAAAGTCCTTTGGTTCAGATACAATACTGCACTGGGTTAAATTCTCGCGCTGACCAAACTTACCCCAAAAAGAATTCAGCATAAGTTTGGCCAGGTACCTTAAACCGGGATTTTTCTTAATATTACTAGGGTCTAACCGAATCCCTCTTTCTCATAATACTCTGTCACGTACTGTACTTTCTCGATTTCTGACGTGCAATGGCTAGGCCACCCTGAACATTCCTGCTTAAGTTTCAGGAAATTATCTATGTATCCGCTAAATAACCCACCCTGTTTAGTTGCTCTGTCATACGTGGTTACCCCGTATTCCCAAACTTCGAAAACATTTAAAACTTTATAGTTTTTAGAGATAGCCTTACGCAGTTCGTCAGCTACAAATGTTTCAACGAAACTGCGCTCAGCTTCACTATGTCTACATTCCCTTTGATTTAAATCAGCACCGCACGTCTTACACAACACAAACATCAGTTTGCCGTGCATTTTTAACGGTAAAACAGGATGGTAGAGATTAGAGGATGGTAGTACTTGACATTTAACTAAACCCTCCACCGTGTCTAATGAAATGTTACAATCTAGCCCTACATGAATTTTTGGATGACCTATCGGATATTTACAATATTTATTTACAAATGAGTATAATGAGCACATGTTGTAATACATTATTTTCTCAGTAATACCGTCACATTGATGATAAAGCTTACTAGCATTAGTGCGGCCTCCGTAAAACGCATCGCGTGGGTTTAAGGGTTCATCATCTTGATGACCTAGACTCTGAATAAAGGCTTTTAATTCGTCGTTAACGAGTATTTGTTTTTTAAAATCGCATTCGCGCATCTCCACAAGATTATACCCGCGCTCGCGTATAAATTGAGACCGTGCCACCGTGTTCTCATTCCGTGCAAGCATAGAGGTACCTACACCAAGTTTAGGATCCATGTTGGCCTGGTTAGGGAAACATTCCTCGCAACCGTGCCAGTAACAGCCAAGAAATTAAAAAACGGTGTTTGACTCTGCGCAATACCCGTCGACCTTAACACCTTCAGGTGTTCTAAACTCGCGAGCTTTTCCTGCGTGCTGTATAGTCACCTGCTGAGAATGCTCCACCCAACGTAACCATTGTATTGCTATTTTGGATTGATTGTCGGCACGTCTATAATCACCTTTTGGAATAAGCCCTATAGTGTTTTCTTTGAGGAAACGTCTGCGAAACACTTTATTGCAAGCGCTAGCAATAGTGGTAGCCTCCTCGAACGGATCGACTTTATTTTGGGTCGTGAAGGTGGACCAGAAGCTAATGCAACCTTTAACGAGGATCTTAACATCCATCAGGCAATATCTCTCAATCTCCTCACTCATCTTAAAAACATAATTACTCTGGGCCGTGTGCCAGTCTAAGAGTTTTTGTCAATCATCCGCTGACATCTGATCTGCACAATAATATTCCAGTGCTGGCAATGGACCCTCGTAATTCTGGTTCACGGATGAGTTGAAAAGATATGGGAAATAACCCTTGGACTCGGGGAAATTGAAGGTTTTTGGAAATGCCGAGAGCGGTGACGGATAAAATTAAGGAATCAATAAACCTGATATCGTCACATTGAATTGAAATTAATTTTAAACCGTTGGAGATGACTTTAGGTCTCCACAGATTATTATTAGCTAGCATGCATCTAAGCACAAAACACCCATCGTACCCCTTCATGTTATGTGCGATGCATGTAACTTTAAATTTTCTTGCTCGCTCGGCAACATATGACAGAAATGATTGAACAGGATCGTCCCTGAAAATGTGCACTCTTTTACTACATACCGAGCACTGCTCATCTAAATTGTCAGCATGTTTGATACAGACAGAGCAAACATTCGCGGCCACGCATAGATTGGGCTCATGCAGAAACCTATCATTCGTTTCCTCACACACCTTCTCTTGCATACACTCCAAATCGTAAAAGATAAACATAGATGGTTTACCATTAGTACTGTCACATCGAACTTTGTTAATGGCCATGTAGCAAAGATGACCGATAGGTTTTTGGCTCAGACAAGTGGGGCAGTAGCTGTATCCGCATCTATGTTTACCCTTTACTTCGTGGGTTTTAAGACAGTTTAAGCATCTGCGCAATTTTTCGCATACTTTAGTGTCCTTGTGGTTTTTAAGACATTCAATCCCGTAAAAAAACCTCTTGCAATCATTGCAAGCAATTTTAGGATTTTCAATAGAACAAGGTGGTTTCTGATGACACGCGGGACACTGGTACATACATTTTACATGTCGTTTCTTGTCATTACAACGTTTTCTACATTGCTCGCAGTAATAACCGCATGTAAATGCTGACGTGAGACTAATAATAACGTTATAATGCTCATCCTCTAATATTAAATTTAAAACTACCCTACCCGGTTCCCTAGGACCCTCAAAATAAACCGAATCACCTACACGCGAATTATAAACTACAATGGTATATGAATCTAAATGGTTTTGAAATGCCTGAATATGCTCGTAACTACCTCCCTGGCCAATATCTACACCACTGTCTTGACAAAGCTGCGTAGCTCGTTCTTGAAGTAAGGGATAACCCAATACCATACTACTACGCAATGTATCGTTACTTTTAAATGCAATAGCCATGACTAGAGCCCGAGATAAACAATTATTTTCGTTAATTGTTGATGGTACAACAATAATACCGCGTTTTTTAGATTTACAAAAGTCTGCAAATTTTAACCCCGTTAGGTTTTTGCGTCCATAGCCTACAGGCACAACCACTCTATCAACGTTTAAAACTAATCAGTCGCTAGAGAAAAAACTGGCGTTGCTCTGCATTACCTTCTCAAGCAGCGACATTATCACTTTCACCAACAGCTGGTCCACTCTTCTAAACGACAAGCCAATTGGTTTATCGGGGAAATTTGGATTTCTTAGCGTGATTCCAACACGATCTGAAGGAGCTGCATCCTTTAAAATATATGACTACAATTCATCAAATGCACTCTGTAAAAAATGTGTATTAGATAAATTTTTAGTAAAATGGTATATTTTACCTGTAGCCACGTTAGGGGATTATCCTTGCACGTCTCGTCATTGAAGTTAAACCGTAGCGTTTTACACGTGGTATTGAATTTTTTAATAAATTTACTATTTGATTCACCAATTATATTAATATGATTGAACACTGAGGATGGTCCGGCCTGTTGCTGCAAGCCTGAACCCGATTGGCTTTGCTGTAATGTACTCGTTCAGTAAGTGATACAATAGAAAATGAGAAAAGACATACCGTTATCAAATCCTCCGCATCTGCAGTTTCCATCATCTCATCATTGTCAAACACATCATCCATATTTACTTGAGCAGGTCTTAAAGAAATGTAATTAAAAATCTTAAAAATAAAAAAACAAAATAAATACTTACACTCCACCAACTCGTTGTGCAGCCTCCACAAAATCATTATAAACATTTATCGAATCGATAGTGTCATTTTCGCATCTTAAAAGTGATAATATTGTATGCGTTTTTCAAACCCTCGTCGGTTAACACACCAGCACTGAATAATCTCAAAATTTGGTTAACTGAGAAAGATTCCATAGCTATGCTCTACAAAACAAGAACTAAATTAAATAAACCCTGGCGTACGCTTTTATACTATTCTTCCAGGTCCTGAGGCTAATTTCAAGGCTATCTTAAAACCTATGACTAACTTCAAGGCCAACTTGTTTCTCATAGTTAACAATTTTCTCAGGGCTAACTTCAAGGCCAACTTGTTTTCTCAAGGCTAACAATTTTCTCAAGGTAAAATAAGTATGATATTTTATCTTCGAATGACGTGAAGGTGAAGTCAGGTAATAATTTTAATAACGTTTTTTATTTTAGCTAAGCGTTTTGTTATTATTCATTACGGTATAAAAACACTTATTGTTAAACTAGATCAGTCGTTTAACTTCATTGGAAAAATAATTTCAATTAAAATGTAAAAGTACACTTAAAATCTAAGACCTTTTATTTTTTCATCATTTTTATTACAGAGCAGTATTCGGTAGTAATCTTTAAATACACTTTTTATTCTTATATTTCAGATTTTTATGGACATAATTAAAAGCCTATTTTATCTGGACTGATCCTCATGATTCTACAATTGAGTTTTTAAAATTGAAATACATCAATGGTATAATATGTTGTTATTGAGATATGGAAAAAAATTGACCTTAAAGTTCCACCCTATGAATTTTTATTGCTAATTTATGCAACTCTTTTGTAATAATAAGTTGTATTGTAAAGAAAAAACAGTTTTATATGTCAGAGAGTCGTTTTTAAACTTCATTCAAATAAATAATTATTAATAACACGTATATCTAGGATGAGGTCGTAATTACTCAGGCATTATACAATATAAATAATATTGAAAAGCCATCTTTTTCAAGTAATTTATATGCTGTTTAACTGCAGAATTATCACACTGTCTCACCCACAACGTAGTTTAATAAATTATTATTAAAACCGTTTTGTATTTTCATTATAGGTTATAAGTAAGACATGTTGGTATAACTTACAATTAAAATCAAAATAAGTGTTCCATAACATAGGATAAATAAAAATAAATCATTTTTAGTGGTTTTTAGTTGTTTTTAAAGAAAGCATGTTACTCATTGTTGATAATCAGTTTGTAAATTATTGAAAATAACAGGATTATGTAATTACGCAAACGGTAATTAATATAACATATAAAACACGTTTATTTAACTCTATGTATAAGTAATTATAAACTTTTTTCCAGGCTTAATGAGGTTTTTCATAAAACATCTATCAAAACAATTTTGTTTGTTTAAAAATACTGTTCATATCGCTTTGTTCTTAATCACGCTGCATTTTAAACATTACTATGTTATATTAACGATGGAACTAGTTATATAACACATAGAAAGTGGTTTTTTACTTTTAGTAATTCCCTAAATTACTTCTAATGAGAAAAATGCATTCTTTCAAATAAATATGTAAAACTTCCTGTCTATGCCTGTTTGTGTAAAGACCCTGAGGTAATTAGATCTAGCTATAAAAACGAATGAAATCTGTACTACCTTCACTTGATTTCCTACTTCTTCAATAAGCACTGGTGAGTTATTTTTGCTTTAACCTTTACTTTATTTATTTTATTCCATCATGCAGTTTAATGCTGTGTTATTACTACAGATATGAATTTAGTTAACCTAAAAGCATCGACATGTCTTAAGCCCTTTAAAAAAAAAATATGAAGTACTATTGGAGTTGGTGTTGAATACAAAATACTCAATCTTAGACACGTACCAACAAATATGGAGAAAAGGTTACTGTTGAACTGGTAAAGTTTAAATGTATGCTACTTAACCGTTTCTACAAGTATTTCAAGGCGGAGGATCAACGCATATACCAATTTAATGAGTAGCTCAAGATTAAAAATGCGTTTCATTCAGTTCTTTTTAGGACCAGCAGGGAAAACAACAAATTTAATATTCAAGTAGAATAAAAGTATTATAAAATAAGTTGTTATGTGTTATTGTCTTAATAAAATTCTTATTTCGCTGTACATGACATTAACGATTTGTTAATTAATTAATTTGTTTCCGTGTGGGTGAGAAAGAGTCAAAAGAGAGAGTAAGAGCTAGGCGTGCATGATCAACTTTTACAGAAAATACGCGCTAGTTTAAAATACACCACTAGATGGCATCACAAATTCAAAATTAAGGTACATCTCAGGCAGGGGTCAAGACAAGTCTTATAAGATTAAGTTAGGGCAATTGCATTAGGCGTGTCATAGGGGCAATGTTCTTATATCTGTCTTATAAAATTAGGTTAGGGCGCACATACAATTACAGGAAGGGTAAAGGACCAAGAGCAAATCGAAAATGTTCTATACACATACAAGATAGCATTTAAAAGAACATACACAATTACCTAATCTCCAGGGGCTGTACTGATCTTAATACAACCAAAAGGACCTTAATTAGGGACCGCCAAAATAGCTCTAACCAAAACCAAGACGAACCCCAAATCCAGTCCAACCCCTAGTCCGAGCTCAATTCCTAAATACACCCCAACCAAAAGGACCTTAATTAAGGCTAAAGATAATTACCAGAAAACAACCCTAGCTCTAGATACAGTCCTAGACCAGCCCTAAGCTCCAGCCCTAAATACAGCCCCAAGCCAAGACCAGCCCCCACCCCAGTCCTCACGTTAGCAACCACAAAAAAGTCCTAGCTGTCAAAAGGTCCTTAATACAGCCATAAGGTTTAACCCCAAAAGAAATAATAAAAATAAGGTAATACGGTCCTTCACGTAAGCGAGTAAAATATAATTAGGGTTGACCTCGAAAAGAAAGGATACGGTCTCACACGTGGGTGTGTAAAAAATAGGGGTGAAAATACATGTCCTACACGTAAGCGAGTAAAAATAATTAGGGTTGAAAAGGGCCTTCGAAAAGAAAGGATACGGTCTCACACGTGGATATATAAAAATAAGGGTTGAAAATGAGGTCTCACACGTGGTTGTGCAAAAATAGGGGTGAAAAAACATGTCCTACACGTAAACGAGTAAAAAATAAGGGTGGAAAAACCGGTCCCCCACGTGGGCGGTCTTGTGACGTCAAAATCCAAGATGGCGTCTAGTGTCCCATTACTACTGTAGTTCGATAGGTTTCCTGTAAAAGGAAGGTTATACATACACAATAATATCTTTTTAGTAAAAAAAGAAGAATTATATTTATAGCATCAAAATTCCCATTGCTAATTAAAATGCACAGGTCACCCCAGAAAACAATTAAATATATTGTACAATGTACAATAATAAAAACCAAATAATAAATTAGTTAAACAATAGCAGTCAATTATACATTAGTCTCCCAATGAGACGAATATTTAAACATTACATAGTTAGTAACACAACAATAATACATAGAGCTCGACGATAAATGCATTTACCTGTGGATAACCTATGTTTACAAAAAGAAATAATATCTATGAATAAATTGAAATGGTGTAATATTGACTTTGATTTAAAACTAATGCAGATAACTATATTAAATTTTAAAGTGAAATTACTTTAAGTGAACCTATGACAAGGTAAGGCAAGCTACATATTTACAGAATTTAAAAGTGTATTTGCATTCACACACATAGGTATATAATTATAGTTTAACTTAGCTGTCGGATTATTCCTTCTGTTGGAGTTAGTTACAGATCTTCGTGATATTCTGTACTATTAATTAAGGCACTCTCCAATCAATGTGACATTTCACCAAAAGTGAGAAGCAGTTAGCATTCGAGGTCGAACCTTTTCACTAGGTTCACAAAGTAGAAATTCCGATATAAACCTATGTTTGTAACCAAAGTTTAGATATCGAGATATTTAAAGTATTTTCTTTAAAAAGTAGGTAGTTTTAAATTACAAGATAGCTGTGGTGATGGCTGAATGCTTTTAATAACCTTTTATATCCACCAAATGCGTAGAAATAAATAATACAAATTAATCATTTCTTATACTGAAGAACAAAGATAAATCCGACTTTCGTCGATGGATGAAATAAATCCAGAAATTTTTTGATTCTTCTAGGTATTAAAGCATGGCTTGCACCACTTTGAAACAGGAAGAAGAAACGTTCTTTTTAAGAACTCACTAAATAACATTCAATGTTACAAACTGTAACCAGTGGTTCCAAATTCTAAAAATGTGTGTTAAGTAAGAGTGACTATCAACAATTTTGAATATTAAATGATTTACTTTAGGAAAATAACATAATGAGAACAACGTTAAATAAAAAGATAATAGGAACAGCAGTGAACAAACGCTTAAATAATTTAACATTCGAAATAATGGATGTTGACATTGTTGACATCATGGACCGCCTGGAATGCTGTTACACAATTTTTATATTTATAAATTAATATTTACAACTATTAGCTAATTTTAATGTAGCATACATTAATATATACGTCAATAACAAATCTAAAATCCAATTCAGAAATTGTAGAAGATAACGAGCCGGCGCTATTTACAACATTGATCAAGTTGTTTTGGAAATGACAAAAAAACATAATATAAAATTTGACAATAATCGTTAAAAACTTTAAACAGATCATGTTACTGTTAATCAATATTACATATTAATTCTACAAATAATTTTTGCGTATTTTATATTTTTGCAAAAATAGGTTCAATGGAGGCTACTTGCGGCGGATTAAATAATTCAGAATAAAATTGATATGATCGATTTTGATCGAGTAAAAAATCTAGGTCATTTATATTAGGTTGACTAAGTCTTGTAAAAATTGTTAAATTGGAAATTCATATTAGATTTAGCTAATATCCTGAAATTTGTTATTTGGCGCATTAAATGGAAAGCAAGTAAATTTAACCAAGACCATGTAAGGGTGTTGTGTATGAATTTTTATTGGAGGATTATATGCATTGATACGCTGGAGAGGCGATAAGTGTAAAACAAATTTGGGAGTACGAACGAGACAGGCTTAATTTTACACGACACGATCTAAATTTTAAATTATGCGGCCATTTTAATTATGAGTTTGAAATTTCAAATTTTAAAGTTTAAAATTGAATGTTTTTCGTCGGTAATCATTAAACATAAAGTTGTTTAAATGTATTAGTGATTGTATATAAGATTTAAAAAGGTCTAAATGTCGAATTACGAGAACTGACCAAAGAAATAAATATTGTTTTGTGCATTTAAGTTAGACAAGTAAATGTCAACAAAGATGCGTGCTAAACGCATTGTCCTTTAAAGGAACTAACAAATATAATAATTCATACATTATTTAATTATGTCGATGGTGAATGAACATGCTGCACAATTGCTTATAACTGGGAGATTATATGTAAGTATAGAACATAATAAATAATAAGATGAATGTTAAACACTTTAAGTAAATGCATGTTGAAATAGAACAGTACTAAGAAATAAAAATAACATACTTAAAGCTTTCCTATACCTGTAAGACAAGTAAAAAACAGTTGTGTGCTTTCATTACTGAAAAGGTTGGTTTGTCAAGCAATCAATCCATGTTCAAAGAGACTGGAACATTATTATATCACAACTAGCTTGGAGTATATTATAAGTATTTGTGCATATCATGGTCCAGACAGAAATACCTGATATTGGATTATTAATTTCAATTAAGTAAAAGACCATATCTTCTTTTATATAATATTGAAATAAGGCAATGGTCGCGTGGTGATAACAGATTTAATTTTTGAAATTCATTAACCTTATTAATAAAGTATATAAATTGTGCTGGAATTCGATCATTGAATGTATATGTACATAATTTAAGCAGCTGGATTGCCGAGCCGATCGGATTTATATAAGAGATTTCAATGAATATGTCTATCACAGCATGCAATAAATTTGTTACATTTGTACTTGATGTTTAATTTGAACTTGGATAGTCAGATTTTACCATGGTGTTCGTTTATTCTATTTATTACAAATCAAAGTAGATAGCACCACTGAGTTAAGTCATAAGGAAGCACTAACTTAATACTGGACAGGGTATAATATTTCTACTTATATTTAAAGTAGTTGTAACAGATATTCTGTATGTTTGACAGTTAATTTACAAGAAATTACAAATTTCTCAATCCTTCAATTATCTTATTTTTAAGTGATCAAAAGGTATAACATTGATATTTAACATTGTCCCTTAAGTAGAGGAAGGGTTTAGCACACTTTTATATTATTAACTCAACTTATAAATAATTCGAATAGAAATTAATATTTACGACTAAAAATCAGAGATTAATTTATTTAAATTAACCAAGTAGAAATTTTCAATAGAACTATATTAACAGGTGGTTTTTGAGTAACCCTATAATGTTATTATAGCGGAGGATTTAGCAGTAAATTGTGTACTGATTTCATTTATAGTTTTATCGATGCATTGAATAACTTTTAATAAAGTTGACGATTGAAATGACATTTGAAGTGATTTACGTAAAGTGATATTGAGATAGCTCAATTCACAATTTAAATTAAAAGCACCTTACCAAAATTAGACAGGGTAAGTTTCTTTTAGAAATTGCAAATATATGTGCCAAAAACTGATATTGGATTCTAGAAGTAAAATTAGTGTTATTTATTTTGTTGTTTATTATCACATAAACAATTCATATTAATTATAAATGATAATTTAGCACCACCTTTATTGGTCTAGCTATGGAGTCCCCGAACAGTAAGAACAAAAAACGGAAAAAAGAAAGAAGACCCGAGGCGAGAGAAAAATCCGACTACCTTAACTGCAGTAGCAGCGCCAACGAGTAACCACCTGGCACATCCACGTCGCTTGATAAAAAGTTCCGGCTCCAGAAGAAGAAACCCTAGAAAACATCGATGTACCGTCCGAAAATGCAATAACTATACCTACACCGAACGTCAACGCTTACGTCAACTGTTAACACCACAGACTGCCCGGAAACCTATTACAAGATCAAACTACGCTAGCGTGATACAACGAGGCCTTGAAATCAAACCCCTCCTTCTGGCCAATGGGAGATTCACACTTTCCTTACAATGGACAAGTGTAAATGGAATGACCTGGTTCTCCACCATGTTAGATCCTTCGCTTGCTTCTTCCTCACGTATCTTCTACTTTCTCTAACTAGGCGTTGGAGCCTGTGGTGTCTTCTTCTACCTCAATCTTAGCCTCTCAACCTCTTCGACTGGTGCATTCGACTACTTCTTCTTGGAGCCTCTGGTGTATTCTACTTGCTCCATCTAGGTATCTCGTCAGCTGCTACTTCCGAATAGGTCTTGCAGGTGTGGAATTCTGTAACCTCTTCCAAGGTGTTACATCGTCTTGCAGGTAATGGTTTCTCGTCCAGGTGTTGGAATGTCTTGTAGATGTTGGCGTCTCTTCCAGGTAATAGATACCCTTGCGTGTGTGGCATCTATTTTCTGGAACTTCTTTCAGATGATCTTCCGTTGGTACTTTAGATATTGGATCCTCACATGTACTCCACTTCCTGAATCCAGGTGTTGGAGGCTATATGTACAAAATGGTTACGTTAGATTAAATTTATAGCATAAGGTCAAAGGTTATCTTTTCAGGCTCGAATCTTTCAAGGTCAAATAACTCAAATCCAAATTATCGTTGAATGGTCACGTGATCACTGTACTATAACTAATAATGACTGGGGCGAAAAATAACATAACAAGTTATGTTTGCAACACATTTCCATTGTCGAACTATATTTGTAGTACCAAGGTCATCACGTGTAGTTGAATTTGAATTTTTTTAATGTTAGTATATTTGGAAATTACATGTAGAATTTTAAACGTAAGTTTTATATGTGTACTATTTTAAAACGTTGCTATCTCAATTTCGTTTGGAGAATTAAATTGTTTTGTTACTGATAAAGAATTTAAGAAATATAATATTGTGTTTTTCGGCTGGAATTTATTTTGTTATAGCGCTGAATGTTCTGGACCTCTCAAAGCGAATATTGGATTGTACGTAATTAACAGCTTAACAGTTCATTTATGAATAAAGTTGTTATTGGGAAAAGTAAAGAGGATTTACTTGGGTAATAGTGCCTGTTATTGGAAAGCAGGATGTTGGTTATCTCAATTCTAGTTAACGGGTTTTGGTCATAAATACCAATATCTAGCGTAAAATCTATGTATCCAAGAATATGTTCTACCTGAAGTATATAAAAACATAGGTCTATTTCTAACAATAAATCAATGTTGGTATAATTCACCTGCAATCATATTGAAACCGGAACATATTGGTAGTTAAATTTACTCCCTCCATCATTGGTAACAATACCGGGAATCATTTCAGTACCTAAATAAAAAGATCAATAAGTGACCGTCATGTAGTTTGTCCTACCAGCTGACTATACGCAGACCATGTAAGTCATCCTCAATGGTGGTAAAATAAAGATAGAAGAATCGTTTTGGTTTGTAATTAGCACAACATAGAAGTAAACAAAGCGAACAACTATTTGTACACCCTGTACAATCTATTATCTCTTTTCTGTACACACTGTACATTCTGCTAGCTGTCATTATAGTTTACAACGCTATACAACAAAAGTATGCTACAGTGGTAGTGGTCTAAGATGAATGTTGAATATTGGTTAATGAAATTTGGTTTATTGGGAGGAAACATGTGGCTGATTTCTCAACAGACATGTGGAAAAGAAAACACAAGAGTGAGAAAACACCCACCAGAAGAATAGAAAGATATACAAGCATAGGAAATTGAAGGAAAAGTGAGAGAAAAGTAGATTCATATATGCTCTAATGTGCTTAGACGTGTCAAAATGTTTGGTAACCAACCCTCACTTTGGCTCAATTTCCCAAGTTTCTACATTTTTCTATTCTAACAGTGAGGGATCGTTTTTCCTACTCTTGTGTAAACGACCTATGCTTCTACCTTTTTCTTTCCCCATGTCTTAGCAGAGAAACAAGCCACATCGATCACTCTTGATAGACCAAATTTCCCCAAGTATACGCGTCTTTCCGTAGTAGTATGGAACCTTGGCATTCTACATAAGTATGAGCGGTTGTAACTGGATAATGAGCAATGTAGCAACCACATAATACACTAGAATCGTTTATCTCAGATCAAAACTTGTAATATTCTACGTTTCAATCCCATTTCCTTGTAATCCATAATAACAGGTAACAGAATGTACAGTGTGTTCAGAAAACAGATGACAGATTGTACAGGGTGTACAAATAACTGGTTTTAGCCTGTTTACTTCTATGTTGTACTAATAATAAGACTTCAATGTTGCTGAGTATGAGTAAAGTTAGCTGGTACGACAAACTACATGACGGTCAATTCTCACTTTAAGTGGTAATGTTCCCATATGGTTGCAAGCGGATCAAACTCGATAAATCGATTTATTTTTACGTACAATGCTAGTTTACAATAAAGCAACCTGGTGCTGGTGCCCTGTCTATTTAACTTTAGCTTTGGTTTAGTTTAGATATCGACTTAAACCGTGAGAATTACCTACAGTGCTCTGGTCAAACTTAGATAGGTGATTTTCATGAGCAAGAAATAGATCACAAAATATTCTAATTTATCGGACTAGCGTTCTTACCTTAATTTCACATGATTCTAATATTGCAGATAGATTATTATTCCACATATCGATCTAATGCTAGATATTGGCATTCACTTCATTTGGTTCTATTTTTAGATACCTACCGGCTTAGGAGGAGGGAAGTAAATGCATATGATCTCCCTTTACCGAGATATTTTATTAAAGTACCATGGTATACTTGCGATTTTATTTTTTTTACTACAGTTAATCAGGAGGTAAGGCTTGCACGTAAATGATGCCTCCCATGGACACCTTTGGTTTAAGTACCATCGTGACATACTTTGTTGTTTTTGTGTTACACCTAATATGCGTTATAATGTGAATTGAGCTGGTAGACTTGCTTACCCATGCAAATTCTGGTTGTCGATTAGCTAGGACCACATATAAATTTTTAACAGCGCCACACCTCAGTTTAGTTGGGCGCACGCACTAATTTTGTTAGTAACGCCTTGATTTGACCACGCCTCTTTAGTATAGATTACTTTTGTAACTAGAACCTCACTCTAACTAAGGTTAGCAATAGTATAGATCATAAAGCCATTTTCTGAACTGGCCTTAGGAGTCATATTAAGAGATGATTTTAAGAACTTTTCGCATAGGTACACCTTAGTACGGATCTATTTTTATCCAACAGATTATAACTTGCAATAGTTTCCAGGAATTATCCTCAAGATACGAATCACACCTTTACCTAAGGGCCGCACCCATTTTAGCTATAATAAGTATCTGTCCATGTAAAAAATGTAGGATTACGTACTATGTAAATACCGTGTGTAAATAGTTTGTTTACATCAACAACACAACTTAGAATTAAAAAGATACTATTTTATAATGAAAACAGACTACATATACATGTGGTGGGCTTGGTGCCAGAAATAACTAACTACGTCGACCATGGAAATGTGTTCTGAATATGACGTAATCAGTTAGATCTTATACATATGGCCTTCACGTTTAAATAATTTTTCATGGCCAATCAGTGTTAAGCTACAGCACCTGAACACGTGACTTTTAATTTGGACTGAGTTGTTCGATCTTGGAGATATAAGCTTGAAATTCATTTGACTTTGTGCTATAAATGTATCTAACCTAACTAGTGAGACCTTGTACATATAGTCTTAACATTTAAATACTGTTAGCTATTGTACAAGAGGATCCATCAGCTGGAGAAGTCTCCTACACCTGCAATACGATCGATCACCTGCAAAAGGATTGAACACATGGAAGAGGCCAGAGTATTCAACAACTGCAAGATGTTCAAGGAAATAGAAGACACCAGAGGCTTCAACACCTGCAAGAGGATGCACACATGGAAGAGGCTCCAGCATCAGCAAGAGTATTTAACATCTGCAAGAAGTAGCCGGGAAGAGCTGTTGAAAACGTATCTAGATGGAGTAAGTGGAAGATACCAGAGACTCCTAGAAGAAGTAGCGGAAGCAGCAGCGAAAGAGCTTGAGGTACCAAGATGGAAGAAGTAGAAGACACCAGAGGGTCCAATCCCTCCACGAAGGTCCATAACCTGCAAGAAGTAACCGGAAGCAGCGGCTGAAGAGGGACCTAGATAGAGAAAGTAGAACATATGTGAGGAACAAGTAGCCGAAGAGATTGAGGAGTCAACATCGCGGGGAGCCAGGTACGTTTACATCTTCTCATTGCAGAGGGCCTTGTTTCCCATTGCCCAGAAGGAAGCGCTTACCTCCAAAGCCACATTTCCCATTAGATAATAAAATATCGGTTTCATATTGGTTCGACGTCAGCTAACCACTTCCGGAGTTTCCCCTGAAAACTCCGGGGAGCGGAACGTATGTCCAATGCCGCCTTTCCCATTGATTTGAAGCGCGACTTACGTCACAGGAGGTAGGGGCTACATCCAAGGCCACGTCACCTATTGGTTGGAGGCGGGGCTTATGTGGCAGAGGCGGAATTTCATGCAAGGATGCGTCTCCGATTAGTTGGAGGAGGAGCTGCACATGCGCAGACTGATGTCTGTCTGACCCAAGTGACGCCATGCTTACTAATAATAGATAATAACAAACTACTGTAACTATCCGTAATACTTAGTTTAAAGCAGATTAAAATGCTGTCCATTTAAAATATTCCTTTGCAATTGTATCTTGTCGATAAAATATTAATTTAGACGTACTTTAAATTTACAGAGAAAATCTAAAAAATACAGAGAATATTAAAATGAGCAATAATATAATAAATAATCCCTTTTAATAAAGAAAATTGTATATGAGAAAAGCGCGAGAAATACAAACTACAAGTTTATGACGAAGACATGAGTAAACTTTAATTAGAATTTGGTTTCTCTCCATGCCGCTCAATCTTGGTAGATTTACAATACAATCGAATTTAAATTGTAAGGAACAAGAACTTTGCGAATTCCAAATTAATATAAATTGTGAATTGGGTTCGTTATTGATTATGAAATTCGGTAAGTTAATATTGCAACCGTCATAAAGTTGTCTTTATTATTTTAATATACTCTCAAGCCCCCGATAGGCACGTTGCGAAGGTTTGTTATTGATATAAGGTTGAAAACAGATGCCGAGTTACGAGAACAAAATTAATTATAGAAACTGTTTTCTGAAGCCGTATAAATTTTAAAATTATAAAGCTTATGACCTCAAACCTTTCCTGAAACTTATTCCGTATAATCCGCAATATTAATTTTTAATATAGTACGAAAGTTTACTTGAAGATAAATTAACTGTTAGTTTCTTTTATCCGAAAAATTATTTTCTATACTAAACGTACTTATCATGGCTTCTATTTGAAGGATGTAATAAACAAAATGTACAGTCGGGAAGTACATTTTTAAAATAATTAGGTATAAAACTCATTTTTGAATACATACAAATTTTCATGTTCCAGAGGGCACTTGAGGTTTTTACTGTACCAAGCCCTTTTTCTGATAAACAAATGTGCGGTTTATCTAGTTGTTGTACCATAAATAAATATAGTTGTAATATTAAGGTTAAGAAAAAATTATCGAATATAATTGAAAAATCCGAAATGGGCCAATAAAATTTTGCTGCGCTATAAAATTCGTTTTCGGGGAGTCGTCGAATTTATAAAAAAAAAGTATAGGCACCACCCTATTTTAAAATCTGGTAAAAAGTGTATAAATACAAAGTTTGAGTGTTCCAGATTTTTCAAGGTTTGAGCACTGATTAAATAGGAAAAAATAAGTGAACTTACCTTGCATTCATTCCCTGTAGAAAGCAAGTGTCTCCAACCGATACGATGGAATCTGAAATAAGAACACTTCAATCACAAAGAAAATAAACTCAAGAAATCATAAACGTTCGCTCATATTCATGATTATATAAGTTGTTATAAGGTAAAATGGGGTAACATTGACACATTTTCAAAATTCCCTCCTAATTTTAGTTGAAAAGAAATTTACGTTCTGTCTTTTGTTGTAAAATTATGTGTATAGTTCCGCCATCTAGTAACCTAAAACACTTTGTTCTAATTTTATGGTTTGTAGCGTCTGTTTAATGGTTAAGCACAAGAATTTGTTGAGTCACGTCTATAGAAAACTTTGCCGGTGTTAATTGTTTTTTGAAGATTCGACCTATAGTCGGCCAAGTAAGTAATTTCTTATATTACGCGTTAACAAATATTAGTTTATTTATTTCAATTTAAATTCTGTAATTTGATGAAGTTCTACTTTCGTAAGTGAAGGTTAAGATTGACACCTGTGTCAATGTTACACTCTATGAGTGTGTCAATGTTTTTTCTCTTTACAGAAATGCCCCGCAAAAAGAAGATTGGCGAAATTCCCAGAAAATATAAAACCTATGATGAAGACAGTATGGTAAACGCCATAAATCAAGTAAAAAATGGAAGTTTAAGTGTCAAGAGAGCTAGTGAAATGTATGGAATTAACCGTTCAACGTTAATAAACCACTTGAAAAACTATAAATGCAAAGCAGTTGGCCGCCCCACAGTACTCACTTTACAAGAAGAAAAACTCTTGGTAAATGCTATAATAAAAGTAGCTGACTGGGGTTTCGGACTCGATCGTTTTAAATTACGTATTTGTGTTCAGGATTATCTCAAACGAATGGATCGTCCAAATCCATTTAAAAATGGATTACCAGGTATTGACTGGATTAAATCTTTTGAACGTCGTTGGAAGAAAAAACTCAGTAACAGAGTCGCACAAAATCTACCTAAAAATAGGGCAGATGCTTGTTCTTTGGAAGTACTCAATGATTTTACGAAAAGCTAAAAGCCACGATTGAAAGGCTGGAATTGTCGAATAAGCCACAGAATGTGTTTAATTGTGACGAATCAGGCTTTCAAACTGACGCTGGTATTCAAAAAATTTTATGTCGCAGAAGTTCACACAACCCACTGAAACTTGTGGGTACTGTAACAAAAACTACTTACACCGTTCTAGCATGTTGTAGTGCAATCGGTGAATATCTTCCCTTATTTGTAAATTACAAAGGTCTACATCTTTACACAACATGGTGTCAAAATGGACCAGAAAATACTGTGTATAACTGTTCTCCATCCGGCTGGATGGAGGCAGCCCAGTTTGCAGATTGGTTCGAAAATGTTTTGTGAGAGCTACTGCTGCGTTAAGTGGACCGAAACTACTAATATTTGATGGCCACAATTCCCACATAACACTACAACTTATTGACATGGCTATAAAAAACAATATTGAACTGTTCTGTTTGCCCTCGCACACATCGCATGTTCTACAGCCGTTAGACGTTGGAGTTTTTAAACCTGTTAAAACAGCATGGCGTAATGTTCTAAAAAGTTTTTATCAAGAAACTGGGATTAAGAACGCCGACAAGGTAGTGTTTCCTGGTCTGTTAAAAAAACTTCAAGAAACTGGGTGTTTTTCTAGGGCCAATGCAGTAGGTGGTTTCGAGGGGTCTGGAATTTTTCCCTTATCTAAAGAAAGGATATTAAAAAAATCCATATCATCAACCGTCATATGTTCTTCAGAAAATAAAATTTAACCAACCACATCCACAGTAGAAAAAGAAAATGAAACACCAACGCCCGATTTTGCAGGTTACAGTCAATCCTCACCACCAACTACTCCACTTCCTGAACAGTTGGAAGATATTACACCTACTATAAAGTTGGAATTATCACTAATGACTGTATTAAGACGCCAAGAAGCCAAAACAGTAATACAAAAAAGAAGTAAACTCAGAAGAAAATTTGCGGAAACATTAACAGCGGACGATGTTAGACTAAGAATGATAGAAAATGAGAAAAACAAAAGAAAACCAACAGTAAGAAAAACTCAAAAACAAAAAAGCAAGAAGCCTGTTGAACAAACTGAAGAAACCTCAGATAGTGATGCTAGTTTACAACTTGTCCATGATACAGATGATGACATTTCACACGATGAAAATAATAGCAGTGTAACAGAAGAAGATAATTGTGGTAAAGCAAAGGAATTTGTGAAGTTCGACGGAAGTAACCAAAATATAGTTGCAAATTCATGGGTCCTCGTCAGATTTAATAATTCTAAAAGTTGTGTAGAAAAGGAAGAATGCATTCACTATGTTGGACAAGTGTTGGAAGTAAATGACAGCGAAATTATGGTCAACTTTTTGAGAAAGAAGAAAATACATTTTGTGTACCCTGATGTGCCCGATCAAAGCCTGGTATCTGTAGATGATGTCGCTATGGTTCTGCGCGAACCTTATATTAAAAGGGGAATACATTACTTTCATGTCAACTTTCTTCCTTTAATTATAAAGCGCCTCCTAAGATTAACTAGGCTTTATTATAATACGTAGGTGTATAACTATCTAAAATTAAGTATAAAGTTTCTTAATTAAGTATTTATTGTTTTATTTCAATGATTTTCCATAAAAATATCTAGGACATTTGTCAATGTTACACTATACATGCAAAATATTGACATATTAGCTGTTTTTATGAGTGTGTCAATGTTAGACTTGCCATAAGTAACATTGACACATTACCACTTTTTAAAAAAAAAAATTAAATTCTGTAAACGACTTGGTATATTCATATTCTATCATATACAGTGTAGAAAAGGTTAATATATCTTCATTCTGTCACAAAAGCAGTCATATACCAAACTGCTATGTGCCAAAAAAAAAATCAATTTTAAAGTTGTATCAATGTTACCCCATTTTACCTTATATAGTGTTGTTTCAGTGCCGTTTTTTTTCTCGTTTACCGCTTTCACGCTATTGAATTTGTTTTTTTTTGTGGTATTATAAAGCTTTGTATTGTATTTCGAATTAAAATGTTCGCATTAAATTTAAAATGGATTTCTTTATTAGAATTAACTTAAACATATTATAAGTTTTTGTCATGAACGAATAAGTTCAAAGGTAAATATGTAATTAAAAATTATTAATTTTATGAAATACATATATAAAAGTTTACCTCGAGTAGGGTTTGAACCTACGACCTGTACTTTGCTAGCACAGTACAGGTCGTAGGTTCAAATCCTACTCGAGGTAAACTTTTTATTTATGTATTTAATAAAATTAATAATTTTTAAGTTAAACTTAACCTTCACGCCATTCCCTTGCGGGGTAGCCCAAACAATCCCTGCCTCTTATTTATTTTTCATTCACAATCTTTCTCCATGCTTTGCTATCTCCGCATGCCTAGCTTCCGCAAGATTCATACATTGTCTCTGACAAGCCCTTTTATTTTTAAAACACCGTATCTTTCTTTCCTTTATCATACATTCTACTACATTCAGCCAAGTTTTACGCGGCTTGCCAGACACGATCTTTCCTCTAACCTCACCCACATATATTTACTCCGTTAATCTTGCGTTGTTCATTTTTTCAATGTGACCAAACCAATGTAATGTACTACTTTTATATCTATCCATCATCGTCTTTTCCTCGCCACACTCCTTCATTATGCACTCATTCTTTATCTTGTCCCTTTTCGTTATACCACATGCGCTTCTCAAGAATCTCATACCTACGGCATTTATTTTTCTTTCGTGCCTTTTTTGACATACCCATGTGTCACTTCCATACAGTACTGATGGGACAAACACGCCATTATAAATTGCTCGTTCCGCAACTAGGCTAATGCTTTCGATTCTCATTATCGTCCACATACTTCCAATCACTCCATTGTACCATCTGCAGTAAACACTCTACCCACGTATACCAGCTCGTCCACTTGATCCACAATTTCATCTTGGAGAGTAAATACCCTACTCGCCTTTCCACCTTCCCGATTGAACATCACAATCTTAGTTTTGTTCACGTTTACCTTTAGGTCCATGCTCTCACAGACTATATCAAACTTCCTCAGTGCAGTTTGTAGCTCATCCGCACTGTTACATAATAAGACTGGGTCATCTGCATACACCAGAACTCGTATATTTATACAGGAAATGTGATTAGGGTTTATATTGGTGTATATGGGTGCTCGGAAATCCATAACAGGACGGATGTATGTTCTGTAGGTGTGTTTAGGGTGGAAACCTATGATTCTACCCCGGAGGGCGCCTAGTAGATGTGCGCGGTTTCTAATTCTATAGTGTTCTTTTTACATCGGGGTGCCAATTGAGGGTTCTAGTGAAGAGGATTCCTAGGTAGGTGACTTCATCTTAGAGTGTGATTCTTTCTTGGTTTAGGGCGAGTGAAACATTTCTGGAGGCAAGCTTTGGGAACTTATCTTCGGTGTAATTAGGATGTCGGAAGAGGATTGTTTGGGTTTTGGTAGGATTGACGGACTCTCCACCGGTTTGCCCAGTTGAAGAAGTTCCGAAGGGTTTTGGATATGAGGCGGGAGGCAGTTTCGCTGGTTCGAGTAACCGTCCAGAAGGCGGTGTCATCCGCAAACTGCGCAATGACTACTTTGGGAATGTCGGATGCGAAGATAATATAGAGGATCGGGGCAGAACCTTGCGCACGTCTGCTGTAGGTTGGAAAGGATCTAGAGGATCGGGGCAGAACCTTGCGTACGCCTCCTCTAGGTTGGAAAGGATCTAGAGGATCTGGGCAGAACCTTGCGTACGCCTGCTGTAGGTTGGAAAGGATCGAAGGTTTCCCTACTTTGATCCCAACTGACCGATTAGTCAAGTACGAGAGTAGGAGTTTGGAAAAGGGATCGGGAATGTTGAGGTTACGGATCTTGTGCAGAAGACCGGCGTGCCAGACCCTGTCGAATTCTTGCTCAATGTCCAGAAACACAGCCAGATTGTATTGCTTGTGATTGAATGCCCTGGTGGTCTCTGTAAGCAGCTTCAACGGGGGATCGTGACAAGTTCGGTTGGAACGGAAGCCGAATTGGCTGTTGGGAAGGAGGTCGTTGAATTCGAGGTGGTCCCTGGGTCGCCTGGATAGAATCTGCTCAAAGCATTTTCCGATGCAACGCAGGAGGGAGATTGGTCTATAGGAGGAGCGAGAGGTTAGGTCGGTGTGGGGTTTGGGTATCATGACGATGGAGGCCGATTTCCAGTCCGTCGGGAAGTGGGATAGGATTCAGCATTGGTTGTAGATGTTGGAGAGTAATCGGAAGGCTGGGTCGGGTAAATAACGGAGGATTTTTCGATTTAGGCCGTAATGACCTGGGGCAGAATTTTTCCCTTTTTTGAAATATATGTGGACCTGGTCGGTCGTGATGGGGGCATAAAAAGGATTCTCGTTATCGAGTTGGATTTCAGAAAGGTTAAGGTTCTGGACTTCTTCAAGGTGACCCTAGACGAGTGCCTTGAACCGATTATCGAATTGGGGATTATCTGGGGATCGGAAAATGTATTGGAGGTGATGACCAAATACATCGGTATTTCCTTGGTCGGAGGAGATTAGGTTACCCTGAAGGTCGGTTAGGTGGGATTTAGGGTTGATTTTCCTTCTGGTCAGTCCATATAACTGTTGCTGTTTCAATAATCTAGCTGGGAGGTGGCTTTGGTTCTTCGGAGTGATTGTTGGCTTCTCGCCTAATTAAGGCGTTAAGGCGATTGTATTCGGTCTTGAGAGTCGGATCCCTAGATCGCAAGAATTGACGATAGATTCGTTTTTTCTTTTTGATCCAGTTCATAATGTAGCGTGGGAGCGGTTTTTGGGAACTGTCGATGTTTTTTAATGGGACAGAGATATCGGGTCTTGGGTCGTTTGAAGATTGAATGTAGGAAGGTTGTTGGAGATGTGTTCGGAGAACACATTCCAGTCTGCTTTTAAAAAATCTTTAATGACTGTGTATTGAGGAGGTGTACGGGGAGCTGGACAAAATGAAGTTTTGACCAGTAGGGGTATACGCGTGGTGCCTAGAAGAAAGCACTCACGATCGAAATAGTGAGCTATGGGTTCGGAAACTATGATATGATCTACTATTGAGGCACCTAAATTAGGGAGGCTAGAGGCGTAGATTAAAAGGTCACCGGATAGGGTGTTGTGGTCGGGCGGGTTGTAACAAGAAATAAATACTATATGACTGGGAAAGTGCAACTTCGCAGCAACGCATTCGAGATGTTGTAGGTGCGCAGGAAGTTGAAAAGGAGTGGATGTGGAGCAATTTTTAATCAAGAGTGCGGTCTGTTCCGTGGTGGCTATTGTTTAGGAATGTGTGATACGTGTTGAAGTGAAGCGTGCATCTGTTTGTGAGTTCTGTTTCCGTGATGGAAAGGATGTGTATATTGTTTGTGTGTAAAAAGTGTTTAAGTAAGGGGCGTTTCCGACGAACGCCCCTGGTATTAACTGTCCCTGCTAGGATGTCCATTTTGGAAGGAGTTAAGGATTGGGTTGGCGGATTACGGCGACCTTCATCCGCGTGCCGGATACGCAGACGTTGTTATTCCGTTGGAAGAAGTTTCAGGATAGCGAATCTAGAGCGCGGTAGCGTGTCTCTCGGTTTTATAGAGAATCCGCGGTAGGCGGGTACGGCTTCTGTGTAGGGGTCCACGTCAGGATTGGCGGAAAGTCCGGAGGGGACTTTCGATGTATTTGAAAGTAACGTCGGAGGGAATATAAAATTCATTATTTGTTGATTTCTGCGAAATTAGCTTAAGACAGGATAATTAGCAAATAATTAATTCGAAAAAATGTTAGTAAAGGACGGTGGCTCTTTACATATATATATATATATATATATATATATATATATATGTTAATAAAACTTGTGGTGCCCTCTTATATGTATCATTACTTCTCGTTCTCGCTATCTATACCTCCCCCCCCCCCTCCGTCTGTTGCTCTCGGTTGGTCGATGCTCTATCATAAAGATTGATTTATGTAGCCATTCTTATATTAATAATGAGCTACGGAAATCACGTGTATTCTTTATAGCAATCTATGATACCGATAACAAACTTAAAAGCGTTTAGATAGTAGCAGTATGATTACTTAAAATAAAAAAAAAATTGTTGGTCATTCCATTTTCAGATAATACAGGCATATTTGGTGAAAAAATGATAACGTCGTTGTAGAGCAACGTTCGGTTAATTAGTAAATGTTGTTAAACAAAGCCAGGGGCCTTTCCAAAAGATCATGTAACTTTACTTGTCGAATTTTCGGAAGACGCTAAGTATCGATTCCCACAAATTGTACGCCTCCCTTAACTAGAATGAATGTAACTGGTGTAAAATAAGTTGCCTAACTTCTAGGATAACGTAAATCGTAAATAAATGTTTCTCCTTGTCTCTCAAGTACGATAATAAGTCATCTAAGCCCAACACAAGTTTAACGTTCAAGAATGCTCATCTAAACAATATACTCAGTGTATTTGACATGTTGTAAGTTGCAGAAAAACAAATCAATAGTCGTTAAGTTTTATGGCGTGGTTTGATCCTATTGAAAACACGCATTCTCCTACGTAATTTTGCGTATTATACATGAGTTGGGTTTTTCACAATTATTACAATAAACCATGCAATAAAAATGTATACTTCAGAATATGTTTAAATAGGTCAAATAGTTAAACCGTTATCATTAAAGTGTATTACAAGCAAATAGTTTAAACAGAATATAGTGTATAAAACGTGACTGTTAGATTATTTGCTCTTAATTACGAAAGAAAATATACAGTAACATCGTCTTTGCTACCCGTTACGTTCGTTTTATTTACTCAAAGCGATTTCATGTATGAAATGATAACGGGTAAATGCAATTATCCGTGGGAGAAGATAATTTCAAGAGACTTGCTGCAATTCTCATACTCCATTGTAAAGATAACTAGATGTAGATTGTAGCAATTCGTCCTTAAAACCCGATTACTATAATCTGATAACCAATGGTGGACGAAGTTGCTAAATTAAATTGCAATTTCGACAAACTTTTATATCCTATTTCTTTCGGTGAAATAAATACATACATGCTTTTTGGAAAAGTGCACTTCGTATATATCACACCGTATAGAAAGCAAAGAAAGGTGAATTTATCTTATGCTAAATAGACAGGTGGGTAAGGAGCTGACAATTTCTACGACTTCCTAAGCCATTCACGTCACTTTTAATAGGATTACCGATTTGAACCCGGCATTTCTCTTGTTTATAGATTTTACTTATTTTACATTCAAACTGAAAGAAGTGTGTTGCTTATTTACGTATACTAGTAAAACTTTTCTAAGAAGTCATAGAGTAAGTTGTTTTCTAATTATTACTGATGTACGTTTTAGCTTTTTTTTTTTTTAGCGATTGACTATCGCATCGTAATATCTCATGTTATATGATAGAATTTGTTACAGAATTTATTTATTAGGTAAAACGGATATCAAAGATTCTATATCGTCAAAACGTTTTCGGCTAAATGAGTTTAGTAATACGGATGTTGCTCAGGATATTGAATGTACATTATATACGAAGATGCAATTTTGAGATTATGTAAATGTCATTAGGTGTCTCACAAGTAAGGGACTACTCCCTATTAAATGAGCAAAGCATTCAATTAAAGTAAAATTAAAGCGTTAATTTACAATTAGGGATGGATAGTGTACAAGCTGAGTTAATTTTTGTGCTCCCAAAATATGGTAATAAGGAATCGTGTGATAACGGTAATTATAAGTACATTTTTTGGCAGTTGAGTATAATTCCAAACTTTATTATAGAAAATAAATTAAATTAAAGTTGAATTACCAAAATATAAGCGCGACCCGTAGATGTTTCAAAGGTGATTTCTTTTTTCGTCAATTCGTGTTTCGTCACCTATGCAATTTTTACCTGCATTAAACCTTTTAATTCTTGATTCGTCAACTACAAAATAATTAATTTCGTCAACTGGTTTAAAAATTCTCGTTTCGACAACTACACATTTCTTATATGTTTATGTATTTATTACAAAAATTGCAGTGGTCATCAAAGCCATAGTACATGTTTGTGATGGCTCGAGCTTCTACCTTTGATTAGTGAAGCAAATCCGGATTAAAATGACAATTTCTAAATCAATATTGAATTGAATTCAAATAGCTTCTTTTATTTTCAAAACAATAAAACAATAAATCGGATAAATTGTAAATTTTTGTAATAAAAATTTAAACATAAAAGATTATCGTACTTTTTAAGTTAAATATTTAGCTTTATTTAGTGGCTTTCAGTTAGCGAAACAAACACATGTTAAATGACAACTTCTAGATCAATAAAATAAGGGTAAGCGTTGGAACAGGTTTTTATACCCAGCGGTTTGAATATTAATAATAAACAAAGATAGTAATAATTTAACCAGTAAAAGGCTCTTTAGTTGAAATAGGCGCGAAATAACATTTAGGATTGCTACAGTATTGAATTTTTACGAAAAATACGGCTCTTCTAAACCCATCTGATTGTTAAAACTCGTAAAATTATAAAGCAAACAAGTAAACATTTTTGCAATCACAATGAATCATAGAGAATTAATAAAATATTTTTTCTTCGTTTTTAAATTTGAAGGTTGATCCAACTTTTATTTTTGGTACTATGTGTGATTTTAAGTTTAATTATAACATTGTGTTGCATATTGTCTTATACTGTATTTTTCCTTAACTGCAAATTCAAAATTTACCTGTTACTATGTTTTATCTTAATTGTGATTAAATAATCCTACAAGTTAACAATTAATGTCAGTAGAGCTAACAGGGCCAATATGGGCACCCTTCAATGGAATAAAAAAAAGAAACCTAGAGGATGGAAACGTTTAAGTTGTCACGGTTCGCGACAATAATTCAGATACAGATTTGATAAATAAATATTAAATGACAAAGAACTAACTAAAACTCGGAAAGCTAAAAAAAATAATTGAATCATTTGGTTGCTAATAAATAACGGCAAGTGCGGTGAGTGACGCGGAGCCAGGAATCTCGTAGGGAGCAATATGGTTGAAACGTGATGTGATTGAAGGGTATGTAAGAGAAAAATATACATGTACATTTTGAGATTCATACAGTAAGTATACGATCTATTATTTATATCTTTCTTGACTCTGTCTACATTTTTACTTTTTACTTCTTTAAACGCCGTGGCAGTAGACAAATAACTGTCAGGTAGTAGGACGATACCGTTAGTAGGGAATGCTACATCATCCGGGGCACCATTTGGCCAGTAACCGGTCTGCTCGCTATGGTAGTACTCAAGAGAACAATACAATTGCCTCGGATCGACCTGGCTACAAGAGGCGGTCAAATTCGAAACAGACAGAACCGTTGTTGACGACTGTGCAAGGAGTGATTGGCGAGTCGGTACGTGGAATGTTAGAGGTATGCATGGTAAAGAATTTGAAATTGCGAATGTAATGTATGAAAGACACCTTGATATTCTGTGGGTATCGAAGACAAAGCACAAAGGAAAGGATGCTGTGGAGATGAAGGACGTACATGGCAATGATTGCTGCAAAAAATGAGACTGAGAAGAAGCGATTTTATGGGGTGTACAGATTAAGAAACAAAGAAGCCAAGGAGGCAGTGAGGATAAGTAAAGAGGAAGTGATGGCTGTGGAAGGAGAAAAAATGCAGAATTATTTTGGGGGAAACAAAAAACTCTTCTGGAAATGGGTCAAAAATACAAAACGTGACCTAAAACAGAACGCTTCAGGAGTGATGAATATTAGCAACGAACTAGTATGGGACGATTGTGAAGTGAGGAAATGCTGGCAAGAATATTTCGGAAAGCTGTACAGTAGCGAGGAAAATAAGCTTGAAGGGTTTAATAAGGAGAATGTAGAAAGAATGGTGAATGAAACTGAGTAGGATATTGGATTAAATGAGGTAGAGAAAACGGTAAGAAGGTTGAAAAACGGCAAGGGAGCAGGCGTGGTGGAAAGCTTATGCGAAGATTGTGAAAATTATTTAATGTATGCCTTATGTGTGGAAAAGTGCCGAGGGATTGGAAGAGCGCGATCATTGTACCACTGTATAAGGGTAAAGGGAACAACGAGAAACTAAACAAACTAGGATTTGGGATGCGCAAGGTGGCTTCATGCCAGGGAAAGGATGTGTCGATCAGATGTTTGCTCTCCAGCAGGTGATCGAAAAGTGTTTAAGGGTAAAAAGGAAGTTGTACTGTGCGTTTGTAGATCTCGAGAAAGCATATGACAGAGTGAATAGGGAGAAGCTGTGGGATATATTTAATGAATATGGCGTAAATAAACGTGTAATAAATGGAATAAGGGCAGTATACAATTGTAGTCGGGAGTTAGGGTGAGAGGGGTGTGAGTGAATACTTTAATATTGAGTAAGGAGTGCGACAAGGCTGTGTGACGTGACCGTGGTTGTTTGATGTATACATGGATAAATGTGTTAGGCAAGCATGTACGACTTCTGGCGTATGCAGATGACACAGTCTTATTAGGTGACAGTGCGGATAAGCTGCAAACCGCTCTAAGGAAGTTTGATACAGTCTGTGATGGCATAGACCTAAAGGTAAACGTGACCAAAACTAAGATTGTGGTGTTCAATCGGGAAGATGGAAAGGAGAGTAGAGTATTTACTCTGCAAAATGAAGTTGTGGAGCAAGTGGACGAGCTGGTATATCTCGGTATAATGTTTACTGCAGATGGTACAATGGAGGGCGAGATGGGACGAAGGGTCAATGCTGAAAGTAAAGTGATTGGAAGTATGTGGCGGAAGCTTATACGAAGTTAAAGAATGAATGCATAATGACGGAGTGTGGCGATGAAAAAAAAAGATGATGGATAGATACAAAAGTAGTACATTACGTTGGTTTGGCCACATTGATAGAATGAACAACGCAAGATTTACGAAATAAATATATGTGGGTAAGGTTAGAGGAAAGGCCGGGCCTGGTAGACCGCGTAAAACTTGGCTGAATGTAGTAGAATGTATGATAAAGGAAAGAAAGATAAGGAGTTTTAAAAATAAAAAGGCATGTCAGAGCCAATATATGAATCTTGCGGAAACTAGGGAGGTATGCGGAGAAAGGAAAGCATGGAGAAAGATTGTGAATGAAAAGTAAATAAGAAGCAGGGATTGTTTTGCCTACCCCGCAAGGGAATGGCGTGAAGGTTAAGTTAAGTTAATAAAACAACAGAAATCAGACTCCATAATTTCATTTACACTTCATCCAGAATTGGGACAGGAAAAGTAAAAAATTAACTTTTTAATTTGGAGTATTTATGTTTTTTTTATTTTATATTTCCTACAACTTACTTACCAGCACCTTCGCCGTATATCTAATTTAATCGTTAATTATAATTTACACAAGCTAATATTGTAATAAATCGTAAATATAAAGGTAGGTTTTTTCCAATTTTTTTAGTTAATCAAAATCAATTACATCTGGAGGATACAATAGTTAAAATATCTTATGTAGTGAAATATGATTTATACTTAGATTAAAAAATTGCAAATAAAAAAAATACAAAAAACAAAAAAAACTTGAAACACGCCAAATTTTGGTCGGTTAAACAACAGGTGTTATGTGAATGTATCTGGACCGTGGTGATATATGAAATGGGAGTTGGTAACAGGTGAGTGGGTTTTTGATACTGCTCTAATTATGTAGGAAAATTATGGTATGGTCCTGATAGGGGTGGATTCTGAGTCGGTATAATTAATTATGTGTATATTAATTATGGGTGTATTGTCAGTTTCTGGAGTATAATTAGGAACAGGGATCGTATTCGGGCCTAACTACGGCAACGTTCAAAGAGATGGATATGTTTAAAGAAGCTGGTTTAAGTAAAAGTAGGTAGTTGTTCAGGGCCTGACCTCAGTTGAAATAAGTACGTTGTTTGGGAATAATTAAAAAACCCGTCTCGGTGCAAATCACAGCCAAGATGATGGTTTCAATGATGATCCCTTCTGTAAGGGTGGTTATATAGAGGTATAGGGATGTTTTGGGTCGTCGCAATATTTGGCTATTCGGGGCCTAGCCTTCGCCAAACTAATTATCTCGTACCCTAGGCACGTTTATGTACCGCACTTGGTGTTAAGAGCGTTCTATACAAGCGTGACTTAAAAAAAGGTGGCTGTAACGATGTTGGGTTAGGGGGCAAGACTGTAAGTGGTGGATGATTGAGGTGTGTCTGGTATAAGATTGAGAACGGGCGTGGTAAAGGAGTGGACAATTGATAACATTTATTAATAATGACAATACAGTTGTGGAAATAACTCGGAAATAAGGTTTGATATGAATTATTTATAAGGATAGTAAATTTATGTAAAGGATTGGCAGGATCATTACAGGTTTATATCAATAACATGTAAAAATCTAACTTTTTAATTTGCCAGTCCTAAAAGCCTGGATGACGTATGAAGGAAGTTATAGAGTCCGCTTTCCGTTGTTTTATTTTTCTAAAATTAAAATAAAATTAAGAATTATCGGAAAGCAAATCATACGCAAACTTAAATAAGTAACAATGTTATGTACCCGTGCGTATGGAATTTCTATTATCAGTTGACGAAACCAGAATATTTTATTACCTGTGACCAGGTAAGCACTGCATAATTGACGAAAAAAGAATTTTTTGATGAGTTGACAAAACACGAATTGGTGAAACGGGAATAAATCGCTTCAAACGCAAGTAGAACTCCGTCTACTTGACCAAACGCTTACTAACCTTAAATGCTTTTTAATTACTTTTAGGCATTCCTCATAATGGTTTTCTAAGGTTATGTCATTGTTTTGAGGCATTTCCCCTAATGACATATTATTCAAATTTCTCTTAATTAAAAAAAAAATAAATTTAAGGGGAAATAGTCGATGAGTATACATTTTCTCAGATTGATCTGTGTTTCGAGGGCTGAAGCGTACCTATGGTTCTTTTTGGCTGAAACTGGTTTCAACTAGCATGTTTAGGTGACATCTTAGCTAGGAGTGTCCTTTTTCCGGGGAGTTTACTTGTGCAAATTCATGCTATGCTAAACCTATTGCCAACAAGGTGTTCTTTTTTAGATACTAGCCGAGCCTGCACGGCGTTCAGTACCCGTGGAATAACCTACTTTGAACCTCCACTAAAAGTCAGCATTAAGCTACATATATTTTTAATACAGTTATTTTTGATATTTTGCTCAAATATAACACATAGTGGATACCCAACGTGTTCTACTATGCTAATGAAACCTATCCACACGCGGTGCGCGTTGCTGCGTCGAAAGATTATGAGCGCACTGGGGGCCTTCGCGGGAGTGTACTCAATATCTTCCCAAAGCTTCATAGCGATCGGATGGATGGTTTCAAAGTCTATAACGGACACAGGTAGAAACATTTTTTGTTTTTGTTTCCGTGCGCCGTTTTGGCTTTCGAAATTTAAGTTATTTTAAGGTTTTCAAGACAAACGCAAAAAAATTGGCGTGTGCAGATTTTTCAGATTGATCTGATCCGTATTTAAAGTCCTTTTGGCAGAAACCAGAAAACAACATCTTAAACTTGCACCTTGTTTTCTAAATCCTCTGCCTGAAACTGATCGGTATACTGATCAATCTGAGAAAATCTACACTCGCCAATCTTTACGCATTAATGTTATCGAGGACCTTAGATACAGAAACAAGTTTCATAGCTCAAACAAGATGGCCGAAAGCTAAAAAGGCACACCGAAACAAGACAGCATAAATAAGATGGCGTACCTCCAAAAAGGAAAAAAAATGCTGCAGGCAAGAGACCGAAAACAAAAAGACACTCGGAAACAAGATGGCATAGAGGTATTACCTAAATATCTGGTGTAAAATAACACACGACCTTTCAACCTACAAAGTGGAAATTAAAAGAAATGAAATAATGTTACTAATAATTTGTTTAAGGATAATTATACAACCTCCTTTTTAATACGTTCGTGCAAAATAAGTTTATGCTAAGCCCATTACCAACAAGATGTTCTGTTTTAGATATTACCTCCATGCGCCATCTTGTTTCTGTGTGTCTTTTTGGCTTTGCGGTATCTTATTTCCGTGTATATTTTTGGATTTTCCACCATTTTATTCGTGCGATTTTGTTCCCGTGCACCTTTTTGGCTTTCGATGTTTAAGTTGTTTTAAAGTTTTTAAGAACAATGCAAAAAAAATTGGCGAGTGCAGATTTTTCAGATTGACGTGTTCCGAGAGTTGCATCTGTATCCAAATTATTTTGACAGATGCAAGTTTCGAGAGAGGGTTGCATACATAGGTCCTTTTTGACAGGGGCAGTTTTCAGTTTGAAATTTGCATTTTGGGTGTGTACCCTATCTAAGATCCTTTTGGTGTACATTGAATCTCATGTGTGTATCTAAGTCCCCTTGGCAGAAACCAGAAAAACGTACACCTTGTTTCCAAATCTTCTACCTGAAACTGATCGGTGTACTGATCAATCTGAGAAAATCTACACTCCCCAAGCTTTACGCATTAATTTTATTGAGGAAACAAGTTTCATAACTCAAATAAGGTAGCCTAAAGCTAAAAAGGCATACCGCAACAAGATAGCACAAAGAAAATAAAAAGGTATACGAAAAAAACATGGTGCAGACAAAAGACAGAAAACAAAAAAGACACTCCGTAACAAGATGGCGCATGGAGGTATTACCTAAATATCTGGCGTGAAACAACACACGACCTTCCAACCTACAAAGTGGAAATAAAGAAATGAAATAATGTTACTGATACTGTTTTAAGGATAATTATACAGCCTCTTTTTTAATACGTTCATAACGAAAATAGGCAACATTGTATAAACAAAATCAGATCAGCAGGAGAACGTTTGAAACTTCATGTCAGATAGGGGTTAAAAATATCTAGATGCTAACTTAAAAAAAACTCCAAAACCGCCCGCTTCCATATTTTCAAATCGGCTGTTTTGGCTTATAGTTCACATGTTTGATTTTTTATCGACAAAGGACTAAAAGGTCTAAAATCAGACACAAGAATATGTTAGGTACTTATTCTCGTTTTTTATGAATAATAAACATTTAGATTCAACCCTTCCACGTTCCATTAATTCAATCAGAGTGCCTGTCTGTTGCCATTGTTTCGGTTGCTAGTCAATTTGTTGTCAATGTGACAGACTAGTAAATTGTTACTTGTGGTTCTAAATGGTAATTATGATTCTAACTCCTGAAAATTGTGCTCTCGTGGAATATGGTCGAAGCCAACGGTATGTGGGTCGGTTAGTGAATGTTAGACATGCTACTATTCAAAGAGTGCTACAACGTTTTGGGGAGACTGGTGCAATCATACGAAGGAGATGTAGTGGTAGAAAACGGGCAACTACCGCCCAAGACGACAGATCTCTTGTTCTTAATTCTCTACGGGATCGTCATTTGACCTCAGTGCAGATAAAAAATCGACTTCTGGAGGTTCGTGGTAAAAATGTAAGTAAGTGGACAGTTCGTCGAAGATTACATGAAGTTGGATTGAAAGTTGCTCCCACGTCACCATATAGCGAGATTACAATTTGCTCGTGAACATATCAACTGGAATCTTGAGCAATGAAGTAATGCACTGTTTACCGATGAATCTAGGTTCTCTCTCCATTCACCAGACGGAGGGAAACGAGTATGGAGACGAACAGGGGAGCGATTCATAAAGTGTGTTTTCTTTAGTCATAACGGAGGTTCCGTAATGGTGTGGGCAGGCATATCAATGTGGGCTTCTAGAATTAGTATTCATCGATGGGGATCACTGACGACACAACGGTATAATGAGGAAGTTTCGTCATATCACGTGGTTACATTCGCCCTATTTATTGGTGATCACTTTTTCCTGACGCAGGATCATGCCAGACCACATTGAGCGAGATGCGTCAATAAATATTTGGCAGAAGTTGGAATTCGAAAAATCAACTGGCCAGCATGTTCTCCGGATGCAAATCCTATAGAACATGTTTGGGATATGTTAGCTAAACATGTTAGATCTCGTGCAATAGCACCCACCACCCTAAACGAACTTCGTATAGCTCTTCAAGAAGAATGGGTGGATATTCCGCAGAATGCAATTCGTGAGCTCATTAGTGGTATATCACGCCGTATGCAAGCAATAATTAGGTCTAGAGGAGGTAACACGAAATATTGAAGTCTATTTTAAGTTTTAAATTTCGTTTTCTGTACACATAAAATGTATTGTTGCTAACTTAAATTTTGCTAAATATACACATACTTTTTTTCGTTTGTGTTATTATTTATTAAGACCAGAATAAAGGATCATATTGTTTCTTAAATAATCCAGGAGGAAGTCCTTTTTCGATAAAAATGAAACGTGTAAACTAAAAGCCAAAATAACAAACAGCCGATTTTCTAAAAATTATAGGTGGTCCGTTTTTTGCACCTAAGTGTATTTTAGCTTATTCCGATTTATATTAAGAAACTTTATATAGAAAAGTTATGTAAAATTAAATTTTCTTCAAAAATGTCTATACATTTTATTATAAAATTAATCGTTATTGAGATAATTAACTAAATTCTACCTTTACGGTTAACTACGTGACGGTCATATCAAACATTTCAATAGAACATAATTAATCGATACGTTTAAAGTCTATATGTTGATATTTTGATATCTTTGAAATATAGAACTGTTTCAGAAATATTTGCTAAAAATCGAAAACTGCTCCTAATAGATCCCTGTGCCACTAAATTATTCCCAAAATCCAATCAGCTTCAGGAGAAATGAGAACAAGCTTAAATACGAAAGTTTAATTACGTACTTATCGTTCTAAAGTCCTCGTGGATACTATCATACATCAACACACACACAAGCATGCGCGCACACACCCACGCACACTTATGCACGCATGCACCCACGCCAGCACTCACGAACGCACACAGTCGCACACGTTTGACAATTACAGCAACGTATATTAGAATATAAAGAAGGCAAGGGAGTAGATACGAACAGCTGTAAATAAGGTTTAAAAGCGCCAGGCGTAAATAATTTAATAAATAAATGGTGTAAATGTTCTCAAAACAAATCGTTAAACTAACCAGAGATCCAAAACACTCAATAAAAGATAATGCTGTTGTCTCAGTCGGTACATTAAAGCAGGCCGGTTCATGCTTTTTGATTTGCTTAATTTCCACAATTTCTGCTTAGTTATTTCCACTTAACATCAATATAGTAACTGCAATGTAACATTAATAAAAATTATCTCAGACGCCAAGTTATTTTTTTTATTATGCTCGGTATACAATAAAAAATAAAAAATTCACCAAAATGTCAAAATAAAAGATATACAAACTATGTTCATTAAACATTTAAATTTAGTTATTATAAGTTTTTGTTATGAACGAATAAGTTCAAAGGTAAATATCTAATTAAAAATTATTATTAATTAGGTTCAAATCCTACTCGAGGTAAACTTTTCATTTATGTATTTAATAAAATTAAAAATAATTTTTAATTTAAATTTAGAATTATATAAAATACATCTTAAAAACTAGTTGTAATAGCCTTAAATTACTAAATTATGGGTATAAACACCTGTTCGAAAATTTTGTACACAACTTATTGATAATATCTGGTATCTAAACGAATACGGAAATGTAAACCAAAAGTGATGTAATCTTTACACAAATATTGCGCAATATGTCGTAATAACAATGCTGTACGTTGTAAACCATACCACAGCTGAATTTTACTTCTTACAACTTTATCTTCATGAAATTTGAATAATCCAGTGTTTATTGAATTCTCTCGAAAGTTCAAATAAAAAATGTGATCTAAATTTAGATCTGAATTAAATGCAAAATTGCAATCATAAGCATCGAAAATACCAAAAGTAATAAAAGTAAAAGTGGTAAAAGTAAGTAAAAGTGTCTGCAAAATGCAAATGTTTTAGATTTTAATATAATACGAGTTAAATGTATCTTACCATTAAATCAATGGCTCTTTTCAGAAAATTTAGGTGGAAACCCAAAAATGGCTTCCTAAACAAAACAACGTTCATCAAGTAATGCTCAAAAGGACGCTTACGATATCAGGTGATATAGCGGTGCGCGAAAAAATATGTGCAGAAAATTAATTCAAAGATATGGAAGTATAAACCCCTGAGAAAATATGCAACTTAAGTTACAACAAAATGCAAATTAAGTTGCCTACCACATACTTACAAATCATTAATAATTAAAAACTCTTTTTTCTTATATTTTACAACTAAATGAACGAAGAACGTACAAGATTCGTTACACAGCATAAGGGGAACACTTACGAATAGTAGCTGGGGAAGTTGAAGACTCGGTTGCGGAATGTACGTATGCTAAATTAGGTTCCTGTAATTTCGAAGTACCAACGAAGTTTCACAAAACGGAGAAATGTTACGTCGAACGATCTCAAGTTGTCGTTCGGGAGAGATAGGTATTAGTAAGCAATGAAACAAACTGTACAGTTGCTACATAAATCCTGAAGGTCCCACAGTACGAGCCTACAGTCGTTCGTCACAGTTAATAGGAATAAATTCTGCTTTCAAACAAGTTACTTCGTCTCACCAAGAGGATTCGTACTCTTTATGAGCTCTAAACAGTAATAGGGCCTTGCCGATAAGGAGTTCAGGACACGCGGTATATAAATATGAATAAGTAAGTCCTCGATCAGAAGCGAGTTCTCTCACCCGTGTCCAAAATTTACAAAGTGAGGAAGAATTTCCTTTAGAAAACGTTAAATTTAATTTCGCGACAGCCTAATACTTCTGGGGAGTAAAACTGGCGTAGACGTGTTAACGCCTGAAATAAGAAAAACGTCCAAATCGTCGGAGTCAGAAGAAAGATCAGGTTCGTTCTCCGCAGAGCTAATTGGTGTAACTTTAGGACTAGATGGCGGTACTTGTGAGAAACTGACTGAAAAAAATATTGATACTTGCAACACTTAAATTATTTGATTAATTATTTGATTTAAAAAGCGCCTAAAAACTAGATTGAAAGGGTTCACCACAACCGAAATAGAAGAATAAATTAAATCATTCACTCTGTAAGACAAACTTTTACATTAATATAATTGTAATAGAAAAAATCTCGATTATATTTACACCTACTAAAGTAAACTAAACTAACAGTTCTGTAGTCATATTGGACACTAACATACATCCACACACAACGCACACATACGCACAAACACGTACGCATACGCACGTACACGCATACGCACGCACACACACTGTTCGTGTAACTTTACACATTAAAAAATACTAATGCTTGTAACAATTAAATTGACCATTTGATTTAAATAAGCGTCAAAAAATAGTTGAAAAAGGTTCACCACAACAGAAATCGAGAATATATTGAATAATTCACTCTATAAGGCAAACTTTCATATTACTATAATTATAATAGAAAGAAAAAATCTTAATTATATTGTAATCTTTACGGGCGTCGTATAAAAAAAGGTGTTGCTTCAAACCTGAAAATAACTAATGTAATCTCGGACGCCAATTGTTTTAACGAACAAATAAACCTTAAAAATAGAAGTCACAAAAATTATGACAACGAGTTTTATTGCGATACTTAATTTGATTATAAGGATGATCTCTTAAAAACTAATGTTAGTGATTCTTAATTAACTGTCTTAAACTAAAATGTGAATTAATTAACAATATGAAATACCTGAAGTAATTTCTTTGACATTTTGGGGGTCACTAGAACTTCAGCAGATAAGGAAATGCTGTCGATTCATCACTTTAAATTTATTGCACAATTTTGATGGAAGCTGAAGTAAACATCAGATTGATATGCTGGTAATTCCAAATATATAGAAATTTCTTCATAAACCTCCAAACTGAATTGATTTTGTATGGTTCAAAGTAAAATTTGGTAATTGATATCCCACTTCGTAGTAGCAAAGCTATTGCATCATATTGCAAAGTTAACGTTAAAATAAAATTAAACCCAAAGTAAAAATAAGTGGTAAGAGTAAGTAAAATTGCCATGTAAATGTGGCACTCTTAATAAAAATTTAAACAAAGCGAAAATGGCTTCTACTTAAACACGTAGTTCAAGCAATGAATGAATGACGCTCAAAGTAACCCTGCGCAATGACTGAAAATGACACGAAGCGCGGAAAGGGATGTTCAGACGTATATTACTTGAAATAATTTATTTATGAACTAACGCTACACGAAATTCACTTAAGTTGCCAATATGAACGTAAATTTTAAACATACATAAAAAGGTTAGTTACAATAGTTGCCCCTACTAAACTAAAAATAGCCTTAGACTAAATCATATAAAATGTTAGTCAAACAGCACAAGCGTCGCAAAATCGGTGCTAAATGTCCTATGAACGCTACCACGATCTAAACTTATCTGGAAAATTATCGTTAGTTGAGCGAGATCATGGATCGCAAGATATGGGCTTATTCGGTACATAAGAACCCGAAACTTTCTGTATAAGCCTTGTATAATTTACATCGCGTAAAGTACTTTTTGATAGCACAAGTGAAAAATATTATCAATGCTTTTGCTTCACCCTCTTAAAATATATGAACTAATATTTAGGATTATCAATAATAATCCAAAATAAATAAATGTTACACAATTTGGGAAACAATAGTTAAATCCGTTAATTTTTAAACTGATTTGTAGTTAAAAACCTTAGCAACCGTACTCTTACTAACTATTAGACACGAATTCCTTATCTTAAAAAATAACAAGCGTAATGTTCTGTGCGTAATTTGAAAACTATATTTTCTCAAATACTGTTTGTCATTAATACATTAAACTCTGCAATTATGATTCAGCTTGGTTCGAGCCGAAACTTTTATTTTTATAAACAAATGAATAAACGCTGACTAATAGCATGGTAAACAGTAACGGTAAGTACGATCGGTATTGAACATTAATATCAACCAACGAAATAAAAGCAATAAAATTTTGTAATTGGCTGGTAGGGGAAAGTCCACTACAATTAAAATAAAAGAATGAGTCAAATGATTTCCCTAATGAAACAAAAATGGTGTGATTAGAATTTATTGTCATTATGTTGTAATTAAAATTACAAGGAGCAAACAAATTATTAGCAATGGTCCTTTTTTACGATAATCAATCCTACACAAAAATATACAAAATAATATTTCCTATCCTTTTAAACGGGGCTGAACTCCTCTAAATAATCCTTGGAGTTGTACATACTCGCACCCACTAACATTTTTAACATCAAGCATCAGGTCGTCGCACTGTAGGCGCAAACTTAATTGTTTCACCATCACTTACCTTCTTTAACGCTTGTACCAATTAGATAATTTTTTTACTGAATGACTTATTAAATATTTGTCACATAATTTTAAAACACTGTGACCAAATTATTACTTGTCTATAAACTACATTTGTTTTATGCCGTTAACAAACGCACATGTATTTACATCAGCATTATTAATATTTAATACAGTCTTAATTTTAATCTACAATTCAATTCAATAAATTTCAATACCATTTGGCCTTGAATAATAAAATTATTGCTTATCTCACAACAGAGGGATTGACACAAAACAAGTAGCACTTCATACATAAAAAACTAATTGTTTACGTAACATAAACGTAAATTAGGTTGTTAACATTGAAAGTCATTGAATGAAACTCATTCGTGGATTCGTGGACGACTAAAAAGAAGTTAGTATTATCTTTGAAATTAGTACGTGTCTTCTTTTAAATAAAATCCTTTCGCAAAGGTGTATTTCACGGTCAAACCTCCATTATGTAAGATACAATATAAATTAATTCATTTACACGAACAGTGCTAGTTTTAATTATTTTGCCAATTGAACATTGCTAATTATATTTTTCAGAATCCAAATGTTATTTATTTCAATGATGGTGTTTAGCTATTTCTGAATTAAATTAAAAGGCCTGTCTGTAACTTTTCAATTCAAGATATACATTACAATACAAAATACGTAATCACACGCTGACATTTGTCATATTTTTAATTGAGAAATATAAAAAAATCGGTGTTCACATTTAACGGTGTAATCTTTTAAGTTTGCTTACCATGAAAACAACCCTATGTCAAACGCAAAAGATATTTGGAGTTACTTTTCTTGTGCAATTCGATACAGCACATTTTACGGGTTAATTATTTGTACTCCCTTATTCAATGGCTAATCATTATTTAACGGTTAATGTGTTAATTAATTTAGGGATTTGATTTCGGATTAATTATTTTTAAGTGGATATTATTTCTATATTTTGGTTTTAGTGCTAAATACGAAACGGTTGCAAATTTTCCCATACGGTACGTTTAATAAAACTAACTTCTGCTTATTACTGGCTACTCTAGTAACAAAAAAAAAACTAATCTTCACAACTTATATGCATAAACCCCACATACAATGCCATTCTGACTTCCAAAACATTCGATGATGCGCTACGCCTTTACGTTAATTTTAAAGATACATTCCTTTGTATACAGTAGCGACACGGTTTCTTCAGTGCCGTTCTTGCGGTCTAAATCTGCATCAAAAACTCGAAACAAAAATTCTCTAACCACGTAAATGTCAATGATAAGTCCTTGAACTATTGTTTTCTAACATTATATAGTGTCTTAATACACATTCAAGTAGCGTAACATTTTCACCGACCTTACAAGTTCAGGCAAGGAAAAAAATTGTCCCGCACAAATACACATTTATACGATATCAAAAATACGCCATACATACAATACAGCACTCAATATACCCAGTACGCCAAAATATTCTCATAAAAGCAAGCAATTAGAGTTGATTGTCCTTATGGCCTAATTACAATACAATAGTGAAAATAAACCCTTTTAGGAGGGCCAATCTTTCACAACACAACGTATACAAACTGCTTTTATTTATTAATTTCGTCTTTCTCGTCGTGTAATCCCAATTTACCAGTATTAAAGCTACCATGGTTAACCCTTAAAAGTGCGAGCACTCACGCACATACCTAATGCCTTAACCCGTAGGCACTAACAAAAATTTTCAAGGTAAAAGGTATTTAGCACCATTACTTGTGAACCAAAAAAGTGCTTTGAAGAGTCTTGCAACATTTCCATTAAGGCTAATGAAGCAACTATATATAAAATGCCTCCTTCATTGTTAGAGTACACGATACTCACTTTGAATAACAGTTACTGCTTATTCTCAAATATGTTTACAGTCCACTTTCGAAAAATTTCACAATAAAATTTCCAACTCAATACAATATCGACTTTACTTGCAAACGTTTATTTACTACTCAAATCCCAAAATGATATATGACAGTAAACAAACAATGTTAAACTGCACTACTAAGTGTTACAAGGTTAATTGTACGATCGTTATACACTCTTGAAAGCAGAATCGCGATGTCTTTTAACCACACTAACTAAAAGTTGACTGCACAATAATCCAAATGCAGAAAAAAAAGGAGAGGCCATATATTTCATTCCCTCCCTAAGAGAGAGGACGGGTTGCTTGATCTTTTCAAGCTCCTTCAGCCACAATCAAGGTTTCCCAGTGTACATACATACATTACGTATATGTGCATGGTGGGATTAAGGATGGGTGTGGTCAGAATAGGATCGGAAGGAACAGAGTTACGATTTTAAGGGGGGAAATGCTATCCCAGCATTCGCCTAAGTAGCCCCACTTGGAGTGTATATACGTAATCACCATGCCGCTACATGTGTATGAGGAAAACCCCGGGAATCGAACCCATTACTTCCCGAATGCTAAGCAGATCTTGTCACCATTACTCTATCAGTTCGGTTCCCAATGCAGTATGCTCAATTTCTTAAATAGGTGACGCTCATTCAAAATCAACCATTCTTAGAGAGTTCAAGTATTACACGATTTTGCCGAAAAGAAAGGTTGAAATAGCATCACGGTAATCCAAATTTACAAACCTATGCCATTTTAATGCTTTTCAAGTAAATCTTTGAGATGTCCAGATTAGACTTTCACTTCATAAAATGTCCAAAGCTAACCTAAACTTTTTATGATAATCCCACGAGTGGGTTATGTCCATGACAAAACAGTAAATTTGTCCTTGAATGAGTTTTGATTTAACTTAAAGTTTATTTATCCGCATAAATCATGCGTCAAATACTTAAGCTATATTTTATTCAGAGTTCCAAAACATTATTAGATCACTCGTTTCGTTTAGTAAATAGATTCTCTAGTGTTGTTCTGACGGGCATTAATTTACATCTAAAACTTAAATAAAAATCCTCTAACCACTCAAATACGCATCCTAGATTGTAACAAACCTTTTTATGTATGTTTAAAATTTACGTTCATATTGGCAACTTAAGTGCATTTCGTGTAGCGTTAGTTGCATATCTTATTGGGGTAAAAAAATATCCATATAGTCCTTTTAATAAATTATTTCAATTATTATTCACTGCACATCCCTTTCCGCGACTCGAGTCGTTTTCGGTCATTGCGCAGGGTTACTTTGAGCGTCCTTCATTCATTGCTTGAACTACGTGTATAAGTAGAAGCCATTTTCGCTTTGTTTAAATTTTTTATTAAGAGTGCCATATTTATATGGTGAGTTATTAAAATTATTATACTGAAATTTGAGACATTTACATTTCAGGCAATTTTACTAATACTCTAACCACTTATTTTACTTTGGGTTTAATTTTATTTTAACGTTAACTTAGCAAGATGATGCAATAGCTTTGCTACTACGAAGTAGGATTTCAATTACCAAATTTTACTTTGAACCATGCAATATCAACAATTCAATTTACAGGTTTATAAAGAAATGTCTATATATTTGGAATTACCAGCATATCAATCTGATTTTTACTTCAACTTCCATTAAAATTGCGCAATAAATTTAAAGTGATGAATCGACAGCATTTCCTTATCTGCTGAAGTTCCAGTGATACCCAAAATGTAAAAGAAATTACATCACGTATTTCATATTGTTAATTAATTCACATTATAGTTTAAGGTAGTTATTAAGAATCACTAACATTAGTTTTTAAGAGATTATCCTTATAATCAAATTAAGTATCGTAATAAAACTCCTTGTCATTATTTTTTTACTTGTTATTTGCACGAGTTGTTTTGTGACTTTTTCAGGCTTGAAGGAACACCTTTTTTTGTAAAGCGAAAATATCTAAGCATTTCTATTTTTGTTAATAAGAAAATCAAATGTTATTGAACCTGGACCTATTAATCTACCGATGAGCAAAGTGGCATAAAAATCCATTATTTTCCATAGCTAATTATAGCTCTGAGCTAGAAGTATTAATCATTAAGTGGGTGAATTATTTATACGGTCCCGTTAAGATTACAACATTATCGTTTTCTAACATTAACCAATACTTTAACACATTCCAGTGGCGTCCTCTCATAGCTTGCAAGTCATGAAAAAAATCCGTCCATAAATCGTTCTTCACTCTATTCCTATGTTAATTACCTCAACGTTACCTATTGCGGCTGTCGTCGTCCTGCGCCAAAAGAGCCTAACAGTAGGTCAGTCAGTAATATTATAGGCTATTAAGCTGAATAACTTCTCGGTATCGATAATAATCTACAAAAAACATTAACTCGCTTCTTTAAAGCTCGTTGACGGATCTTTTGCTAAGATATAACATGTGCATAACATTGAACAAATTTCAAGCCTATGCTATTCATCTTCACGCCCAGCTTGAAATAGGAGGACCACGCTGAATATACACACATTGTGCAATTAATCACTTACCAAAATATTTTTTTAATCTTATTTTAATACAAATAATATATGCAATCTCCTTGTTACAGGTAATGAAGAATAAGAATCGTCGTTCAACGGACAGAGTAAAAACAACTTCTACAGACGATCACGCGAATTCAGACGAAGAAAGCAGCTTTTCCAACTGGATACGTACCAGTGATGGAAATGATTTCTTAAAATCATTCGTAATAATCAATGCGATTGTTGTGTTTTTGACACTTAGTTGGCCCAATATCAAAGAAAGTCTAAATCAAATGTACTACTTATACGTTGAATACTTCTACTAAAATGTTTTCGTTCGTATTCAGAAGTTTCATGTTTTTATCTGTCATGTTCTGGTACACCATAACCGTATGGAATTTGGTAGACGAAAAATTTAGCAAACATTTTAAGCAGTACTTAAGTGGCGAAATTAAGAAAAAAGGGAATGGTGACAAAGTAATTAACGATGCATGTACTAGCGGATCAAGACTGCTTACGAAAAACACTTTCCTCTTAGCCAATAAGGATACTTGTACAATTTTAGAATACAAGCAAAACATGTAGTAGATATGGTTAATGTTTAAAGTTAGCAGAAACATTGGAGTAATTATTTTTAAGTATTTACAGTATTAATAAAAGCCTTTACAACTATAATTTTTGAAAATTCAGACATAGGGAATTGCATCATGTATAGGAGTATAGTAAATAAACTGCATCTTAGTTTTGCCTAACTCTGTATATTTTTAAATAAGAAATAAGAAATTTAGTTTATACTACGAATCTCTGAAACAATCCGTATAAATCACAATAATTACGTTTCCCTTATAAGCAGCTAGAACTTTTCCAGTAAATGGAATTGCATGTTATACAGGAGTGCAGTAATTAAACTGCCTCCTAGGTTTGTCGCACCATGTGTTTTCTATATATATATATATATATATATATATATATATATATATATATATATATACATATACTGTTTCGGTAATATTTTTAAATACAAATACTAATTTTTGAGACACCGTGTATATTTCAAAATAATGTTAATGTTATCCGACAAGCAACTACTATATTTCATATACACTGTCTTGATACTATTTTTAAATAAATTTTTAAATTTCTGACACCCTGTATATTTCAAAATAATTTTAATTTTGATTTCCCATATAAGCCCCTACAATTTTCCAGTAAATAGAACTACATCTTATACAGAAGGGTGGTAAATAAACTGCATCCTAGGTTCGCCGCACTCTGCATGTTTCATATGTACTGTTTTGATATTTTAAAATAAGAAATTGAAAGAATACTACTAATTTTTGGGCCATCCTGTATATTTTAAAATAGTTTTAGTTTGTTTATCTTATAATCACCTACAACTTATTCAGGAAATGGAATTTTTAAATAAGAAATTGAGCTTATACTATTAATTTTTGAAACATTCTGTGTATTCTAAAATAATTTGAATATGTTTACCTTAGTCGTATAAGCAAGCACCTACAACTTTTTCAGTGCATTGCGCATGTTATACAGGAGGGTAGTACATAAACTATATCCTAGGTTTGCCGCACCCTGTATATTTCAAAATAATTTTAATATGGTTACCTTATAAGCACCCACAACTTTTCCAGTAAATGAAATTGCATCTTGTACAGGTGCGTAGCCGCACTCTGTATATTTCATATATACTGTTTTGATCATATACAACAAGCTAAAAAAATTTTGACGAGGTTATACTTGATGCATAATTACGTAAATGCTGTTTTGGTATAACTTAATGGGGGCGACTTTGATATGTAAACTGGAATTATTTAATAATACTTACACTAGGCTAGTAATAAAAACTTTTAAACATCCTTTTTAATTAAACGAGTACCATGGATATTTTTTAAATATACTTTAAAATCTACAAAGGACTCAAGAAATGGAAAAAATTTCCAAAATCCTTCAATCAAGCATAAACTAATAATTTAGAAAATGCAAAAAAAAAAACTGTAAACTGTAACAAATTTGATTATAAGCGCAACGCAAGTTCCGAAGAGCTTTATGTAAACTTAGGAAAAAAAAAAGGAAAAGGCCAGGTATTTGATTCCCTCCCCCAAGCGGGAGTGCGGGCTGCGCGAGCTTTACGAGCTCCTTCAGCCACAACATCATGCATTCCTACCACACATTAAGGATGGGTGTGGTTAGGATAGGATTGGAACGGAATTAGGTTCTGAGGGGGAAAATCCCACCCCAGCGTTCGCCGAAGTAGCCGCGCATGGAGTGTATATAAGCAATGACCATGCCGCTACGTGTATATGAGGAAAACCCCCTGACAAAACCTCATACAAGGTAGACGGTAACGAGAATCGAACCCATTACCTCCCGAATACTAAGCAGGTCGTGTCGCCACTACTCTACCAACTCGGTTGACGGAAACTCCGCGCGACCTATCTATGTAACGTTGGTGCGATCGCGGTTAATTAAATTTAAATTAATTATTAATTCTTTAATTATATTAGTACGCTAAAATTATTGTTTATCAAATAACGGAGGGATTGGTATAAAAAATTTAGCACATCCTAGTATTACACGATCTTGCCTAAAAGAAAGTTTGAAACAACACCACGGTAATCCAAATTTACAAACCTATGCCATTTTAACGTTTTTGAAGTAAAAATGTAATATCTTTGAGATGTCCAGATTAGATTTTCACTTCATAAAATGTCCCAACGCTAACCTAAATTTTATGCATATGTATGAGGAAAGCCCCCTGAAAAAATCTGATACAAGGTAGACGGTAACGGGAATCGAACCCATTATCTCCCGAATACTAAGCAGATCGTGTCACGACTACACTACTAGTTCGGTTATGGAAACTTAAAGTAATCAGCTTATTTATCACTATATTATCTTCCTTCGAACATACCGACGCTAATATGCGACCCTATTAACCAAAATAACAAAAAAGAAAATCATGGGCATGTACCTATAATTTTTATAAAAAGTGTAGAAATTGGTGCCAATTTAAAAATGCAGTGGATTCGTTTATTAGGGTTTCCGGTTTCTTACGTTTCACCCCACGCCTGCACAGCACCTTTGGTAGTAAATGTGAATGATGACGACGATAATAACGACTTTGAGGATTATGAGAATCTCGAAGAAAATAGTAATAATTGGATATGAGTTGATTGATCACTGTGAATATAAAAATTGTTGCACAATCAAATACAATAAAAGCGTTTTTTGATTTTTACAATTTCGTCCCAATCAGAGCACCTATGGACACGTTCTGGCATTATTCTTGGTTATAAAATCCATACTTTGGAATTTGGAATAATTGGAATTTGGTATGGTAATTAAAATTATTATCTGACAGGATCAGAATGAATTGTGATCGTGTTATGTGTACACTTGTGCTTTAATTTTATTCTTCGGTTCCTGATGATGAATCCATTAATTTAGTAATTCGAAACATACCTATATAGATATGGTTTTAAACGTAATCATTTGTCGCATATTTAACGCGTACCGCATTGCAGCACAATGTCGAATATCTTTTACCGGTAACGATGCTTCCACTCCATTCCCCGAACCCCGCAAATAGTACTGTTGTTTCTATTTTTCAAAATATACACTCTCCTCCTGCCTTTAAACATTTTTAAATTGATACATCTCGATTTCTGTTTTATTTATCTGATATGGACCGCGTCTAGCGGAGGTGTTAGGCGTGCTCAGAACACGGGTACGACAAAGTTTAGGGATCTAAATTTTAACGTTTTTATTGAAGTACACAAATACACGTTCCATGGAATATTCGAAAATTTAATTAACACCGTAACGAACATGAGTTTATTCTTTTCGAAACTGATTTTCACATTTTGAAAGTATTTTGTTACAGCCTACACACCACTCAGACTATTTTTGTACTAGTTCTAGGAATAGAAGGTTACTAAGTTTCCAGTACTGCCATGAAATAAGTTGTTTGCAAATTTTTTTATGAAAAGCAAATAGTTCATTATCAAAGAAATGAACGTTATCGTGAAATTATTTATTTATGACACTTCAGAAACATGTCTAAGATAATTACGGTTGTTAGAAACATCAAATCAAATGGGCATATAATGCCTGTTATAGTTCCTAATTGTGATGGTACTTTATAAGGGAAAAAACTGTGCCTCACTTTGGGCCACAAATTTGTGATGAAACGATTGGCTAATTTACGCCACTCTTGTTCCTGATAAATTTTATAAATTCAATAAATGATGTGCTCACACGATGGGTGCCAAATTTGTAATGTATCATCTAATTTATGCCGACATGTTGGGAAACAAATTTATAATAAAACTTTCTCGTTAAAAGAAAGTATTTATTTCTTGAAAAGGAAATATTTATTAAATTGAAATAAGTGATCTATACTGTAATTTATTAGCATGATAAATTATAACAATTATTTACCCAGGCTAGCCCTTTAATATACGAACATCATGTAATTATAACTTACACTCAATATAAATTGTTAACATTGGCAATCAACAATATTTAAATGATCCAGAATTTATATTCAGTAAGCTCAGAACACAAATGTCTTAAACAATTTGTTATACTTATTTCTTTGAAGAAGTAATGTGAAATTCTTTTGTGTGTGAAACCTGAAAGAGAAGTTCTAATTATAACGAGGTTAACAAGATATAATACGGATTACCAAAATGTGTATGTGTAGTAAAATATTTCTATTACACCCGCCATAAATGGCGATTATATTACTTTTATACAACAAAGCGATATTATATAGTGAAAATTTTCCATAAAAATGACGCTTAACATCTAATAAATAGAAACAAGAGAGTTTTCTAGAAACTTTCCACCCTTCTACAGCAATGGCGATTTTGAAGAGAAAAAGAAAATTTTACAAACTTCATTTGTTATCACATTTAAATATTGTTAACAGATGTTTATTTGCAAAATAAAGCATGATAAGTAAGATGCAGTTATTTAATGGTATCACCATCTAGTGGTGATTTAGCAAAGTGACAGGCACCTATAAAATGTAAGAATTTTGAAAATAACCAGAACCTACGTTCATCTCAGAGATGGCGGTATAGGTATTAATTGAAGTTAAATTTTGTAAAAACGAGTAAACTTTAGTAGATACGAGAGAGAAATAATTTTCGTAAAATGTAGAAGCGTACGTCATAAAAGAAAATCATATGTGAAGTAGCAATTAGCTACAGTACAGGAATAATTTGTATATCATTTAATCCATTATACTCATTAGTAAATGTCGTAAATACAGCAATTTTATCTCAATATAGGAAAGAAAATAGACACTAGTAAGCTTAAATCGATTTTTGCACGTTACAAGGAAGAAAAATCTAAACGTTTTAAGTAGTTTTCAGGACAGTCATGCATGTCTTTAGATGGATGGTTCAATGTACATCATGAGCCGATAAACTGTGTCGTTTTGATAGCAGAGGATGGAAAGAGTGTTCTCTTGGAAAGAATAGATACATCCGGTCATCCCCATACAGCTGACCAGTTTGCTGAGTTGGCTATTAACTCAATAAATAAGTGTAACAATGAATATAACTGTAAAGTTACCAGTAATGTGACAGATAATGCGGTGAAAGTGGTCAGTATGAAGAAAAACATTTCGGAGTCGTTCACTTATCCTATAATTACATATGGTTGTTTGGCGCACTTGCTTAGTTTGCTCTCCAAAGATTTAGAAGCATCTCAGGTAAAAGAACGTATAATACAAATTGTAAAACACTTCAGAAATACCCATTTGCCAAATGCTTCGAAAGAGTCTTACCTCCAGATGTTCGATGGGATACACTTTCAGATTGTCTTGAGATCTAAGTAAATGAATGGCCAAAATTGTTACTAATATGTGAAGAGCATAAAGAAGACATTGATCCAGTGATTTTTAAAAGTTTATGATGTCTATATTAAAAGGATGTTGGATCCTACAATAAATATAAACAAAGAATATCCATTACTAGCTGAAGAAAAGAGAGATGCTTTAGATATTGTTTCCCAATATTTTGCAGATATAGGGTTATTACCATTACTAATTAAGTTGGTAGCCTAGTCACACCCTTTTCACAAAATTATGTTTTCGGATGAAATAATAAAAAATAAATGTAACAGCAGTGCAGTGGTGGAGATCTCAAGATGTTCCAGAAATTAAGCATGTGCTGCCTATAGTGATTTTTTGTGTGCCTGTGCATCCTCTGCTGATATTGAGAGGATGTTTTCTACCTATCGATTCAGATATTCAGATATATGAAACAGACTTGGTGGTGACAAAGCAGCAAAACTAGTATTTCTATTTAAGCATTATAACACTTAGGTTATTAATACAACAGCTGAGCATACTTCTGTATGTCACTCATTTACCAGAGAATCGCCCAATTGGAAATTGTTGGTAATGGTCTAGTGATGGTAAAAAATTAGGGTGTCAGTCTCAGAGAGTGGCCATTTTGGAGAACCGACGTCATCTTAAATTTCAGTATCTCAATATATAGTGAATTTTGAAAATGCATCAGGTAGGCATGTAAGGTGTTATTTTATATGTTTTTGAAGGTGCTGAAGACGTTACGCATAGCATAAACACTGGAAAGTGGTTACCAGTAGCGTAATCACCACCAGAAATTTGGGGGAGCTGCGGATCTATGAAAAATGTGGGTTTATTTGTGCTGGGACTTACAAACAGGGTATTCTTGTTGCATATTGACCTGAACTTGATTTTACACAACTTATACATCTTAGAATGTGCCATATGCGCTGAAACTATGAAAGTTGTTTGTATATACACACAAGCAATGCAGGCTATAAGCAATATATACACAGTCCATTACCTGAGCATACTTCTGTATGTCATTCATTTACCAGAGATTCACCCATTTCGATATTGTTGGTAATAGTGTAGTGACTGAAAAAAACTTGCGAGTGGCCATTTTGGAAAATGGACGCCATCTTTGATGCGAATTTAAAATTCACAGCATAGGCATGTGAGGTGTCATTTTATACGTTTTTTAGGGTGCTGAACACGTCCCCGATGGAATAAATACATCTTTTATTTCTGTACTATTCAGATATACATTGTTTCATAATATGTATACATGTATACTCCATACCAGCCGTGGAGGTACCACCACCCTTACCATGGGCTCCTTAATATTGGGTCTCCGATTTTCTGAGCTAGGTAAGGGCTGCCGGTTACCTTTTCCATCATCCTTAATCTATTCTCATCCTTATTCTTCCTTCTCGCCCTCACTGTCTTCCTATCGAATTAAAAGTCCCAAATTAAAAAATAAGATGGCTGTGGTTTCTAGGGTTATAAATTCCGGACGTAAAATCCTGCCCCATTCGGATGTCCGGGAGGGCAGGACCCAAGCGACCTCGGTCATCGAAAGTATCAACTTCCTGATTCACTACTGCGGTATCAGGTCTAATCTTAATGCTATTCACCAACATCTTGAACAATTACAACCTGATATTTTGTTTCTATCTGAAACACAAGTCTCCTCTGAAAGCTCCGAGTCACCCGACTTGCAATTTCCTCAATATCATCTTCACTCTAACTTTCGATATAAAGGAGGCGTATGTGCGTACATCAAGGACAGAATTGCTTGCAAGAGGGTTTCTTCCTTAGAAAATAAAAATTTAGACGTGATTTGGTTTAAACATTCTGGTCCTAATTTTGTGAAATTCTACTGTTGCATTTATAGGTCTCCTAATGACAGCAACTTTCAAGACTTCTTCGATTACCTTAGTATGAAAGTTGACTATCTCCTGTCTCAGTTTCCTGTTCAATGTTCATAACTCTAATTGGCTTCAATTTTCATCTACTACAAATCTCGCTGGTTATAGTGCAGAAACATTTGCTATTTCATGTGATCTCACACAAATGATTTCTGAACCCACAAGAATCCCTGATAACCCTAACCATACTCCACATCTTCTAGATCTCTTTCTTACATCAAACCCTCTTGTTTATAAAACTTCCGTTCTTTCGCCTTTAGGTCTTTCCGATCATTGTCTAATAAAAATCATTTATACTGTACCTAATTCCACTGTTGTTCGCAAAACCGATAGAACATTGTGGTGTTTTAAGTCAGCTCGATGGAGTGATTTACGGATTTCTTTGCAACCTTTCCATGGCGTGAATATTGTTTTAAGTCGTCCTCTTCTTCGGACATCGCTCTTTCAGTATCTGAAGTCATCCTCATGGGAATGGAGTTAACATTCCGAAAAACAGTACCGTATAGGTCATTCACGTTCCCAACCCTGGTTCAATAAGGCTTGTTCTGATGCAATATCTTTAAAAATAAATGTTACATTAAATGGAAATCTAATAAATCGGTTGACAGTCATGTAGAATACGTTGGTGCTAGAAATATCTGCAAAAGTGTCATCACTAAAACTAAAAAGTTGTTCGAACAACGAAAATGCAATGAACTAGCTACATCTCCTTTAGGCAGTCGTAAATTTTGGTCTTTAGCAAAAGCCATTAGTAAAACTTTCGAACATCTTCATTTCCCCCGACATCTATTGACGGATCGGTAGTTGCTGATTCTGTAGACAAAGCCAACGTTTTTGTGGATTTGTTTGCATCAAACTCGTGTCTCAATGATTCTGGAAAATATGTGCCCCTAGTCAACTCTTCTTCATACGTTATGAAACCAATTCATTTTCGGTACAAGCTCTTGGAATCGATCATCAGTAGGCTTGATCTCAATAAGGCGACTGGCCCAGACGGTATCCCAGCTATTGTCTTAAAGAAATGTTCCCCGAACTAGTACCAGTCTATCTAAGCTCTATACGATCTCTATCTTCTGGGGAATTCCCTTCATTATGGAAGTTAGCAAATGTTCAACCTATTCCCAAAAAAGGTGATAAGACCGATCCCTCAAATTACAGACCAATTGCCATCACTTCCATTTTGTCTAAAATCATGGAAAAAGCCATCAATCAGCAACTGCTCACGTTCCTTGAAACTAACAAACTCCTTAGTGACCACCAATATGGGTTTAGGCAAAGTCGTTCAACAGGCGATCTTCTTTCATATGTGACCCAAGTTTGGAACAATACAGTAGAGCAGTCGGTGAAACAGTTGTAGTCGCTTTAGATATCTCAAAGGCATTTGACCAAGTTTGGCATAAGTGTTTACTTGCCAAACTCACCTCGTTTGGGTTAAATGATACGCTCATCAACTGGGTTTCTAGTTTCCTTGATAAAAGACGAATACGTGTCGTAGTTGATGGCTTTTTCAAAAGAAGTTAGCATTAACGCGGGCGTACCACAGGGATCCGTTATAGCGCCTACACTTTTCTGCTGTACATAAATGACCTTATTTCTTCAACAACTAACCCCATCCATTGCTTTGCTGACGATAGCACTCTTCACTGTAGTTCATCTCAGTCTACTCATAGTGATAATCCACCTTCTATGTCAAATCAAGAAATTAAAGCTGAAATGGCAAATTCAATCAACAAAGACATTCAACGTATTCTCGAATGGGAAGCAATAATCTAGTTAAATTTAATGCTAACAAAACTCAGTGTTGCCTTATGTCCGCCAAAAAGATCGATCATTTCCTGTTGTAAGTATGAATGGCTCAGTTCTTAAGTTTTCAGACTCTATTACTCTGTTGGGTATGACTGTATCTTCAAATCTCTCATGGGTTGACCATCTTCTGTCAGCTACCAAAACAGCTGCTCGTAAAATAGGCTTTTGTACAGATCTAAGCAGTACTTTACCTCTCGACAACTCCTTCTGCTGTATAAGGCCCAAATTCGGCCTCATCTGGAATATAATTCTCACCTTTGGGTTAGTGCTCCCCAATACGCTCTCGATATCGTTGATCATATTCAAAAGAGAGCGATTAGGCTTATAAATGACCCGTCCTTAACTTCTCACATACAGTCCCTTGAGCATAGAAGGATGGTTTCAGTTCGTTCTTTGTATTATCGTTATTACAACGGCTATTGTGCTGCTGAATTACATTCTTTGATACCATCTCCGGCTATCTTTGCGAGAAACACTCAGTTCGCTCATTCACGTCATCAGTATGCAGTACAAATCTCCACTTGTCGTACCAAACGGGCGCAATCCACATTTTTCTACACGGCTTCTAAACTCTGGAATGATCTCCCTAGTTGCTGTTTTCCTCTCACTTATGATATGAGAAAATTTAAGGTAGCTGTTCATAAGCATCTATTGGCAATTCATTATCCCTGTATCCATCCTCCTAAGTGTTCCTGAGTGCTTTAGCACGATAGGCCTTATTTAGCCTGTTCAGGTCCACAATCATAAAAAAAAATAAAATAAAATAAAACACGAAGTAACATAAAATGACTAAATCAATGACATCACTAAGTAGTTTAAGTATAGGACATGACTAATCTATAACAAAAAACAATATATTATGACTCCCTATATCTAAAATTTGAAACAGCAGAGGTAAAAATGTACGTTGCAATATTAGTATACTTATTACGACAATCAATAATGGCTACACTTCCGCAATGGCAGTAAATGCAACAAGATATTCCAGCTGAAAAACACAAACATGAATCTCTTGCACACTTTAGACATGAGCAACTAGGCACAAGTTCGTTGCTGGGAGGAAACAGTGAAGTTATACGTGAGGGCTGTAGACAATCGCCTACATCTTCGTAACCAAACTGTATAGGATCAAGTTGGGAGATGGTATCATTTAAACATGTTACATACAAATGTGTGTTGTAGTAGCCCCTTAAAATGTGGGATCTAATTAATACACTGGTCGGTGGGAGATCTTCTATGGAAATGTTTTTCCCATGTGTGTAAAGAAACATTCGTAATGCGTCTGTTGTTTTACAATTAGATCCCTTTTTCAAAACTTGTACGAGATATTCTTTTGCTAATTGTATCGACTGCTCCATTATAACTTCACTTGCAGGAATTCGAAGTTTGTGAAAAATGCTTTGGGTGTACTTGCCATTCCGGCATGTTTAGTACTACTTTACTAGTGCTGTTAGGAAGTGTAAAGCAGGAAGTACATGACATATTGCAATTCGTTCCGCCATTAAATGAACGGGAACTTGGCGCGTCGTAGCTCCTAGACGAATCCACAATTCCTTCAAGCCAAGATTCTTGAAGGTAGTCCAATGATATAACAGAAGAACCAGAACGTCTCTATCATTCGATAATACCATCACTCACTCATACCCTCCTATACTTAAACTACTTAGTGATGTCATTGATTTAGTCATTTTATGTTACTTCGTGTTTTATGAAACAATGTATATCTGAATAGTAAAGAAATAAAAGATGTTGATTTGTATCTGTCTTACTAAATAAACTAGTAACCACTTTTCAGTATTTATTCCATAGGGAACGTGTGCAGCACACTAAAAAGCATATAAAATGACACCTCACATACCTATGCTGTGAATTTTCAATTCGCATCAAAGAAGGCGTCCATTTTCCAAAATGGCCACTCGCACAGACTATCACCCAAGTTTTTTTCAGTCACTACACTATTACCAACAATATCCAAATGGGTAAATCTCTGGTAAATGAATGACATACAGAAGTATGTTCAGGTAATGGACTGTGTACATATTGCTTATAGCCTGCATTGCTTGTATATATATTGCGTGACATGAGCTAAACAATTTTCATATTTTCAGCGCATATGACAGACACATTCTAAGATGTATAAGTTGTGTAAAATCAAGTTCAGGTCAATATGCAACAAGAATACCCTATTTGTAAGTCCCAGCACAAATAAACCCACATTTTTCATAGATCCGCTGCTCCCCCTAATTTCTGGTGCTGATTACGCCACTCGTAACCACTTTCCAGTATTTATACTATGCGTAACGTCTTCAGCACCCTCAAACACATATAAAATAACACCTTACATGCCTACCTGATGCATTTTCAAAATTCACTATATATTGAGATACTGAAATTAAAGATGGCGTCGGTTCTCCAAAATGGCCACTCTCTGAGACTGACACCCAAGTTTTTTACCATCACTAGACCATTACCTCCAATTGGGTGATTCTCTGGTAAATGAGTGACATACAGAACCATGCTCAGCAAATGGACTATATACACATTCAGCAATATTTAGTTTTTTTTTTTAATTTTTTAAATATAGTTCTCTTTTCTGTACATTTTTTAATAGTGTTATTTTTGAAAAAAGTAGCTGAATGCTGAATTTCTTTTCGATTATTATAATAAATAATAAATATTACCACATAAAAATACATTAAGGTTTTATTTTTTTCTTGAACAAATAAATTTGAGCCCCATTTTCTAAACTAAATTAATCATGATTCTTATTAAAAAAAATCATGTTGATTAAAATCATGATTTTAATCAACTGATTTAAATCATCTCAACCCTGCAATTAATTGAATCATAAATAAGTGTTGACATTTAATATAATTTTGCTTTTTACTTTCGCTTTAAGCAAGTATCTGTATATTTTGAGTGAATATCTTGTATGAACAGATGTCGACATTTGCTGTAGCCGGTGGCGCCATCTATCTTCACATTATTTAAATAACATCTGTCACATTTGAATTAAATTTATAGAGATAAAATCCAATGAACGTTAATTAAAAACTATACGGACATTTTTTTCACTTAAAAGTAGAATAATATTCATTTTATATAAAATGAGATTATTAATGTCTGATACTGTAGCGACATAAATATAGGCGGTTCCTAAAGACATAGCCAACTGCAAATAAATGACTGAATACAAAGATAAAAGTGACCGGAGAAAAAAAATGTATTTTCGGGACTTCGCGTGCTCAAGCACCTGTCTTTCTCGTCCCGAAAATGGATATTTTTGTACTAATGAAACAAATAACTATTTTTGTACGTAATGCTCACCTCAAGTTGCTACAAAATTTTGTGCCATTTAGTTTTCGTTCGGAGTTCTCTATAATTAAAAATTATGCGTTTTTAAAACTTTCGGTATGATTAGTATACAGTTGGAATGTGATTCCTGGAAGGCAACATCCTGCTAGCAGAATTTTTTTGAAAATGATTTTTTAAGTATTCGATTTCCAGTTAAACACGTTTGTCACAATACGGCATTATTTAGGACCACGTCTTGAAATATCTACCCCTTTATATTCGTAACTATCCAAGCCTCACACTTACCTTGAAAAGCATAAAAATAATAATTAATATGTAACATGACAAAATATTACATAAAAAGGTTACTCATTGCAAATGAGGGATCGTACACCTACCTACTTAACAAACATTTCCGTTCTGATCTAGAAATATCATTCACCTCTATAATTAAAGAACGTGCAGTTAAAAAACTGATTAAAAATTCAAATGTAGGTATGTAATGTTGAAATACATAAATATGCAAAAATTATGCATTACCACCTGTTGTGTACAACCTTAAAGTAAACTTTCAAAAAAACTTAATATTTCTACGTAATTTTTGTTACAATACAATTGTCTATTGAAATTCATTATACAGAGATTTACGTAATTACATATAAAGTGAATATCCCATTCATAATAGTGTATATGTAAAAACGGTCATAATAAAGCATTACGTACATACCACAATTTCATGTTTTGAGGTTAGGAGGCACAATAACATTTCGTTTTTAACGACTATTAAAGATTTACACCTCAGTTTAATTTGTACGTTAACACTAATTATAATTACGTAAACACTAAGACCGCACAAAAACCGCACACTAATTAATACTTAATTACTAAATCAAATAAGTAAACAACAAACATTTAAATACACTAACAGTACTTTACTCCCATTGGTTACATGCCATAGAAAATCTTCCGATCGACGTTTAGTGAATAAGCTTACGACGTCTATCGGAGCTGCTTGTAAAACTATAGTCTGCAGAAGTTGCGATAGATGTCGGAATATAATTTTGATGATTTTTAATTTAATCAAGACCAGATTTAATTAGTAATTGAATAAAAACATAGACAAAAATTTATTAAAATTAATGTAGATATATTTAACATTTAGTTCCACTTAAGAAATGCACCTAAACTTGTTAGTTTGCTTATCTAACGTTGAAGTCACCTGTGAAATGTTTGTAAGATATCTCGTCAATTATTAACGTTTAAATGTAATTTCAACTGTCATACGTCACATGCTTCTGTAGTGCGTTGTTTGGCATCTACACAAACATATATAAAAAATATTAGTTGTCATGACAATTTGTCTAATATACAAGTATGTTTCGAAATTCACTAACCCATTTTGATTGAAAAGATTACGTAAATATTTGGTGTGGAACAACACACGACCTTCCAACCTACAACATGGAAATTAAATTATTTTAATAACAATTTTTTTAGGATAATTATGCATTCTCTTTTATAATAAGTTTTTTACGAAAACAGGCAACATTGTGAAAACAGAAACAATAATCTACGTCAAACAAGCGTTTAAAACTTCATGTCAGATAGACCTTAATAGAGATCAAGATGCTAACTTGAAAAAAAATAATGCCAAAGCCTCCCGCTTCTATAAAAATGTCGATAATGCAGTTTAAGCATTTTCAATAGTTACTGGCCGCCATAAATAGATGAACACACAGTAAGCGCTGACGTATTTTAATAAAATTTTCAGAAAATGTGTATTTTATTCCTATTAATAAACGATGAAAATTTTAGCAAGATAAAATTGTTAACACTACTAATGCGGCCACCCTCCTCTGATTCTCACATATTCAGCTAGACATAGTTGAAATGAGTGAATCTATGCTAACCTGAGGTATACTATCCCACGTTTCTAGAATCCGTTGTTGGTGGGCATCTACATTGTTTGGGAGTGACCGTAGATCATTTATTCTCCGTCCTACCATATCCCACAAATGTTCGATTGGTGATGTCTGGCGAACGAGAAGGCCATGGATGCAGATCAACATTAGCTGTATTTTAAACTCCATAACATCCCTTGCGGTATGCGGCCGCGCATTATCTTGCTGAAAAATTGGATTTTCGATTTCTTGCAGATATGGCTGTAGTACTGGTTCAAGAACGTTGTTAATGTACCGTTTTGCATTTAATGTTTCCTCAATAACTACTAGAGAAGATCTGCTTCCATGGCATATAGCCTCCCACACCATCAAACCATTAGAGACAGCAGTATGTCGTAGTACAAAAAACTGGAAATTGCGTCTTTCTCCAGGTCGTCTTCTAACTAATTTGAAACCATCATGAGCCCATAAACAAGACCGGATTCGTCAATAAAGATGACTAATGTTAAATGAAAGAAAAGAGTTTCTGTTTCATTGTCGATAATTACTTGATTAATCTTCATTGTACCTTGCTGAAATTTTCATCGTTTTTTCATAGGAATAAAATACACGTTTTCTGAAGCTTTCATTAAAATACATCAACGTTTACTGGGTGTTCATTTATTTATGGCGATAAGCACATTTCTTTCGATTTATACTAAAAAACTTTACATAGAAGAGTTATGTAAAATTAAATTTTCTTTACAAAAAATATCTAAACATTTTCTAATAAAATTAATAAATATTCACATATTGAAAAAATTTTAACACTAAAAACCAAAAACAACTACTAAACGCTAAATTTCTCCCAAAATCAAACACACACACACATCCACCCACACACACACACACACACACACACAACACACAACACACACAAACACACAACACCAAACACACACACACAACACACAACACACAACACACACCACACACAACACACAACACACAACACACAGACACACACACAGCACACAGCCACACGCCCACACAACACACGCACACAGCACGACACCAGCACAAAACACCCCAACACAACACCACAACCACCAACACACAACACACACACACAACACACAACACACAACACACAACCACACAACACAACACACAACACACAACACACAACACAACACACAAGACAACAACACACAACACACAACCCCAACCACAACCAACACCCAACAGACACACAGACACCAGACACAGACACCCAAACACACAACACACAAACACACAGACACAACAACACACAGAACACAGACAACAGACACACAGACACACAGACACACAGACACACGACCGAACACAGACACACAGACACACAGACACACAGACACACAGACACACAGACACACAACACACAACACACAACACACAACACAACACAACAACAACACAACACACAACACACAACACACAACAACACACACAGAAAAGACCACACAGACACACAGCCCCAGCACAAAAAAAAAACCCCAAACCCAAAACAACACACCACCCAAAAAACAAACCAAAAACAAAAACACCAGAAAAGAAAAACCAAAAAAACAGAAAAACACCAGCAACAGACACAAAAACAAAGACAAAGCAAACCAACCAAAACACAAAACAAAAAGAAACGAAACAAACAAAAAAACAAGAAAAACCAAGAAAAAAAAAAAAAAAACCCCCCCCCCCCCCGGGGGGGTTTGGGGGGGGTGGGGGGGGGGGGGGGGGGGGGGTGGGGGGGGTTTTTGGGGGGGGGGGGGGGGGGGGGGAAAAAAAAAAAAAAAAAAAAAAAAAAGGGGGGGGGGGTTTTTTGGGGTTTTGGGAAAAAAAAAAAAAAAGGGGGGGGGGGGGGGAAAAACCCGCCCCCAAAAAGGGGGGGAAAAGGGGGGGCCCCCCCGGGGGGGGCCCGCCCCCGGGGGAAAAAAAAAGGGGGGGGGTTTGGGGGGGGCCGAACAAGCCCCGGGAAAAAAGTGTTTGGGTTTTTGGTGGGGGGGAAGGGTTTTTAAAATGTGGAATAAATAAAAAAGTTGTTTGGGGGGTGGGGTGTGTTTTTGGGGGGGCCCCCCTTTTTCCAAATTTTCGTGGCCTTCGGGTTTTGGGGTGGTTTGGTGGTGTTTTTGGGTTGTTTGGTTTGGTTTTTTGGGGTTTTGTGTTTTGTTTTTTTTTTTTTTTTTTGTTTGGTTTTTTGTTTTTTTTTGGGGTGGTTGGTTGGTTTTTGTGGGGTTGGTTGGTGTGGGGTGGGGGGTGGTGGTGGTGGTGGTGGTGGTGTGCGTGGGGTGTGGTGGTGGTGTGGTGTGGGGTGGTGGTGGTGTGGGTTGGTGGTGGTTTTTTGTGTTGGGGTGGTTGGTTGGGTGGTTTTTGGTTGGTGGTTGGTGGTTGGTTGTTGGGTTGGTTTTGTGTTGGTGGTTGGTTTTTGTTTGGTTGGTGGTTGGTTGGTTGTGGTTGTTTGTTGGTTTGGTTTTGGGGTGGTTGTGTTGTTGGTTGGTTTGGTGGTTTTTTGGTGGTGTTTGGGTGGTGGTTGGTGGTGGTGGTGGTTGGTGGGTGGTGGTGGGTGGGTGGTGGTGGTGGTGGTTTGGTGGTGGTGGTTTGTGGTGTTGTTGTGTGTGTGTGTTTGTTTTGTGTGATTTTGTGTGTGTGTTGGTGTGGTGGTGTGTGTGTGTGCGGTGGTGGTGGTTGGTTTTGTGTGTGTGGTTGTGCGTTGGTATTGGTTGTGGTGGTCTGTGTGCGTGTGTGTTGGTTGTGGCGTTGTGTGGTTGGTTGCGGTGCGTGTGGTGGTGCGTTGTGCGTTTGTGGTTGTGTTGTGCGTGTGGTTGTGTGTGTGTGTGTGTGTGTTGTGGTTGTGTGTGTGCTTGTGTTTGTCGTTGTTGCGTTGTCGTTGTCGTTGGTTTGCTTTGCTGTGTCTGTGTCGTTTGCGTTCGTTGCGTGCGTTGCGTTGCTGTTTTGCTGTGTTGTCGTATGTCGTTGTGCGTTGTGCGTTTGCGTTGTGGTGCATGTCGTTTGCATGTGGTTCGTTGTCGTTGGCGTTGCTGTGTCTGTGTTGTCGTATGCATGTCGTTGGCTGTGCTGTTCTGTGTTGTCTGTTTGTCTGTTTTTGTTTGTTTGGGTTTGTGTGTGGTGTGTGTGTTTGTTGGTTGTTGTGGTTGTGTGGTGTGTGGGGTGTGTGGTGTGGTGGGTTGTGGTTGTGGTTGGTGGGTGGGTGTGGTGTGTGGTGGTGGTGGGTGGGTGGTGGTGGGTGGGTGGGTGGGTGGGTGGGTGGGTGGGTGGTGGTGGTGGTGGTGGTGGTGTGGTGGTGGTGGTGGTGGTGGTGGGTGGTGGTGGTGGTGGTGGTGGTGGGGTGGTGGGTGGTGGTGGTGGTGGTGGTGGTGGGTGGTGGTGGTGGTGGTGGTGGTGTGGTGTGGTGGTGGTGGGTGGTGGTGGTGGTGGTGGTGGTGCGTGGTGCTGCGTGCGTGCGGCGTGCGTGCGTGCGTGCGTGCGTGCGTTGCGTGCGTGGTGCGTGCGTGGTGCGTGCGTGCGTGCGTCGTGCGTGCGTGCGTCGTGCGGCGTGCGTGCGTGCGTGCGTGCGTGCGTGCGTGCGTGCGTGCGTGCGTGGTGCGTGCGTGCGTGGTGCGTGCTGCGTGCGTGCGTGCGTGCGTGCGTCGTGCGTGCGTGCGTGCGTGCTGCGGTGCGTGCGTGCGTGCGTGCGTGCGTGCGGCGTGCGGCGTGCGTGCGTGCGTGCGTGCGTGCGTGCGTGGTGCGTGGTGCGTGCGTGCGTGCGTGCGTGCGTGCGTGCGTGGTGCGTGCGTGCGTGTGCGGCGTGCGTGCGTGCGTGCGTGCTGCGTGCGTGCGTGCGTGCGTGCGTGCGTGCGTGCGTGTGGTGCGTGCGTGCGTGCGTGGCGTGCGTGCGTGCGTGCGTGCGTGCGTGGTGGTGGTGGTGGTGGTGGGGTGGTGATGGTGGTGGTCGTGGTGGTGGTGGTGGTGGTTGGTTTTGTGGTTGGTTGGTTTGGTGGTTTGGTGGTGGTGGTGGTGGTTTTGTTTTTTGGTGGTTGGTTTGGTGTTTTTTTGGTGGTGTGGTGGTGGTGTGGTGTATTGTGTTGTGTTGTGTGTTGTATGTGTGGTTTGGTGTGTGGTTGTGGTGTGGTGTTTGGTGTTTGGTGTTTGGTTTTGGTTGGTTTGTGTGGTTTGGTGTGTGGTGTGTTGGTGTTTGTGTTGTGTTTGTCTGTGTTGGTGTGTCTTGTTTTTGTCGTGTGTCTTTATTCTGTGTCTGTGTTTGGGTTGTATTCGTGCGTGTTTCGTGTCTTGCTTGTCTATTGTTGTCTTGTGTCAGGTGTGTTCCGTTTGATTTGTGTTTGTCGTTGTTGTGTGTGTTGTGTTGTGTTGTGTGTCCGTTGTTTTGTGTCTGTGTCTGTCTTATTGTGTCTGTTGTTGTTTTCGTTCATTCTTATTGTGTCTTGTCTTGTCGTGTCTGTTATGCTTTTCTGTGTCGTTGTGTTGTGTTGTCTTGTCTGTGTCTATGTTGTTTATGTCTGTCGTTGGTCTTGTCTGTGTTGTGTCTTGTCTTTTCTTGCTGTGTCTGTGTCTTGTCTGTGTCTGTGTCTGTTGTGTCTGTGCTGTCGTGTTGTGTCTGGTTCTGGTCTGCGTTGCTTGCTTGCGTTGGTTGCTTGGTTGCTTCTTGTCTGTCTGTTCTGTTTGTCTTTCTGTTGCTTTCGCTTGCTTGCCTGGGCCCTGCGCTGCCTTCCTGCCGCTCTGCTTGCTCTGCTTTTTCTTCTTCTGGTTCTTTCTCTTCTGCTCTCTCTTTTCTTTCTCTCTCTCTCTCTCTCTGCTTTTCTCTGCTCTGTTGTTGTTGTTGTTGTTGTTGTTGTGTTGTTGTTTGTGTTTGTTGTTGTTGTTGTTGTGTGTGTGTGTTGTGTGTTGTGTGTTGTGTTTTTGTTATGTTTGTGTTTGAAAATTTATATTTATTTGTGTTTTTGTTTGTTTTTTTTGTTGTTTTTTTTTTTGTTTTTGTTTGTTTTTTTTTTTTTTTTGTTGTTGTTTAATTTTGTGTGTGTGTTGTGTGTGTGTGTGTTGTGTGTGTGTGTGTTTGTGTTGGTTTGTGTTTTTGTATCTTGTTTGTTGTGTCTGTGTTGTGTCTGTTTATTGTCTTGTCTGTTTTGTTCTGTGTCTTTCTATGTTCTTTTGTCTTCTTGTGTTGTCTTGTCTGTGTTGTGTTGTCTGTTTTGTTGTTTGCGTTGTGTTGTTCTGTGTTGTTGTTTATTTGTCTGTCTGTTCTGTGTTTCTGTGTCTGTTCTTTGTCTGTTTGTCTTGTCTGTGTCTGTTCTGTGTCTGTTCTGGTTTTTCTCTTTGGTCTGGTCTGGTCTGGTCTTGGTGTCTGTGTCTTTCTGTCTTGTTGTCGTTGGTTGGTCTGCGTTGGTCTGGTTTCGTTGGTTGGTCTGCGTGTCTGTAAATGCGTCTCTCGTTGCTTGGTCTTTTGGTTGTTGCGTTGGTTGCGTTGGTCTTTTTTGCCTGCTTGTTTCCTCTTTGCGTCTCGTTGCTCTGCTTGTCTCTTGGTTGTTTTGTGTATTGGTGGTGTTGTTTTCGTTCGTTTTTTTATATTTTTTGTGTGTGTGTATTTTTTGTGTGTCCCCTTTTTGTTTCTTTGTATTGCTGTACGTGTGCGTGGGTTTTTTGCCTTAATTTAAAAAACCAGGTTATTTTTGTTGTTGTTCTTTAGAATATATTTTATTTAAATAAATCCAATTAATATGTTGAACCAGCTTATTTCCTTTTTCAAAAAAAATATTTTATTTTATGTAAGACACTTTTAATTAACAATCTGTAAAACAAAACATTAATCAAATGGAAATAAAAAGAAATGTGGTGTAATTATCATTTATTTTACGTTCATAACAAAGAAAAGAAAGGTCCGTATTTCATTTTAAATATTTTAATTTTCAATTTAAATCATTGATTGTTACATCAGAATTTAATACTATTAATGGATTCAATTTTGTAAATAATAAAATTAGTTCTAAGAAAATACTAAATTTGGGAAACATGGTGTGCTTGGGTTGACCATGCCCAATTTATGGAAAACCCTTCTATAAGGTAATTAACAATCTACTTTGTAAAAAAGGCAACATGTAAAAAAGGATATTTAAAACTTCATATCAGATGGTTAACAAAAAATTCCAAAACGTATATGAAATACCGTAATAAAATTTGGGTTAATATTAAATTTTTCATGTCACTTTTCTTATAAAATTAATCTTTAATATTGAAAAATTGTTACAATTAAATTCTAGTATTGATATTTTTAACGTCTACATGTTAGTATTTTATATCTTTGAAATGTACAGCTGTTTAAAGTAATAGATAAAATAAAAACGCACAAAGCAAAGAAGAAAAAGACGAGAAGTAAAAAGAAAAAAAAAGGGAAAAAAAGTATAAAAAAAAAAAGTAAAAGGTTTATAATTTGATCTTGGGAAATTAGTCAAACGTTGTAAAATATAAAATAAAAAATCTATTTATACCTACCATGTATATTTATAAGTAAAAAAAGTCCATTTTTTTCATTAGACTTTAAAAAATGTACCATTTTCACATTTGAAAATTCAGATTACTCACAATGATCATCCTTATTTTTTTGATATTTAAACGTCTTTGCAAAAAAGTCTTAATTAATTTAAAATGCAACACCTCTTAAAATGAAACCAACGTATTTTTTGATAATGTGTCAATTTTATTGTCACATCAAAGTAAATTAAAACTAATTTTGTAAAAATTAGTAATTTGATAATAAGACAATTTGTTTAACATTGCTGTTGTAAATCAATTTATTTTTAATACTTTCAAAATGGTATAAATCAATTTCAGAAAAGTTAGATTATTTCTATATTTTTTAAAACAATGTGCGAATAACAAAATTTATTTAATCCTTTAAATTTATCAAATTATTAATTAGTTAGATTTTTAAAGCCTCAATTGTTGGAAGTATGGACAATTTAAATCTAATTTTAATGTTTTAATTTGAGTAAATTGTTTTTGTATCATAAATAATTTGTTACTTTAATTCATTACATTTTACGTTGCGTTTCATTTTATGTTTAAATTAATTAAGATTTTTTTCAAAGACGGGGAATATCAAAAATCATGGATTATTATTATTGTTTCCATAAATGCATTTTTTGTTCCACCATTTTTTAAATTTTAATAAAATTAAAATAATATTTTATTGTAAAAAACATTTTGAACAAAATGACATGTTTCATTTCTTAAGTTAATAATACTGAAAAGTGGACTGTTTTCTTCGCCCCTTAGTATAGAAATTAAATTATAATATATATTAATATAATTACAGGGTGTTATTAGTACAAAAGTTAATTTTTTTTAAACAAACAAACTTAAATTAAAAAGTTCATTTTTAAAATTATTAAATGTTACAGGGTGTTATAACCCTCCAACCAAAGTTAAATTTTTTAAACGAACACATATTTTAATTTAAATTTGTCATTTTATTAAAAAATTATTGTAATATGTTATACAGGGTATTTAAAATTATAACCATTTTCCATAAAATTAACAAGTTACCCCTTATAATTTAAACGCAAAATTATAGTTTTTAATAATTTCAAAATAAAATATTATTTGTGAAATTTTAAATTGATTCAGGGTAGTCAAAACACAATTCATTATTTCTGTTTTTCAAATTACCGTAATAACAGTTTTACAATTTTATTAAGTTCCATAAAAAATTATTATTTTAATATTTTATTTTAATGCAAAGTAAATTTGTGCTAAAGTTTGAAAGAGTTGGCCATATTTTTTTCAAAACTGAATTTAATTATTGTCTTTTATGGTAAATCGTCAGGGAATAAAACAAGTAACCAAAAAATTTTAAAAAATTTTACGCAAATCCAATCTAATTTTCAAACTACAATAAATTAATTAGAAATGTTCAAAAGACCTCCAAACATTGTGCATGCCTGAAAAGGAATTAAAATTATAACATTACTAAGCTTTTTACACTGAAAATATTTTGAAATTTTTGTTATTTTTTTTATGTTACTTTGTTGTGGAGGTGTTTTTAAACCATTCTAATGTAACCCCAAAAAATAGTCCATTTTATTAATTTGGTAGGGGGTTCACTTCCACCTCTTCCATCCATTTTAATCTGATTCCAATTATTGAATTAAAAGATTTGGTTACAAGAAGTTTAAAAATCATTTGTGGCTGAATAACCCTTCCTAATACGGTAAGTTTTTCTAAAAATCAAAACACTCACTTTTTCTTCAAAAAAACCATGTTCCAAAATACCTAAACATTTAAGACCATTTTTCTATTGAATTTGTGGTTGGTTCGGAAAAAGTAAATTTCCTTTCAAACCATTTTAAATTGCTTCTCCCAAACAATCATATCAAAAAGTTTCTTTGATTAATTTTTAATAAAAATTTAACCAAAACAATCTTTAACGACAATTAATGGTAATGCATTTTGACAAATTTTTTTAAAATAGTAATAATTTTTTCTTTGAAATACTCCTTATACTTTTGTGGGTTTTCTTAACAAAAAATCATTTCTTTTCTTGTACAGTAGATTTGTTGTTTGCTTTTCAATTAACGAAATTCAAACCAATAATTTTTAAATTGATTTTGTAGGTTGCGCCTCTAGGAAAATTAAAATAAACTCTTTTTGAAAAATGATTTTTTATTGATTTCCCAAATTATATCAATTAACATTTCATAATAAAATTATTTTCCCTTTTTAATTTTTAAAATTATAAACAAATTTAACAACAAAATTAAAGCAATAATGGTAAACTGTAGTTTTGACAAATAAAATCCAACTCATAATTCAAACATTTAATAATAATTAATATTTATATAAAATAAAATATTAAAAAATTTAATTTATAAATTTAAAAAATATAATAAAAAATATATTTTATATATATAAAATAATTAAAAATGAAAATTAATAATTATTTTTATATTAATCAATTTAAGAATATTCCAAAACTAATAATTTTAAAAATTTGACAATTTTAAAAAGCTCGGTAACAGATCATTGTTCTTTATTTAAATTATACAGGGCAATTTTAGATTTTCAGGAAAATGGTTTAATTTTAAATACCCGATAAGATTTACAATAATATTTTTGTTCAAAATGGCGGTTTCAAATTTAAATTAAAATATATGTTTGTTTAAAAAAAAAAATTTTGGGCACCTTATGGAACACCCATTAATTGTTAATTTAAAATATCTTTGATGGTTTTCCCGAAGTTTTTTGATACTTCAATAAAGTTCTTTTCCTAATTCACCCAAAAAAAAAAAAAAAAAATTTTTAATTTTTTTTTTTTTTTTTTTTTTTTTTTTTTTTTTTTTTTTTTTTTTTTTTTTTTTTTTTTTTTTTTTTTTTTTTTAAAAACACCGGAAAAACTTTCAGTTTAAAAATAAAATTTAAAAAAATTTAAAAATTTTAACGAAATAATTTGCAATAAGGGGTTTTTTAAACAGAAAAGTTTTAAAAAATTCAATAAAGGAAAAGGACCCACATAGTGTTCAGAGGAAGTTATAACGTCTCTAAAGTGTTCATAGTAAAAAATAACAAACATGAAAATAATGCCTTCTAAAATTGATTTTTCAAAAGAGTAGGTTCATACAACTGTCATATGTAATGCAAGCGCCCACGTATTATGCCGGTGAATAACTTATTTAGACAACTTCGAAATGTCCACCACCCACTTCAATGCACTTTTCTATTCGTTTTCTTAGAGATCTTCTAAAAAAAACAATCCTGCCTTATTTCTGATGACATTGGCAGCTTCTTAATTTTTGAAAATTCTTCACGGAATCAGTTCTTTCCTTGTAGACGATTTCCTTCAAACTAGACCAAACAGAGAAATCTAGGGGTTAAAATCTACTTCTTGGTAAAAATTCACTTACGACCAAACCATCGATGTGGAAACTGTTCGTTAGATAATCGCGCACAAAGGGAAATGTGGTGGGCTCCATCGTGCATAAACCACATGTTTTGTCTTATTCAAGCTATATCTTCTAGCAGTTTGTAAATTTTGTTCAAGAAAATCTAGTATAGTTGACCGTTCAGATTCGGCGGAAGTACAAAGGACCAATAAAAATCAGATATCTTCCCAAAAAATGTCTTTTTATGGCATGTGGATTCTCAGAATCCCACAAATGATTATTCCTCCAGTTGATAACTCCCCGTCTAGTAAATGTTGCTTCATCGGTGAAGAGAATTTTCAAGAAAATTTCGGTCTTCGTTCTGTTTTGTCTGTAAAATTGCGAAAATGTAGACGTGCCGCAGGATCCTGTGGTAATAAATTCTCGGGACTGAAATGATAATAGAGTTGCTCTTTTCGTAAGATTCTATTGATAGACGTTTGACTTATTCCTTGTCACTTAAACCGAGTACTTGTTGGTTTTCGGTAACACGAACTAGAACTTCATCCTCTTGTTCTACCGAAATTGTTTTGGGCACCATTATGACGCTTAGGACGAAAACACCCAGTTTCCCTAGGCGATAATAAATATTTCTAAAAGTTTATGATTTGGTTGTCTTCGATTAGGATATAATTCTAAATATCTTCGGGTTCAGCAAGTCCATTAAAATCTGTTTGAGCAAAAAACAAACCATATCTCGCATTTCACTGTTAGAAAACTCATTATGCCGTGGCATTTTTTTACTTATTCTTGTAAAATAAAGCAGAAAAAAAGATAAGGCTACTTACTCTTTGAACAACAACAAGCATAAATAATGATAGCTGTCAGATGCATTTAAGAACTTATTTTTTCAGAGCAATAAGCCAACTTTGTATTTGAAGGACTAAAAGTTGTATTAATAGGCCGAACTGCATTGAAACTTTAGGGCAAATATCTCGAAAACGGATCAAGATATCAAAATCCAAAAGTATTATTTTTCCTGTAAAAAGGTTGCTCTTTCAAATTTTCGATTCAGTTTATGTGATTCTCCACACACAAAAAGATAAGCATCGATTTATCTATTCAGCAGTGTGTAACCAGCGCCCCTATGAGCAACGTTAAAATTGATGACAAATTCTTATTCGTCATGCTGAAAAACATATAATACTAATTTTCAAGTTGATTCTTAAAACTTCTGAGTTAATGGAAAATTTAGAAAAAAAATTAACTTGAAACTCTTTTCTCTTAAACGAGCAACATTGTATAAGGCATGTTGCGCTTAATCCTCATATTTTACTTTATTCCCATTTCCCATTTTAAAATATATATATATATATATATATATATATATATATATTTATATTTTTTATATATGGTGTGTTTTTTTTTTATATTTTGGTTTTTTTTTTTTTTTTTTTTTTTTTTTTTTTTTTTTTTTTTTTTTTTTTTGTTGTGTTTTGTTTTTTGTTTTGTTTTTTTAAAAAAAAAAAAAAAATAAATAAAAAATAAAAAAAATTTTTATTTGTTTTTTAAATTTTAAAAATTTGTTAAAAATTTTATTTTGATTAAAATTTTTTTTTTTTGAAATTTAAAAAAAATTTATTTAAATTTTTTTTTTAAATTTAAAAATTTTATTTAATTTTTTTTTTTATTTATTTTTTTAAAATATAAATTTTTTAAAATTTTTAATAAATTTTAAAATTTAAAAAAAAAAATAAAAAAATTTAATTTTTTTTAAAATTTTTAAAATTAATTAAAATTTAAAATTTTTTTTTTTAAAAAAATTTTTTTAAAAAATATTAAATTTTTTTTTAAATATATATATATATATATATATATATATAATATATATATATATTATTTTATATTTTTTATTTTGTTTTTTTTTTTTTTTTTTTTTTTTTTTTTTGTGTTTGTGTTTTTTGTTTTTGTTGTTAAATTTTAAAAAAAATATTTTTTTATTTTTATATATAATAATTAAATATTTAATAATTAAAAATATAATTAAATTATTTATTTAATTTTTTTTTTTTTTTTTTTTTTTTTTTTTTTTTTTTTTTTTTTTATGTGTTAAAAATATATAAATAATTTAAAAAAAAATTTATTTTTTTAATATTTAAAAATAAATTAATTTTAAAATTATTTTTTAAAAAATTAAAATTATAAATTTTAAATAATTATATAAATAAAATAAAAAAAAATTTTTAAAAAATTAATATTATTAAAAAATAAAATATAAAATTTTTTTTAATAAAATTAAAAAAATTTAAATATTAATATATAAATAAAATTTAAAATTATTAAAATATAAATATTTATTTTTTAAAAAATTAAAAAAATAAATATTTAAAAATTTTAAAAAATTTTTAAATTTATATTTAAAAAATAAATGTGTGTATGTGTGTGTGTGTGTGTGTGTGTGTGTGTGTGTGTGTGTGTGTGTGTGTGTGTGTGTGTGTGTGCGTGTCGTGCGTGCGTGCGTGTGTGTGTGTGTAGGTTGAAGCTAAAAATTAAACGAGGAATCCGAAAATGGGGGATTCCATTTAAAATAACGAAGTTGGTAGCTTCTTCTGGTATAATCGGAAGTACCACAAAGTTGAAAATATTTTCCAAAGGTAGATCTGGCCGTAAGAAGTATGTACATTTTTTTCAAATTTTTATAGTCCCCCATACTTCTAATGATTTGGTCTCGTTGAAATACCCTGTAGTTGGTAACTGATCAATAAAAACACAATAATGAACTAATATGACATAACTGTTTTTATAAACGCTATTATTACATTATGTTCTGTCGCTGTTCACTTAATCAAGTGTTAGAGAAGATGCCCATACGAAGATAATCCTTAATGAACTACTAGTTTTGCAAATTGTCACTTGGTCTGTCCCTTCTAATGATATTACAAACTCATCATCTACATGCCTAAACCGTTCCATCCATTCTATAAAAAGCACTGGGTAGAAATGATAATATAGTTTTGCATAATCTTAATAATAGTAATGAAAGTAATCCGGAAGAAGTATTTATTCTTAACACTTCTTTACAGAGAAACACAAGGTTTGTAATGTTACCATTGAGAGATTTCATTACTCAATGATATTATAATTGGTCATATTTAGTATAATGATAATTAAATAAGAATTTCAGTAGCGATTAACTTTCATTCATAAAGCTATCAAACCTTCTAAAATTAGGTTAACCAGATTGAGTAAACGTGGGATGCTCTATCAGAATGTGTAAGAGAGACGAGTACAAAATTACATCCAATTATATTATCAACATAAACTACTCTTAAATAAGTTAGTTGAGTTGTATCATTTATAAGACGTGAATTTAAAATTTTCCAAGTTTGATATCTCTGTTTTATAAAAATGCCACCTGGATTATCCACCTTTAAAAGGGGGAGTATTCAGGTGCAAAAAGCGGCTAAAGTTGTTAACGGTAATTATAAATGTGTATACGCAACATCCTGTATTTAACCTACTTTAAGATCAAATTGGGTCTCGACAAGTATTAGCATTTTTTGTCATTACTGGATTTGTCCTTTGCGGAGTTGTTGAGCAAAGTGCGTCAGTTGCTCTTAGAGCCAACAGTTCTTCTAGTATTACGGCTGAAGAGTTTGCGGAGTATGTTGAAAATACGAGTTATATTACACGATATTGTCAGCCTGCGAATAAAAACAGAAGCTATGGGCACGTTGTGCGATCTATTCCGTATATTGAGGTATAATTAGTGAAATTTTGCACTGCTACTATTACATTTTGTAGATTCCGATGACTAGAACGGATCAGACCGAATCTGTCTTAAGAGAAGCTTTTATGTGGGGTACTTTGGTGTCTCCATTAGCAGCTAGTAGAATTGCTGCACGTGTGGGAGCGGAACGACTATTTGGTGCAGGTGTTCTGGGAACTGCGTGTGCGGCTGTTATGGTTCCAGCAGCATGGTTAACACCTTGCCACGTGGGAATACGAATTATCCAGGGAATATTTATGGTATGCCACAATCTTAAAATTTATAAACCAAAATTACCTAATTTAAGGGTGCGACATGGCCTGCAGCGCATATGTTGGCAGTAACCTGGTTTAAACCTAAACATTTGAGTGGTTTTGTTTCAATGTACACAGGTATGTTATCATTTATCTAGAGTAAAAATATTAATTAACCAAAAATAGCCGTAAATTTGGGATACGCCGTTGTTGGATTACTTGGAACGCCATTAGTGCGATTTGTGCGGAAGAGATTCTCTCAGTTATATAATCTGTTTAACATCATGTCTTTGGTATTTTCTTTGGTGGCGTTTTGTAGAAGAATCCTTAAATCCCAATCGGCCCAAACGTGATGTAAGTTACACTACCCTCAAACACCAGCTGTTATTTTACTATACAGGAACACAAACTTTTGCCTTGGAGAAAATTATTACTATCAGGACCAGCATGGGCTTGTGGAGTAGCCGTAGTTGGAAGTCAATGGGCTGATGCAACCCTAATGTTAGGGGTTACCAAATATCTAAAATTAGTTTACGGATTTAGCATCGAATACGTATGTGGTTTATTAAAAATAATTTGTTACAATTGTTATTTTAGGATGATGTCCTAGCTTCCCTGCCACATATTGGTCACTTTTTTTCTGCAATTACGTTTGGAATTGTAGTAGATCACGTTCGGCAATCTGGTTTATTGTCAACTACTTCTGCAAGAAAATTGTTTGTATATATCTGTAAGTAGTTTTGCTAAGCGTTACGGTTTTGTGACGTTAATTGAATCTAGCGCATTTTCTACCTGCGTCATTAATGTTTGTACTTGGATATACTGGTTGCGATCCTGCTGCACCAGCGGCACTCTACACCGCAGCTTTAGCATTAACTGGAGCTACTCCGGCTGGAGCATTTGCAAGTGCTGCAGACATAGCACCAAACTTTGCAGGTAAGCTTTAAGAAAGTAAAACTAACTAAAACTTAAATCATCGGTTATAGCTTCCGAGTGGTTGTACATTAATATAGCATTAAATTCATTTACGCGGAGTACAAGGTTTTTTAATCTACTGACCACTATGTAATAAGCGCTAACAAATTGATTATTCCTATTTTATCACCACCCCTCAAAGTGACTCCCATATTACCTAACTCTTATTTTTTGTTTTTCTCTAGCTTATTTTCTAACAACAAGGCCTATTAAGCCGAAATTTAATCGAGATTAGTATTTTATGACAACGGATAATCCCACAAAACCCTAAAATAACAAATAGTTTTTCCTCTGATACACCCTCAAACTCATTTTATATTAACTAACCCTCATTTATTGTTTTAGTCTAATTTATTTTGAAGCAGAGTGTTAAGCCAAAATTTAAGTCAGAGTTAGATTTTGTTACAATGGATAGTTCCACAAGCTCCTTAAGTAACAAATTGTTTATTCTTATTTTATCACCATCCGTTAAAGTGAATCCTGTATTACATAATCCCCATTTTTTCTTTTTTTTTATTTATTTTGGAACAATCAGATCTATTAATCCGATATTTAATTGGGGTTAGTACTTTGTGACAATGGATAATTCCAAAAACCCCAAAAGTAACAAATTGATTATTACAATTTTATCACCACCCATCAGTGACTCCTATATAACCTAAGCCTCATATTTTATTTTCTTTTCTGTTCAATCAAAATTTACTCGAGGTTAGCATTTTGTGATAATGGATAATTCTACAAGCCCCTGAATAAACGAATTCATTATTGAGTTTATCAGCCTATTTCCACAGCTTTTGCTTTTATAGCGCGACGTTTCGGAAGCGAACTCTGCTTGCGTCGTCAGGCTTAGTCCAGATAAGGACTATTTTCGCACTTGAGTCGAATTTATCTGACATGATTTGATTTTCTTTCCCAAGCACTTGGACCAATTTTCGACTACCCCTGAACGCCATTCAGATATTACTTAACCGTAAGTTTTTTGTTTTCGAACACAATCATCACATTAACCTCCTTGGTGCTTCGATGATTTATTAATAGAGTTTGAGCATAAATCAATCATATTTTATTATACCAATCATGATTTCTTGTCATTTATGTATGTATGTTGGGAATCCATCACTGTAGCTGAAGGAGCTTGGAAAGCTTATGCAGCATGCCCTTTCCCTTGTAGAGGGAATAAAACACGTTGCATTTTCCTTTTTTTACCCCTTAAGGAGGTCCCATACTACCTAACCCCAATTATTTGTTTTTATTTTTTAATACATTTTCAAACAAGTAAAAAAATTGAACTGAAATGTAGGCAGAGGTTCGGATACAAACGAATCATGGTTTTTGTACATATATATATATATATATATATATATATATATATATATATATATTTGTGTTGTGTGTGTGTGTGTGTGTGTGTGTGTGTGTGTGTGTGTGTGTGTGTGTGTGTGTGTACAGGCTGTCCGCGGAGTGCGATAACGGAAGATATCTCCTTACACAATAGGGATAAAAAAAAGTTTAAATACAAAAGTTTTTCAGTAATTAAATCTACATTAAAAAAAATATTTTCGTTCATACGAACTGGAGAGCATGCAACTTTATTTTTTTAAACAGGACACCCTGTATTTTATTACATTTTCTGATTTTTCTGTAAATTCTGTAAATGAATAGTTTCTGAGATATTTAATGTTTTTTAAAAAAAATCCCGATTTTTACGTGTCGTTGACAAAGGGTATACTTTTGTTTGATATCCTTAAAGGAAAATATTTTGCAGGTTACTAGTGCATACTCACACTTACTTTGTGTTCCTCTAAAAATTTGAAAATATTATATAGGGTGTTGTCAAAACTATTCACAAAATCATAACCTTCAGAACACAAATCTCAATTTTTTTAAATGGAATGACACGTTTTTTTACGGAAAAATGTTGATTAAGTAATAAGCTAACTTTTTTATAAAACATGTCCTATACCTATCTTTCATAGTTATTGAGTTATTTTAGTTATTAAAATCTATTTTTACTTTCTCATATACGTAGTATAGAGAAGGTGTTGTAATCGTGAAAAACATTGAGCTCGAGATTTTGATGGTTCTGGACGTTTTCAAGGTTCCCGAGTCCGAAAAAAGCATCTTTGGAAAAATGTCTGTGTGTGTGTGTGCGTGTGCGTGTGCGTGTGCGTGTGCGTGTGCGTGTGCGTGTGCGTGTGCGTGTGCATGTGCGAGTGTGCGTGTGCTGTGCATGTGCGTGTGCGTGTGCGTGTGCGATGCGTGTGCGTGTGCGTGTGCGTGTGCGTGTGCGTGTGCGTGTGCGTGTGCGTGGTGTGCGTGTGCGTGGCGTGGCGTGTGCGCGTGCTCGTGCACGTGCGTGTGCGTGTCGTGTGTGCTTGTGCGTGTGCGTGTGCGTGTGCGTGTGCGTGTGCGTGTGCGTGTGCGTGCGTGCGTGTGCGTGTGCGTGTGCGTGCGTGTGCGTGTGCGTGTGCGTGTGCGTGCGTGCGTGAGTGCGTGAGTGCGTGAGTGCGTGCATGCGCGCGTGCGCCTTGATAATTTCGCTTCAAGTTTTACGGCAACTGTGGATTCAATAGGATGGAGCGCCTGCCCATTTTAGGGGTATTGTGCGTAATCATCCAAATTTGCAATTTCCAGGTATAGACATGTTTTATAAAAATTAGCTTATTACTTAATCAACATTTTTCCGTAAAAAAACATAAGTCATTCCATTTAAAAAAATTGAGATTTTGTGTTTTGAAGATTATGATATTGTGAATAGTTTTGGCAACACCTTGTATAATATTTTCAAATTTTCATAGGAACACAAAGTAAGTGTGTCTATGCACTAGTAACTTGCAAAATATTTTCCTTTAAGGATATCAAATAAAACAAGCATGTCCTTTGTCAATGACACGTGAAAATCGTGATTTTTTAAAAAATCACTAAACATCTCAAAAAATATATATTTATTATAACGATACTATGATTACTGCAATTTCTTTTATTGGTTGGAACAGCCGTGAATGCGGATTTATCTTTCTACTGCACTATTAAATTTATTGACATAATCTAAGAATTCGCCGAAGCGCGAAATAACGCAAATCTGAAGATACAGCACTAAATCAAAACTAACCTTCTTCAATGGTCACGGTCACATAAAGTGAACGGGAAAGCACGCAAATGGCAGCTTTAAGTGCCCCGGTAGAGTGTAAACAAATTTAATGCGCCCCCAAGTTCAACAACAGCCAACTTCCTCTATAGCTTGACGTCAGCTACTACTCTTGCGAATTTTAACAGATTTCGCTACCTTACATTTCACGCCAAATCACCAATCATAAAAAGCAATTCCGTCAAATCCTAAGCGCAGTAAAAATGAGAAGATTTTCGGGGACCGAATCAGAAAATTACGTCACTAACATTAACTTGCACTGTCAGGTACTTCGAAAAAATAATGCAACATGATCTGTTTTCGTCGCCTCTAAACTTTGTAAATTCGGCTCTAAACCAACGTATTACAAAAACCATGATCTTTGTCTACTTAGACTAAATTTATCAGAAATGACTTTCCGTCATATAGTCGCCCACGTTTTAAATCTGCAAAGTTAGGCTTTCCTGAAGTAATTTTAAATAAAAGAAGCAATTTCTAATAACGTAATTTTAGCTCAAGCTAAACTATGAATTAACGATTACTCCACTATTTACAAAAAAATATTAAACTCCCATATAAAATTTCTTTTACTACTTTACTCTCATCAACGCGTAGTACCTAACCGTAATTGAGAAACTTCAATCTATTTAGAACCAAACAAACCGAAAAATATATGTAATTTCCATAAAATTGGGCGCTACATCCCACTCCAATTTGCAATAAATCCAGACATCGCCAAACAAAGCAAAATTTGTAACTAATACCACAAAACAAATAACTTCCTCCTGCAGTTTCCACATATAACATTTTAAATATACTAAAATTCGAGAAACAAAAAGGATCTACGATAAATTTGAACCATACGTGACACTACCATCACTATATATTTTTTTTCACAAAAAAAATCCCAAAAATAGGCACTACTCTAAGAAAACATACTAAAATTAGGAACGATACTAAATCTAAAAACTAACTAAACTACGAACAACCCTAAGACTTAGCATAAGTCATTACAGGTCGAAAGCAGGTCTTATATTATATTCTGATCTTACTGTTAATGGACATATGTTTATTTTTCCATACAATGTTACTGAGGTATCTTGAGATTACGGCGGCTTTGGTTGTTTGTTCTTGAACTTCTGCGCTTAGGTTTTTGTTGATCGTGATGTTTGCTTTCAGATATTTAAACGGTATGACCTGTTCGATGCTTTGGTACTACTAGCTTACATCTTCTTGGTTCTTTGCTAATTATAAGGGATTGAGGGTTTCCGGCGGAAATTTCCAGAATGAGAGACGGTATCTGTGTTCAAGAGACTGTACGTCAGAAGTGAAGGACGATAAACGATATCGAGAGATATTGGAGAGCAGCAAATCAAAGGTAAGAATTATATCCTAAATAAGATTGAATTTGGGCCTTATGTATCAGAAAGACGGGAGGTATAGTAGCTGCTTTAGTAACTGATAGAAGATGGTCAACCTATGATATATTCGAAAATTCATTCATTCCCAACATAGTAATGGAGTTTGAAAACTTAAGGTCTAAGCCATTCATACTTAAAATAGGAAATGATCGTTAATTTTGGCAGACACAAGACAACACTATGTCTTGTTAGCATTAAATTAAACGAGACTTACTTTCAAATGAAGGATACGTTGGATGAAATGGCCATTTCAGCTTTAATCTTTTGATTTGAGGTAGAACGTGGATTACTATTATGAGTAAACTTAGATGAACCACAATGAAAAGCTCTACCATCAGCAAAGCAATAGATCGGGTTAGTCGTTGAAGAGATGAGATCATTTATGTATAGCAGAAAAAGTGTATGAGCTACAACTGATCCCCGTTATAGGCCCGCATTAATGCCAACTTCTTTTGACAAGAAACCATCAACTACGACCCGTATTCGTGTTTTATCAAGCAAACTAGAAACCCAGTTTGGTATCACCGGATTGTGCTAGTGTATTGTTCTAAACTTGGGTCACATGTGAAAGAAAATTATTTGTGGAACGACTCTGCGTAATACCATATTGGTGGTCATTAGGGAGCTAAATTCAAGGAAAGAGAGTAGATGCTTTTTTTCTGGCTTTAGATCAAATAGAAGTGATGGCAATTGGTCAGTTGCTAGAGGGATCGGTCTTGTCGTTTTTTTTGGGAATAGCTGGAACGTTTACCAACTCCCACGATGAAGGAAATTCTGGAAAAGACATACGGATACGAATAGAGCTTAGATAAGATTGCTATTAGCTTAGGGGAGCATTTTTTTAAGATACTAGCGAGGTTACCATTTGAGCCGCGCACCTTATTAGGGTCAAGTCAACTGATGATCGATTCTAGTAACCTGTATTGAATATGAATTGATTTTAGGGCGTTTGAAGCAGAGTTGACTCTACTCAGACTTAAGACTCGAGTTTGGTGCAAATGAACCCACAAAAAAGTTGGCTTAACCCAATCAGCAACTGCATATCCTTCACAATGGAAAGGTTGCAAAGAAATTCCGTCAATCACTCTATTTAGCTGACTTAAAACCCCACAAGGTTAAACAGTGTTGTGAACAGAAGAGAAATTAGAGACAGTAAAAGTTATTTCTATTAGACAAGGATTAGATAGTGGGAAAAGGACTGAAATTTTATGAAAAAATGGGTTTGAAGTAAGAAAAAGGTCTATAAGATGTGGAGTATGGTTAGGGTTATCAGAGAATTTAGTGGGTGTGCAAATCATTTGTGTGAGATCACATGAAATTGCAAGCGGTTATGCACTATGGCTAACAAGACTAGTTATATATGAAAATTGAAGCCAATTAGAGTAACAAACATTGAAATCTCCCAGAATTGAGATATTGCAAGATGGAAACTGAAACAGGAGGTAGTCACCTTTCAAGCTAAGGTAATCGAAGAAGTATCGAAGAAGTTACTGTCATTGTGAGCAACAGAGAATTTCACAAGTTTAGGATCAGAATGTTTGAACCAAATCACGCCAAATTTTTTATTCTCCAAAGAAGAAATCCTCCTACAGCGATGTTGCCCTTGAGGTAGATACACACTCCTCTTTGTATCGAAAGCTAGAAAGAAGATTGTGTTGGGAAAATTGCAAGTAGCGGGATCGGAGTTTTTAGAGGAAACTTGTGTTTCAGAAAAGAACAAAGTGTCAGGTTGTAATTGTTCAAGATGTCGGTGAATAGCATTAAGATCAGACCTGAATCCGTGGATGTTACATTAATGCATCGCTAAGTGAGTACTTGGTTTGGGCCCTGCCTTTCCGGACATCCGAACAGGGCAGCATTTTACGATCGACGTTTTCTATCCTAGAAACTGCAGCCATCTTTGTTTTAAATTTTATACTTTCAATCCAATAGGAAAGTAGTGAGAGCGAAACGAAAAATAGGATGAGGTTACAGATAAGGAAAGAGTTACCAACAGCCCTCAATAAGCTTAGAAAATTGGAGAACCAATGTATTAGGTCCCTTCTAGTGGTAGCAGTAACCACCCTCGTCTGGCATGAGGTACACTTGCCACCCACCTCCAATGTTGTTCGTTGCTAACAGCGAGATTGCACAACAAATGTGCATTCTAAAATAAAAGAGGAGCCTGCGTCGTACACCTTACTTCTCTACTAGAGACGGCTGTACAAAAATATTAAATGACGCCTATGACAAAAATTCACTTTTATCGCCGTTTGCACGCAAAATGTGCCCTATTTGTTGTAAATATGTCGAGAACAAATCTGTATCCAATGTTTAAAGACATGTCAATTTTTGACAGCTCTAAAAGAATAAGCGTATACATTTTTTTTTCTGAAAGTAATAAGAAGTTGCTTTATGCGAACCTTGTGGTACTTTTTCTAAACATCTAGAACCTATTAAATTTAGATAAAAAAGTACACAGATATTTTAAAAAATAATTCAATTTGAAATAAAGGCTCTTGTAAGAAGCCATAAATATTAGAATAATTAAGCAAATTGATACGTATGAAGGAGCTGGTTAGGGGAAGATGAAAAAGTGATTCTAATCTCGATCAAGCATTATGTGTAGAAATAATAAATTATTTGTTTTATTATTTTTAATTTCATAAGAATAAGAAAACGTAACCTGACAAGGAGTGAGTGTGTGTGTGTGTGTGTGTGTGTGTGTGTGTGCTGTGTGCGCGTGGGTGTGCGGTGTGCGTGTGCGTGTGCGTGTGAGTGTCCGTGTGCGTGTGCGTGTGCGCGTGCGTGTGAGTGTGCATGTGCGTGTGTGTGGATGTATGTTAGTATCCATGGTAACTCTGGCACGTTAAAACATAAATACTTGAGCTTGACTTCGTTGTGACAGATGATTTTTTTTAAATGTAGAAAAAAAGCAATAACAACTTGGAATAAAATAGTAGTACCTAGAAAAATTAACGAAATCATATTTTTTTTTAATTTTGAAAATTTGGAGAAAATTGGAGAAAAAGTGTGATCATTCTATAAACAGTTTTATTAAGAAAAGTAATCAAATGTAATACAGTAAACATATAAACTAAACTATAAATCGGCTGTCTTACATAAATAAAGAATCCGAGTCATAAACTTCCTTTACTGTATTACCTTCTTCTGGAAGGGGTTCTCCGAAGATCATTCGATAGTACCATAGATCGGCAGCTGGTACGTATTTTAATGACAGCACTTTCACATCAGCAGCTCTTTTCTCCTTAAGAGGCAAAGGATAGGATTGTATCATCCGTGAAAATGGCAAAGATAATTACGCATTCCCTTTTTGAATATAAAATCTAGTAAAAAGTGGCATAGATTTTGAACTGCTGCATTTAATATAACTACTTTTTTCTGGTACTGGAAAACTCGATTTGTTGAAATGCAAACTTTAGTTTCTTCTTTGCTAGTAAAGGTCGCTTTGAAAATGTGTCAGGAAATCCTTGATAATGTTTTGTTCAACGTTTACAACTTTAAACTTTTTTGAAGTTGAACGTACTACATTTTCCCATTCCTCAGGAATATGTACTCTTTCTTTCCGTCTTTTAGCCTTTTCCATCAACAAAAATGACCGGTCGCACTGCAGAAAGCTAGGTGTTGGCTCTGGATACTGGTGGACAATCCTCAAAATGCCCTTCTGATTGATGTTAGTGAATGTATATAAGTATTTTGCCAATGTTTGATTCTTATTTTCTGCGAAGGCATTATCGGAAAAGAGATATAATGTTTTTACCGTATCTGGTAGGTAAGTATTCAAATAATGATCCAAAAAGCTAATAACTTCATTGCTGCCCTTTTTTGAAGTTATCCCATCATACATATAGAAAACGTAAGTAACAGTTTTAGCGGAGTGTACACAAAAGTTGTACACCCCACACTTGTCGTTTATAAAAGACATCGCCAGCAGGAACATGAGGCAGTGGCAAATTGTGTTCATAGTCAAAACAGAGTACTTCAATGGAGGTGTCATTTAAGGCGAGTTGCGACTTCGCTTTTAGCGACTTGTAAAAAACTTTTGATTTGTGTAGGTGTAGTTCTTTCTCTGTTTGAAGGAGGTCTTATTTTTGATGTTCTGCTCTGCATTTATTGTGTTTTGTAGTCGATCGCATGTCTGGCGAGTATCTGATCTTCGTGAGCCAAAGCTTATATTAAAGTTGTATAAAAAGTAACAGTAATAAAAATCGTAAGTTACCTGTGGTTTGGTTTCTTTACTCTCTTGCATTTTTCAAATACTTGAGGTTCTTATTTTTCTAAAAATAATTTGTGTATTTTAGTTACAGTAATACAGTCCTCATTTTTTCCTTGTTAGAATGAGAAGAACGTCTGGGAAAACTTATATGGTCGTCTATAGTTTTAACTACGCTCAGAGTAATCTTGTTCGGTCGGTTTAGATGTTTTATGTCTGGTTGTGGTGAGATTTTAGATTTTAGAGACTTTGCAACATTTTCAACCCTAAATTTATACCATGTATTGCCCACAGTACATTCTTTCAAAGATATTCTTGTCCATTTATTCGAACCTAAAAAAAAATATAGCAAATTAGAAAGTTGAAAAAAATATATTATAATCATAACAATGTAAATACAAAACTTTTTTCGTCGTCGAAAAAATTTTGCATTTTTTTTGGAAGATTAGGCAGAAATTTCGGTCGCTCAATGACATGTAAATTCCACGCATTTTATCAATTCTGGAGATCTCGGACAAAATTGTGTCGACCATAACACAAAACTTGTCCTGATTGTGATGGTAGTGGCCGAGACGAAACGTCACGCATTGGAGCAACGTGCAAGTGACAAATTACGCGACGATAGGATTCGTAATGTACGAGAAACTGCAAAAAATCTACATCGGTTGTATAGACTTCTTCACGATGACCGTGTCGGATCTGTTTGCGGTTAGTGCTGACGAACGGAGCGTGACGAGGTCGGTGGTCTATGGACTCCCACTGGTACCCTATCCCGTACGATTCGCGACCATTTATTAAAAAACAATTAACATTTCTGCACCGTAACGCTTTTTTGTTAGTATGCTGGCTATCATCTTTGTGTTCGCTATTCGTATGAGCGGCAACTGCAACAGAGCAGATGATAGTCTGTTACCGTTGCCATTCGCTGCGGTGTCACCAAATTGGGTGTGGCGAGCATTGAAATTACCTAGGATTACTGCATTGGGGAGGCTAGAGGTATAGATTAGAGGAGCATCGGATAGGGATATAAATATTATAGGAGTGGGAAAGTGCACCGTCATAGCAACGCATTCGAGATGCTGTAGGTGCGCAGTTAGTTGAAAAGGAGTGGATGGGAAGCAGTTTTTAATAAAGAGGGCGGTTCCGTGGTGGCTATTGTTTAAGAATGAGTGATACGTGTTGAGATTGAGTAAGCATCGGGGTGTGAGCTTTGTTTCCGTGATGGAAAGGATGTGTATATTGTGTGTGTAGAAAGTGTTTAAGTAAGGGGCGTTTCTGACGAACGCCCCCGGCATTAATGGTCCCTGCTATGATAGCCATTGGAAAGGAGTTAAGAAGTAGGTTGGCGGATTACGGCGACCTTCATCCGCGCACTGGATACGAAGATATTGATCCTCCGTTGGAAGAAGGTTTGGGATAGTGAGTCTACGTTCCGAATAACCCTATCTCGCCGGCCAGGAAACATACGGATAAGGGCGTGGGTAAGGACTTGCAAGAAGTCCTTAATGGATATGGATTGGGTATCGGGAGAAGGTTTCAGGTAGGCTGTGTCTTCTGACTCGGACTCTTCGGAAGACAGGATAGGATCGAGGAATGCCATCATCAACGGGGACTGGGAGTTTCCCATCGTTTCCGGCACTGGAAGGAATAGGTGGGATGCGCTTTCCCTCAGTTGTTACACTTTGGGTTAGCAGCGGATTTGCATGACGAGGATCTGTGACTTTCCCCACAGTTAGGACAGCGGGAAGGACACTCCTCAGAAGTATGTCCCACCTGCGTGCAGGTGGAGCAGCACTTCGGGAGGGGTTGCGGGATGAGCGAAGGTTCGCAACGGTAGTGTCGCCCGAACATGACGACACCGCGTGCGAGGAGGTATTCAATGGTGGCTTGGGAAGAGGTAATGACACGAATGAGGGATGTAGGGGTGTTCGTCGCCTTGAGGTGATGCGAACGGCCTTCCTCACATGCGGAAGATCGGTCGCACCCAGGATCTCTGCGACTAGGATATCCCGATCTACGTGGCGAATCACGCAGGAAAAGGAGGAGGTGTAGGATTGGAGTTGGATGTACGGGGACCGGACAGTTGCGAAAGGGTTACTGAGGGATCACCAAAATGATGTCGCAGCCTAAGCTGCGTACCATCCGGCAAGGGGAGGAGGTCTCTAAGAAACAGGTGCGGTTGTGGTTGAATGTCGAATTCAACCAGGGAAGGTTAAGGGGTTTGAGGGAATTAAAAAGGGCTTTCTGGCTTGAAATGGATTTTGGGTATTGCGGATGCAATATCTCGAGGATTGTGAGCGGGTGGGTAAAGGATTAGGATTGGGGTTAACAGGTGTAGGACTCACGGCGGGTACAGTTGTTAGCGGTATAGTGAGCGGGTTGTGTGTGTGTGTGTGTGTGTGTGTGTGTGTGTGTGTTGTGGTTTTGTGGAGGCAGTGGAACGTGTGAAATGTAGGAGAGTGGATGAAGTGGAAATGGATGAGGTGTTTGAACGGGAGCGTGTACGTGAGAAAGGTGTAGGTGAGTGTGTGCGTAGGATTGTGTGGTGTGTGAGGTGTGCGGTGGTGTGGGTGGACGGACGGCGTCAGGAGTTGGGACACAACCGGGTAGCACGGTGGCGACCGCGTTTAACCATCGCGGTTGTTGTTAGTATGGTTTAAAAGTGAAATAGGATAAATAAAATTAAAAATTGTTTAGAGAAAGGCCGGGTCTCCGCCGAGGTGCAGTCTCACACCCCGAGGAATAAAGACTTGGAAATCGGAGACCCAAATAGAAAAGGAGGAAAACAAGTGTTAAAATAAAACAAATAATAAATTAAAATTAATTAAAAATTATTTTTTATTAAACGGTAACCTACGACGTCGGTCCTGTGTTGGCGGTGTCCTGGATGCTTCTGGAATTCTTCGCTGCTGCTGCTATATTCCGGCGGCTCCTGCTTGCGGCTAGGCTGTGGCTCCTCTACTGATGACCGCTTCTTCGTATTATCTGTATGCAAGCAGTGACAGATCTAACTCCGAAACGGCGAAGATAACGATGCCGGAACGATGAGCGTAAACGATAAGTTCTTTTTTGTGAAGTTAAGCGATTGTAATAAAAATCACAAAGCGCTTACGCTGGATAGGGACTTACGTACGTAACTGAGGTTCGGACTGCCCTGCATCGTATTCGTATCGATCGCTCTTCCCAAACTAAGGTCACGTGCGAAAAATCGCCAATTCCTTATGAGAAATGAGTAAAATAAGGCAGATCGTCGCAAGCAGGACGTGTGCAAAGGGTTAGAGGGCAATTTTCGAGATCCCCAATTTGAGAGTTTATTTGATACTTTATATTTAAAAGAAATTTCTTTTTCTTTTTCCGTCTTTCCCCTTCTCCTGGCAACGGGTATGAGGAATAACAAGTACAGATATCTTGCATTTGCTTATCGCCGATTTTATAAAATTCTTGAAAACATTTTTTAATTTTATCATTCCCAATCAACTCAAAACATTTTAAACGACATTTAAATTTAGTTCCAATACGTCTGGCAGGTACTAGTTCCTTTGACAGACCTATAATAATATTAAATAAAAAAACTTTTTGTTGTGGTTGCGATATTTGTAATATCAGATGTTAACACGGTTGAAATATTAAACTTACGTATACGTTTCTCCTTGCGCTCTTTTACTTTTTCTTATGTTTCATTCCCACTTCTTGGGACAGAGAATGCTGCTTTCGATTTAGAGTCCAACATAACACGCCTAATGACACCTCTAGGCCCAGGGATATTATCATCAATCGGTATATATTCACTTCCTGACGAATGAAAAGGTTCTTCTTCTGCGCCGCCATTTTGGCGTGTAAAGTGCCCTCCTAAATTGCGAACAACGTTCTAGTAACGCTATAATATGCGCACTAAACTTCATGCTATGCGACGACTCAAGACAAATCAGACAAATCCCCCACTATCACAAATTTAGTTTAGTGCAAAAACCTGGTATCTCCATGGATTTGCCTGATTTTTGCTACCAACACTAGACCAGGCAAGTGAAGCTCTAGATATATATACATATATGGCATGATTCTTACCTGATTTTAACATCCACCTCACAAGCCTGAATGTATATGTAAGTCAATTTTGATAAAAAATGGATTTACTTGGTTTTTGCACCAAAGTCTTCAATTGTAACAAGGCAGGCGGCAAGTTTACTGGTAATTGTACCACCTGGATATAGGTTCGCTCCTCTAAACTTTGCCCTTATCAAAGCAAAGATCATTTACCACCTTTTAGTTTAATACTATTTTGTGTTCGTTTTCATAGATGCAGTGAGTATAGAAACATTACATAAACATAATGATTTATGCACAAAATTTAATCTTATAATTTACCAAAAATTAATACCTTTTGAAACGTACACAAAAAATAGTGTACTATACCCACTCGTGCATTTTACAGAAATGGACTAGAGATGTAAAATTGTTCTCGTGCCTAAAAAATCATGAGACTTAACTCGTGTCTGACATACTAATATGGGTGCATTTAATCTAAAACTATGGTTTCTATTTTATAAAGTTTAACTACATAAAATGAAGACTTCTCTACGTTTTTCTTACACAATTTTTTGTGAAGTCATCATTTAAAGAAATTTAAAAATCTTTTGATTTTCCAAACTAAAATAAAGATGTATAAACATAATCAGTTATGTAACTTTTCTCAATATTATTAAATTTACACACAATAACTTCTAATTACACGGCAGTTGTTAAGTGCAATTATTTAGTTAAATTATGAGTGCTAAACAATAGCTAATCTTTTTTTTATTTATGAATGAAATCATTTTATTACAGGAACTGTTTTTGGGTTATGTCAAACTATAGGAGCTGCGGGACTTTTAGCTGCAAATTATGCCGTATCAGAAGGTTTGCATGGATCAGTAAGTAATTAAATGCATAAAACGAAAAGCAACTTTTTTTAGTTTGCAGGATGGTGGCGTCTAGTATTTGGTGTATCGTCAGCAGTTTTATTAATAACAGCAACATTTTTTATGGCAATGGGTAGTGGTTCCGTGCAAGATTGGAATGCTCCAGGTGATTATGAATCAGAAGCAGAACCAATAGAAGAATCTTCAAGGCTAGATTCAGTACCAGAGTAGAGATGTATTTATTACACAAAGATGTGAAATTTTCATTGTTAGTTAAGTAATGGATTTAGAGTACGTTTCTTAACGTATTTAAGATGGAATTTCATAAAAAAAATGACAAGCGTTTTATTTCTCACATATTGTATTCAGTTCTTTGGTAACTACCATTACGAAATAAAGTAATTGAAATGCACTATTACATATTGTACGCAACGAAAAAGTAAATTAAACATAAATGTACAAAAATATAATTAAATTGATTATTAACCTAACTAGAAGAGATTATGTAAATAAATAAGTACGCGCTCACAATTAAAAATCACTTAATAGTAACTCTTAGTATTTCCTCTAATTCTGTTATTTCTTACCATTGATTTCATATCCTCTTCTTCCTCTCCCAATACTTCCACGTTTCGAATGCCCGTTTGCTTGATTTCATGCTCTGAAAATTCAGCTGTTTCACCATCTGCTAGATTTGTGTCTAACGGCAAACTGGGATTAATAGCTAATTGCAGCATTCTCAATAACAACATTTCACGGATTTGAGGTGGTAAATACTCATCCCTTGCCTCTTCTTCTTCTTCTTTAACTGGAGCGCTGTGATACACTCTAGGCACTTTTCTTGTAGGCCTGATAGAAGAAGTTGCGGCTGGAAATTGATAAATATTTTCCGCCCGACGAGTGTGTTGTCTTTGGTCTATAGGTAAGTAATCTTGGTTGGCTTCTACGTGATGATGCGTATAAGCACCATGGGGAATTGGTTCATGTTTCTGCACAAACAGAGGTCTGGCAGATTGAATGCGTTGCTGCGTTAGTATCTCTCTTTGCTTCTGAGCGTAAATTAACGCATTTGCACTCTCTAATCTCTTTTGTCTAAGTATTAATAACTCAATTAGTTTTTGAAATTCTCTTGTGCTTACTGGCGGTTTAATACTATCGACTTCATCATCAATATTGTTATTTTCGAAATTCAATTGAGGTGTTGGGAACGGTACACGGAAAGGTGTAGGTGAGGGTGTAAATATTTGTGTAGGACGCTGATATCCGTTTTGAGGAAATTGCATGGGAACTGAATTTTCCATTCTTTGTCTTGGAATGTAATAAGGAACGGGATTTTGTGCATAGCTTGGTTGAGGTGAGAGATTAGGATTAAATGTCCTTAAAAGTTGTCCGTTAGGCAATACATATTGGGGTTGCTGTTCTTGTGCGCGAACTTGATCAGCTGGTACTAAAACTACTCCTTCATGATATGGATGCCTGACAGCAATCAAGGGAGGTTGAATATTTTGACTTGGATATTGTGGAGTAACCTTTTCCCTATTTGGCTCGGTTACTGCCAATTCGGTAGTCGAGCTTTCGTGTAAGTACTCAGTTGTCGACAGTTTATTTGACTGACCAAAACCGTGATTAATTGCTGATTTATCCACTATTCGTAAACTTGGTAAGACTCTAGGATGAAATGTTGTCGTAAATAAAGGACGAGGAGTCCCTGTTGTTAAAGACGCGCTATAAACGTCTACGGCATCTTCACCCAATCCTTGTTGTAAAGAAATTAAATGGCGGTGAGGATCAAAACTATTTTCAGGACTCAATTGGCGTCTTAGAAGATTACTACGTACGTCTGGTGCTACCGTAACGTGTTTGTGTGTTGCTGCTTCAGGATCTGGTAATGGATTTTTAAGAGCCAATCTTCTAATAATTGGCAGTTCGGTAGCTGGTGTTGTCGAAAGCTCCGGCCGAATAAGCTGACCTTCTGACTTTTGAACTGTTAATTGAGATGCAACAGTTGGCCTTACTAGAGGACGTTGATACAACACACTTCTTAATGGCGCTGACGTTGCGTATACAATGCTAGGTGCTTGTGTTGTAGTTCTCGCATCTAAATTATTTTTAACCGACCTTACAGTTGTTGTAGGCGCACTCGTTGTTATTTGTGAAGTAAATCTTCGCTTTGATGTTGGATTTATTGGCAGTGGAGTTGTCGGGTTGTATAATAATACAGATGGTTGTTTGGTGGAAACGCTGGTTTTATTTGTTTTAGGGATCCTTTGAACAACTGAAGGAATTTCGGTCATTAATTCCGTTAAATTATTGCTACTGTACGACACCCTCTTAATTTCTCCCTGTTCATCAACATACCCGTACGTACCTTTTACATTACCGAGAACATCTCTGCTTTCTATTTTAAACGAGCCGTCATCTGATTCGTATCCAATTGTGTAAGACCCATCGTTATTAATTTTTTTGATAGATTTCACAATTTCCAATCCATCCTTAGCTTCCGCTTCTGATAAATCTTCCTTATTTTCATCAGCACTTTTCTCACACCACGTCAATTGACATAACAGTAATATAAACCAAATTATTTCCTGTAACAAATAAGTGATGTCAAAGAATTACGAACCGCGCAAAGAAATTGCATTGTCACCTATTCACATTCACTCTTACGTGACGCTAATAACTGCAATAATAACATGCACTGTTTATGCGAATACATACCTGTTTGTTCATCATGATTTTACTACTCCATCAATGTGCACATTTATACAACATACTAAGATGTATGTAGTACAGGGGTTTGCTATATAGCTATTCCTGGGAAAATTTTGAGTTTAAAAATGGAAAGGGTACGTGTCCTTGAGGACGGCTCTTGCATACACAACAAAAAATATTTTAAAGTGAGTGAAAGCATACAGTGTGAGATATGAATTACTTTACCTATTATTAACCAAATTCACACGGTTTTATTAGTGCATTGTCTTAAGTCATTTAATGGTTAGCTCATAACAGCGTTAGGTACCTATTTAAGAAATTCTTAAATGTTTGCATTTTCAGTAAGCGTTTACTGAATGACAAAAATTACAATTAAAATATTTGGTAATTTTGCAATTTTCTTGAAATTTAATTAAATATTACGTAAAAGGTAACCTAATTAAAAGAAAAAAAAACAGAAGAAAGGTACGCAAAATTTAAAAAAATAGTTTGGCTACTGATGATTGAGAATTAAATTAATTTCATTTCACTTCTTTTAATAACTTGTTAAGTACGCATTTACAATAATGTATTTCAAGTAAGTCAAATTAAGGACACTTAAAAATTTTTAAGGACAAATGGAAATATGCATTATTCGTCATTTTATTTGAGTTGTGATGTAATAATTGCACCGTGATGTTTCATCATAAAAAATTTCCTACAGGTAAAATAGGCAAAGAAAAACGATAACATGAAATTTTGGTCATAAAGTGAGCTTTGGCATGAGTTCACGAATACAAAGAGTTCATGAAAGTCCGACAGGGCGAACGGGTTTTTCATTTTTGTTTATAATCTTGTGAGATTTTTGTATTTTGTTTCTATGCCGCTCCTTTGGAGTAGTGTAAAAAGTTACAATAGTATTGTTTTTTATAAATTATAAATCTAAGCGTAAATTTACACATTTACTACAGAATTACATTCAATTCCGAGACCTATCTGTAAATTCTTAGAAAGATCCCAAAATTTCCCGATCTGGATATATTATTTTTAGATCAATCTTGAAATCTGCAGGTCCGTGTGGAAATTTACAGTTATTACTGAACATTGCATAATTTTCAGATCTATACGTAAATTTCCTAATCTCTCCGAAAAATTACAAACCTATCTGAGAACTCATTATTTATTATGTACGAAGCAACGCCATTTTGGAGTTTATCGTTCACTCAACAACGGGAGACGATTTTAACTATAGTTGTAAAAACGAATTTTAGGTCTAGTGATGAAAAGAACTTTTATGGAATCCTGAACACTGTGTTCAAAAATAGGAGAGTTTGGTATTTTAACAGATCTATTACGAAATTTGGAAGTGACCACCAAATGCTCAAAGCGGCGAACAACAAAAGTTGTGCATTTGGGAATCACTTCCAAACCGTTTAGACGATCAATTAAAATACCAAATTCTCCTAGTTTTAAATACAGCGATTAGCATTCCTTAAGAAATATTTCCCAACTCTAGATCTGTGTGGTAGCTGTAAAGTTACGTGCGTTGGTAAAACTGTCCTATTTTTGAAAAAGGAGAGCAGGCTTCCTGAAGAAGTCCGTTCCAACAATAAATCTAAAATTTGATTTTACAACTATACAAAAATTGGCTTCTGGTTTCGAGTAAAGGATTTAGGAGTCACTCCGAAACTTTATAGACGACCCATTAAAATACCAATTTTATGAGATTTAAATCTTACTTTTACAACTATCTTACTTTTACAACTATAGGTAAAATCATTTCTCGTTTTCGAGTCAAGGATAAACATTGCTTCGAACATAATTCACTTTTACAGCTGTACTAGCTACAATGCTACGTACTTTAAGAAAGCCCAATGTCATTTTATTGCTAGTCGCTGTGAGCACTTGAGAATCACTCTCAAACTCAGTAGACGATTCGTTAAAATATCAAATTCTCCTATTTTTGACAACGGAGTTCAGGGTCCTTTCCAATACTAGATCTAAAATTTGCTTTTACAACTATAGAGAAAATCGGCTCCCGAAATATTAAGTCAAGGATAGACTACTAAATGACGTTGCTTCGAACACAATTGGTCCTTAACGGTGTAGTAGCTGCAATGCTTCGTATATTGGAAAAACCCGTGGCTGTGAGTATTGGTAATCACTCCCAAACTTATAGTAGATGATACATTAAAATAATAAATTCTTTTATTTTTTGAACATCGGTTCAGTATTTCTTAAGAAGTGCTTCCAATACTTTACAAATATACAAAATAGCTGGTGTAAAACAATACACGACCTTCCAACCTACAAAATGGAAACTAAAAGAAATGATATAATTTTAATAACATTTTTTTAGGATAATTAAGCAGCCTCTTTTATGATAAGTTCATACACAACGGTACTGGTATCATCAAAAACGTGTGGGAAATCTGAAATTCCGGACTGTTGAATTTTGTTGTTCAGAACTTGACCCTTATGTACACCTTAGGTAAGGTTCAACGTTTTAACAATTAACATCACAATTTAATGGACTGTAAAAGAGGAATAAGACTTCTCATAGTCTAAGAACTCAGAGACAATTTTGGGCAGATATTTGAGGCATCTTGAAAACTTGTCTAATACGACTACTACGATAGTTAAACACGAAGTGAACCCCTGGCTGAAAGATTGTGGAAGTTTACCAACCCTCAAATTTCTAAAACAATGATTTTTTTGCGAAAAAAAATACTTGAGGCGTTTTGACATTTTCATATCCTCAAATTTAATATTTGAGAAACTAAAAAAAAAACAAAAGCCAGATTATTTTATCGGATTTAAAATATCGCCAGGTATTTGGAAAATTATTTTGCCCAAAATTAAAAAATATATATTTGAGATGCTTTCAGATTTTAACACAGCAATCTTCATCAATAAAAATGAATATTTTAAGAAAGCCAGATCATTGTTGTGGAATTTTCTACATGCCAGGTGATCGAGAATGATATTCATGAGTGCACATGAACAATATTTGATAAAAATCAAAAACAGGTTCTAATAAACCCATCGCTGAATTTTTCCCAAAATCCAATCAGCTCCAGGAAAAATGAAAACAACCTAAAATAAGCGTTTCAAGTACGTCCGTGCTTTAGTTATGAGGTTATCATAGGTATTAGCTTAAATCCATACATACCCATGCACGTACGACCGCACACACGAACGCACGCACGCATACACTTACGCATACGCACGAACACACTCATACGCACACTTGCGCACACGCACACACGAACACACGCACACACGCACACACGCATACACACACACACCCACACACACACACACACACACACGCGCGCGCGCACACACCCACACACGCACACACACGCACACACGCACACACGCGCACACGCACACACGCACAAGCCCATACACGCACACACGCACGTACACACACGCACACGCGCACATGCACACGCGCACACGCGCACACGCGCCCACGCGCACGCGCGCACACGCGCACACGCGCAAATGCTTACGCATACACACGCACACGCGCGCACGGGCATACGCGCACACGGGGACACGCGCAAACGCGCACACGCGCACATGCGCGCACGCTTACACACACAAGTAACATTGCTTCGAATACAATTTATCTTCATCGGTGTTGTAGCTGTAATGCTACATACGTAGGGTACACTCAATGGGAGCATTGAACATAATTTACCTTTACACGTGTAGTAGCGTGTAATGCTTCATTTTGTTGTTCTTCGCTGTGATCATTTAGGAAATACTCCCAAATAGACGATTTGTTTGTTCGCAGTAGTTAGCACTTGCAGATCACTTCAAAAACTTCATCGACGATCCATTAAAATACCAAACCCTCCTATTCTTGATCACGGCGTTCAGAATTCCTTAAGAAATCACTTCCACCACTAAATCTAAAATTTGGTTTACAGCTACAGAGAAAATCGCCTACCTATTTATTTTGACTGAAAGATAGATTCCAAACGACATTGCATCAGACACAATTTGTCTTTATGTAGTTGTGAGCATTTAGAAGTCACTCCCAAATTTGGTAGACTATCCATTAAAATACCAAATTCTCCTATTTTTGAAAACAGCGTTCAGAATTCCTTAAGAGCCCCCTTCTAATACTAGATCAGAAATTTGATTTAGAACCGCCTTCCATGTTCGAGTCAAGATCAATTACAAATGACATTGGTTCAAACACAATTTACTTTTGCCGGTGTACTAGCTGTAATGTTACGAAGTCATTTTCTTGGTCGTCGTAGTGAACATTTGGAAATTACTTCTAAATTTTGTACACGATCCATTAAAATACCCAACTCTCTTACGGCGTTCAGGACTCATTCAGAAGCCCCTTCCAACACTAGAACCAACATTTTCTTTACAACTATAGAGAAAATTGGCTCCCGTTTTCGGGTAAAAGATAGACTTCCAAGGCATTTGCTTTAAACATAATTTACCGTTACCGGTGTAGTAGCTATAAGGATACGTACTTTGAGGAAACCCATGTAAGTCACTTTTGCTTACATCTAATTTTAATTTATTTACGGTGGTTCTAGTTCAAGTTGTAGTTAATGGGTCTTTAAATAGGGCTGATCGTTTGCTACCAGATCAATGAACACTAAAAGGTTTGATACATATATTTCCTATATAGGTAGCTATAATTTCTAAATATGCACACAAAACTAATTTATACTTTTGATGTATCACATGTGATTAAATACTAACAAATAACGATATTCAAAATATAACGTTTATCAATGGTTGACACGGGGACTGGATTGATCTCCTTTCTGATGCAGGCGGCGGTGTGACTGGGGAACGGCGGACTTCTCGTGTTCTCGTTCGGTTTGCTGTGAAGGGGTCTATACAATAAGGTTAACTAAAGTCATCGTAGTTCTCTACACGAATATAATGAGGATAAGAGAAAATTAAATAAAAATTCAGGTATATCTTAGGGTGTGGGCATCTGGTTTTATACAGTTATTATAACGCGATTTCTTGTTGGAAATATCTTTAAAAGATATGGTAAAGAGGTGAATAGTTTTCATACCTACTTTTCTAAGACACTCAGAAAATCAATATTTTTAAATGTACATAAAGGGTTTGTATTTATACAATTCTTTGTATCTATCTTTATAATATAATATTAAACGTATTGTTACGTGTTTAATTGAAAAACGTTAATTGATAACGTTCGTCATTTTGTCAAATTTAGTTACTAGAAACAGCAATTTATTCTTAGGTTGAATGCTTCCAATTCACTATTTCGCAAATTTTTACGCATCTCTATTTGCATTTAAATTAACGTATGTAACTTTCGTACACATCTCTTATTTAGTTAAAATAAGTCAGACTTAATACCTTCAGCGACATCTCTGAGATTTTGGATGATTTAATAAAAAGCAGTTAAAAGGGAACCTGGGATCTATTAGGGTCAAATAATACATATACATATAATAAATACATATTTTCTACACATTTTAACTTTTGGCAACAACGATTAAATACAAATTTTCTTAAGCTTGTAAAATTGATTTTAAAGTGTTGGCCAATTTTTCTTTCTTCCTTTTTAAGAACGCCCTTGATGGTGGATGTTGAATTTCTAGAGAATTTTTCGTTTCTGGTTTTGGACGTTGAAGCATGATTTTTTTGGAAAATTCTCACTTAAAGTATTACTAACGCTTTTAAAAGGCGGATATAATTGAAATTATTTATTCGTTCACATCTTCGGTAAGTGGTACATGTTTCGATGACCTCATGGTAATTAAAGGTAATTTTCAGGTTCTCGAATATAAAAGCATTCAATACTAATTCTTTACATATAAAGACACTTCAATCGAAATTACGTTGAATGTTCACTACCGGCTCGTTTGTCACCTGTAAGAGGTATGAACGGTCATAATTAATTAAACATCGTACTTATATTTACCTTCTTTTAGCATCTCCGTAGTACCTACATTTCTAACGGCATTCCTTCTTAAATCTTATGCTCACATTTTACTGTTACTTTAGATCCAAAGTACATGATTATAGGTGGAAGGTATAAGAGCCTTGCTGACATCCATGAACATATACGTGAAGACTGATAGATCATTGGAATAGTACCCAAAATTTGCAAGATCAAATAAGTAGTAGTTTCAACAATAAAGGTCAGATCTTTTGTTTTCTTTATCACCTGGTTACACGATTGTGTTTCCAAATTTCAAATACACGTAGGAGGTTCTTAGTGAATTTCTACAACGAAAACAAATGTACTGAGAATATTAATTGTGTAATCAAATAATTGACAATTGTTACCTCTTAATTAAATTTATAAATTTAAGGTGCATCCGGCAGTTCACTTTCACAAAATTCTTTTATCTAAAACGGTATATATATATATTCACTAATTCACTTTTGTATATTTTTGCACTCAACACAAGTAAAACTTCAATTGAATAATTAAAAATGACTTGATAGACCGCACCCAAGCAGGTTTAGCTTCTATTTTGACCTAATTAATTTTAGCTTCAGTGGCTACATTCACCCAACGACTTAACTCCTGTTTTGATTGAAATATACCGGGTGTAACGATTATCTGTATTACGTGAACTACTGCAAACGTTAAACATTTAATTTCATATGAATTTGTAATTTTGTCTCGTGATCTTCATGTGTTATGTACATTACTTTGTCTTGTGGACAAGGTTGTTCGGGCCAGTTTATTTCCTATAAATTTCTTGACTACTCGGTTTGTTACGGTAGTTATGTACTGTGGACCGAACAAGCTTTCCAATTTACTGTATACTGTGTGAAGCGTAAGGCAAGCAAGTTCATTAATTAAATTTTCTTTATATTACAAAACATCCCAATGGGATTATGTGTTAAATTAGCCAATTCCGAATACGAACAGTAACATCTTACAGCGGTCGGAAGGGGGCATATAATAATTTTACTTTTTTTTTTAATTGAAATTTAAATTGTAATTGCCGTGGGTACAAGCTGAGGCTCACTGCTTGCCATGGTGGGCTTTGGTGGAATGTTAATCTATTTTTTTCTTTTGTCAGGATATCGACAATAAAATTACTTTATCGGGGAATTGTTAACTCATTTCTACTTCTTCCTTTCATTTTTATTATTTTTTTTTTTTTGATAAATCCTGTTTCAGGCTTTACGGGGTTTACTCTCCTATCAGCACTTGTTGAGTATTTCCTTATTAAAGCCTGTAGCGCCTATTTATCTCCGGTTCTTATCTAACCATGTTACTATCACTTTAAGCTATACCTCCAAAACAACCACGCATCCGATTGTTCTGCGGTCTTCCGACCGTACGCCTAAGATTAGTCGAGCCCATTCCTTTTTTTATGCCATATGGTGGTTAGATACGTGGCAGTATCTAACTAATCTATGTACAACGGTTTTATGTAACTAACATCAGCCTTCCTAATTAGAACATTTTCTAGTTCGTAACTAGTAGAGATTATTGGTGGTGATGATGGCTACAATATTTCGAATTATTTACACGCGAGAAATTAAATACTGGATATTCTCGTATTGAATATTTATTTGCGGGGACTAAGCATTCGTTTGAATGTGCCGTTCAGGGCTGGAGTGGTAACGATAGTTGTGGCTACCTGGTAAATCCCTAACTCGGGGACGGTGTAATGTGTTTAAACCTTCGGGAACGTTCAGTTTACAGAAAAGATTCACTATACAGGTGAGAAGGATAAACTAAACGTTTTACGGGTTTTCTTATCAAAAATGTTTAATATAGGCTTGATTGTTTAATCTAGGTTATCTCGCTACGAGCGAGTTGGTATGAATATGGTTTCAGGACTTCAGGCAAGACGTAAACTGTTAGAACTGGAGCTGGTGGTTACCTTAAGTGAGATGGAAGTTTAATACTCCCTTATTTTACCTACCATTTTGCGGACCCTCTCACAGTTTATGGAACGATCGTGACCGAAATATTGGTGTAATCATGGGTGGCTTTGCCACTTACAACACCCTGCACGTTGTCTAAGTGACCTAAGGCGGCGTTTTTATGCGAGTTCGTGTATAATCACGCGCTCAGTATCGGTTAACATATTCTGGGCTGTCAGTCCATTACGCTGGGGTCGGCAGAGTTTAAAATTTATGCAGGCAGCCTTCTGCCGACTGTGTAAAAGGAAAACTACGTCGGGAATAAACACCAGGCGCGGTTTGTCCACGAATGTATAATAGCAGGCGCGGGTGTACAGAAATATTATAAGGTGGATGGAGTTGAGTGAACGACAGAAGAATAATCATAAATAAGTGACTGTAATCTCATTAAATATAGAAAATACCATTTCTACATAAAAACTAAGCTGGCATCGATTGGGCTTATATTTTGATAGCTCAGATAGCTCAGACCGGTACTCTAGGAATGTACATATCGTAGGTTCAAATTCCACTCGAGGTAACTTTTTTCTTTGTTTTTAAAACACACTCTCACACACACACGCACACGCACACGCACACGCACACGCACACGCACACGCACACGCACACGCACACGCACACGCACACGCACACGCACACGCACACGCACCCGCACGCGCACACGTCCACACGCGCACACGCACACGCATGCGCACACGCACACGCACACGCACCCTCACGCACACGTGCACACACGCACACGCACGTACGCACACACGCACACACGCTCATATATATATATATATATATATATATATATATATATATATATATATATATATATATATATATATATATACGTGTGCGTGTATCATTTAACCCTGCTAATATAATAAGGTATAAAACTGTTAAGATGTTACGCAAGGCAAAACATTACTATATCTTAAACTTAATGACAAGGTAATTGCATTACCATCAGATAAAGCAACTGTTAATTTATAATATGAATGGCTATAAATTTAAAATACAGCACCAGTGAAACTATATACATACCGTGAATTACCAAAAGATCCTACAGAAAAATTTGAAGAACTTAAAATGTCTTCTATTCATAATAAAACAAAAGCAAGATAAAGTAGTGCTCAAGCTCTTAATCCTAATGTCCCCTTTTTCAAAACTAAATAATTTTTTTTCGTTTGTTTTAAGCAAACCTTTTTCAAAATTAACCATCCATTTTTTGGATGGTGCGGCAATGGGCAATTGCTTTTCTCCGTTTGTGGCCAACCTGTTTATGGGTAAATTAGACTTACAATGATATTCGCTCTATTTTCCTAGAGTTTGGATTATATACGTGGGTGATGATGTGTTTGCCATCCTTAATACTAGAATTTGTAGTATTGAGAACTTTGTAAAAACCTTACATTCTAAATTTCCGACAATCATATTTAAAGTGTGCAACAAGATGACGTTGCGTTCTACAGAGTTTTAGTATTTACTCCAAATATAGGCCAATGTTGCTAGATACTGTGTGTTGGACCAAAAAGGGAATTCTTTAAAATGATCTTTAGCTTTTAAATTATGTTGCTAGGTTTCGACTACGCGTTCATGTGTTTGCGGTGTATGTGCGTGCGCGCGTGCGTACTTGTGTGCAAGCGTGTGTATATGTGTCTGAGTGTATGTGTGTACGTGCTAAAGCACTTTTTGTGAACATCTGGAAAACAACCATAAAGCAAACAAATTAAAAACGTTAGCCAACACCACAAAAATTTAGGAAACAGGCAAACAAGTAAAAACCGTCAAACATATAAACCCTCAAACAGCAACAAACTAGCTAATAAACACATCCACAAATACTTAAACACTAACAAACTCGTAAACGTACTCACAAACGCACAAACCTGCAAATACACTACAGGCTCACATGCAAACAACTCAACGTCCAAACTAAAGATACTAAGGAAGGCATTTAACATGCAAACAAGAAGCTAAAAGTGTACCAAGAACGTAAAAAACAAGCAAACTGGCTAACACGCAAATACACAAATATACGAAACACGTAAACTAAGAAAACAAACTAGACCTGTGAAAGCTAGTCGTCAGTCAACATCTAGAAGCAACCCAACGTATAGAAGCACACAAATACGTCATCTAAACAGGTATGCGTTTTGAATTTAGCCTTATCATTTTTTTTGGTGGTTACATAGTAAGCATATGTCACTGGTTCTTCTTGAAATTTTCTTGTATGAATATGTCACTTTAATGGCAGTATGCGCTTTTAAAGCGTTTTTAAATATATTTCGCCTGTTTTTAAGCTATAAAACCATATGTTTAGATACATCTTGCAAGCATTAAATGAAGAAAACCACATTACGTGAAACTAAAAGAATATTTTATCGTACCGAAGTACAACATTGATTAACAAAATGAAAGAACTGTAAAACTATAAACAAAAAAGTTAGTAACAACTGTATGTATAAAGAGATAAAAAAATTTAAGAATCCGTTAGCGTGCATGCACAAAATCAGAATTTGATGTGATAAATGTTTTCATATTTCAGATGCATAGAACGTGAGGTTGACTGCCCAACTATAACTTTCTGCAAACATAAGAATGTGAGGACCTTTGGACTTAGTGACTTCTGTTTTGTTTCTAGATCTTGTGGAAAAGTGTGTTAGAAAGACATTAGATGTTAGGACGATTCCAAGAATTTCTTACCTATTATAAAATTTTTGGTGAATATCATGTCAAAGGACTTTGGATGTTGAGACATTTGAAGCATCATCCCTACAAAAGTATTCAAGACATTGGAGGAAGAATTTGTCAAAGGAACCTTTGATGCCAGGACATTTCAAGAATATGTCCCTTATTTCAAGATGTTGTGTCTGTGTACCATCAATAGAACTTTAGGTGCTAGAAAAATTTTAAGAATTGTCCCCTCAAGAACGATTTTAGATGTTGGGGCACAAATTAATCAAAAGAACCATAGATGTTGGTGCAGTATTTTACCAAAAAGACCTTAGACTCTTAGGCAGTTTCAAGAATCATCCTTAAAGACTTAGATTTTGTACAACTTCAAAAATCTGTTAAAAAGGTCTTTCTAGACGTTTGAACAAGAATCTGTCAAAAGGACTATATATATATATATATATATATATATATATATATATATATATATATATATATATATATATATATATATATATATATGGCGAATTTCAAGAATATGTTAAATATCATCAGATGTTACGTCCTACCAAACGAACTTCAACGATCTGTTAACAGACGAAAGGTGTCTATACAGCAATTTAATTTGACGTAAGTCAACGAAATACATCTACATAACGCACAAATTTCAGTATTACATTTCAGTAGATTATTTTTAACTCCATAAACTTTTATAAGTGACCCAATTGCAATCTATAAAAAATCTAATGACCCCATCAAGCGCTACATTATTAAGGCGGCGTTTTGGACCTATAAAAGTAATCATCTGGGCGTTTTGGGCATTTGGCGCTTTCATTATTCGTTTAGTCATTGTCGGCGTAATTGCTCACCGTTAAAATTTGGCAGAATGGGCGCCGCATTCGTCGGAATGGTCTTCGGCGTTTTGGTCACATTCGGCGTAATGGTAATTGAAATTCGGCGGAATCGCCAAAGTCGGAGAAATGGTTGTCGTCGTTTTGGTCATTTTTGGCCACTAAAATATAGATTCGGCGATTTGGTAATTCGGAGGAATGCCCTAGACCTGTCATCTTGTACACCAAAATTACGCTTCTTTTTAAATGAAATAACAATTCTGCTATAGGAAACTATATGAGGCTTTTATTTTGTTTTTATTTCTTCACTACACAATTATAATAAACATATTTGCCCTAATTCTATATGTCATTTTATTTCCTTAATTGAGTTGTCAATTAGTTAAAGTATTTACAGTGAGTCCCAGAAGTTATGTCTAAATTTATTTAAGGTTCAAGGGTCTAGTTTTTGGAGAAACGCTCGGACACGTCGATTTTTATTTTTGACTGCGGTTTTTTTAGTGGTAAAATTCTGTATATAGGGTGGCCCAAAATTAGTGACGACCACCAACTTGATTTTGTCAAATGGAAACACCTGTTTTTTATTTCATTTTCTAAATCTGCTTTGAATTCTGAGTAAATCTCATATACCATATCCTATACCTATAGTCCATAGATCTCAAGATATTTACGAAAAAAAATAAATATTGTCTTTATAAAACTATCAAGAACACTTGCAAAATAATCGTATCCACGGTGATCCATAAACAATAGGTACATATTTTCATTTCGATGTTTATGTCAATTTATTTCTGACTTCAAATTTCTATATTTGTCCTTTCCGAAATGGTGAAGTTAACGGAACGAGAAAAAAAATGAAATTCTCTGCATGACTGGATTTGGTGATAGAACAAGTACACAAATAGAAACTGCTCAATTATTCAATAAAATTCATCCTGATCGTCCTCCAATATGTCAAAAAGTTGTGAGTAGAATAGAGGCTAAATTTAGAAAATTTGGCCACGTTAGGGATCTGCCTAAATCTGGTCGACCTGCTCTAGATGAAAATGAACAACTTGACGTTTTGCTCTTCTTGGAAGAAAATGCATGTAATTATCTTTCGCAAATAGGAGCCAATTTAAACATGGTGAAATCAGTTGTTCACCGAATTGTTCAAAAGCACAAATGTCACCCATACAAAGTAATTCCAGTGCAAGAGTTATTTGAACATGATTTCGATAGGCGAAATAAGTCCTGTGAACGCATGCAAAATCAATCAGATAATAATTAGGTAAGAAACATAATCTTTTCCGATAAGCTGCGTTCTGTTAGAATGGAAATGTGAACAGACAAAGTTATCGACGTTGGGCAACGGAAAATCCGCATTGGATGACGGAGGTTCACAGCCAGTACCATCAAAATATAAATGTGTGGAGTGGTATAGTGCGGGAAAGAGTAATAGGTCCACTTTTCTTCGAACATACTCTAACTGGACGAGTATATATAGAATTTCTTCAATTTGATTTAATTCCAGCATTAGTGGCATTATTTCCGAATCCATTGGAGCCAGACTTCCCTGACGATGAACTGGTTTTCCAGCATGACGGTGCCCCTCCGCACAATGCCGCCGATGTGCGTGTATTTTTGCATGAAACATTTCCTAATAGGTGGATAGGAAGGAGAGGACCTATCGAATGGCCTCCTAGGTCACCCGACCTAAACCCGTTGGATTTCTTTCTGTAGGGTTATCTCAAATCAAAAGTATATGTTGACAGGCCAAACAATTTGGAAATATTTAAAGAGAAAATCAGAAGAGAAGTGGTTGAAAACGTGCAAAGAGAGTTTATTCATCGCTTAGACTACCGTCAAGCCGCAACATTTTTGAACATTTGATTTGATTTGTTTTTTGAATAAATTGTTCCTTTTGACAGAAGACAAAGGCCGCCTTCCTTGATACGGCCTTAATTGTTGATACGTTCAATTGTAAATCCCTCGAGATCTGTTGACTTTAGGTATAGGACATGGTACCATGAGATTTACTCAGAATTCAAAGCAGATTCAGAAAATGAAATAAAAAACAGGTGTTTCCATTTCACAAAATCAAGTTGTTGGCCATAACTTTTTTTTGGGCCACCCTATATACAAAATTTTACCACTACAAAAACCGCAGTTAAAAATAAAAATCGATGTGTCCGAGCGTTTCTCCAAAAACTAGACCATTGAATTTAGACATAACTTCTGGGACTCGAGCTATATCTAACAAGCATAATGTACATACAAATCAAGCAAAATTTGAATTTACACGAGGAATTGTGCATAATTAATTAACCAGATTAAATATTCTAAACAATGATTGTTATTCATTAAACGCATAAATAAGAACTTTCAGCTTTGATCTTTGATTTTGTCATTGTTTATGAATATAAATAGAGTCCTACTTTTAAAATCCGCATTAAAGAAGTACAATCAAAATGAACTAAACACGATTATTAATAAATTAGAGTTCATAAATATCAACTACATCACTTTAATTAATACTTTTTTAGCAATTTAATGTATTATAAATCATGTAACTATTTGTACAATTAGCTTTTTACGCTCAGATTGCTTAAATAAATGTAATAACGTTTCCTTTATCCATTGTATTAAAAATATACAACTGACATAAGTAAAAATTATGAATGCAATAAAAAAGCACTCATAATATTATATAATTGAAAGACAATGATATGTGTACAAGTCTCTCATGGTATTGTATTTTAAGTCCATTTTGTTACTTTCAATTAGTCTTTTCACAATATCAAATATGATAGAGGTATATAACCACGGCATACGTAGATTACAGATAATAATTGAACTATTACATATTTATGCTTAAAGTACATTATTTAAATTTTGTTTTTCACACGTCCACTTGGAACCGGAATTATAGTATTGTCACTAATATTCACGTATTTAGACAAAATATGTGGGAAATACTTAAATATGAAATTTGGGCCAATTCCGTATTCTTTATGCAGGTAGAAAATAACTAGTAAACAGATAATTATGTTGTATGCTTATTTAGTAGTTTAAACTACAGACATTTTGGCGGAAGTTTACCATAATTCTTAAGTTACATTTAGAACAGTTCTTATTGATGTGAAGATACTATGCACCTGTTATTATAATTATATTTGTGTTATTTACTACCAGAAATATAGAAATGTATGCACAAAGAAACTTATGCAATCGCTATTATTGTAACTGAAACACATACACCAAACGATGAGAAAAGGCAAAGAAGTCCCAAAGGTTATGTACCGAGTGGTTCATTAAAAGGTCACCGGTTCTATATCAAAATTAGTAAACGTTACGGCTTTGGGAAATTACTAGAAATTATTTTTAGCTTTCTAAAATAGTCAAAATATAAAATAAGTGTTTTTCTAAAATTATACAGACTGTTTCATTAAGATGGGCCGCCGGTAACATTTCGAAATTTACTCGACGTACAAATGTGCGAAATAAATAAATAAATATAAATGTGGCCGTGAGAAAATCCCGGAAATTATTTTTAAGCTCCGCATTTCAAAAATAAACCTTAGTATTCTAATTTTCTCCGAAAATTTCCAAATTAAGATATATCTTTGGCAATACCATCAAAAAGCTTATGCATCATTTTGGTTTAATGCTCATTGTCGGGCCTTAATAAAAGTAGGGAAAATAATAAAAGTGTAATCGTTCAAATCGCTGTAATATCTAAACGACCTATCAAATTTTAGTCAACTTACGCTTGTTTGGAAAAGAGGTCAGTGGTTTCAATTGTCGTACCTACTGGTATACAATAGCCCCTCATAATATTGCTAGAGGACGCATTTTGTTATAAATTGTTTATTGAACGAGAACAAGTAGAAGGAGGGGAGTTGAGTCCCTACGTCATCAATGGTGGGGGAGGTCATGCCCACGTGGCAGTGCCCGCTTTCCACACCCATGGCTTCTTTTTGGGGTCTTTTTTCAACCCCTTGATTGAATTTTTAGCCCTTGACGGTATTTTCACCCCTAATTATGACCTCAGCACCTGTAGCGTAGGGAAATGCGCGAGCATGGGGACTGGGTGGGGGTTGCCGCTAAGACTAGATAAGGCTCTTAAGGCTTCATTAAGGGGGTAAGAATAGGTCACACCCATTCATTTCACCTTATTGGCCTTACCCGTATTAATGCGGGGCTAACACTAGGCCACACCCACCCTTTTACCTGACTGGTTGTACGTGTAGCCCGCCCTCTGGCTTCTAATTGGTACTAGGCCCCACCGCCTATTCTCCGCGCTTTGATTGGAGGATTAAGTTTTACATTGATTATGGCGGAAAATTTGAATATTCATTCTAATAAGAGGCCCTGATGCAAGTTTATTAAACAGGTCTTCGGAACTTTTTTTGGGGGCCGCGCCCCTGGCTCCTAGGCTGGAAATATGTTCGAGGATTTCCTAAATTGTCGTGAACCCTTGGCGGAAAATTTGGATTTGCATTCTAATAAGGGGTGCCTTAATGCTAACTTGTAAGGCAGGCATTGGTTTTCGCAATTTACTCTCGCCCGATGTGCTGACCCTTGGTAAAAAATTTGAAATTGCATTTAAGTCTCTACGTGAAATATTAGACTTGATGCGTTTATTAATCGTCTAATATTTCACGTATATTGACATAGCCTAAACGCAAGAAAGGAGCGAGAGACGAGAGAGCCATTGGAGACGAGAGATAGAGATAGAGATAAATATAGAGATAGAGATAGAGATAGAGATAGAGATAGAGATAGAGATAGAGATAGAGATAGAGATAGAGATAGAGATAGAGATAGAGATAGAGATAGAGATAGAGATAGAGATAGAGATAGAGATAGAGATAGAGATAGAGATAGAGATAGAGATAGAGATAGAGATAGAGATAGAGATAGAGATAGAGATAGAGATAGAGATAGAGATAGAGATAGAGATAGAGATAGAGATAGAGATAGAGATAGAGATAGAGATAGAGATAGAGATAGAGATAGAGATAGAGATAGAGATAGAGATAGAGATAGAGATAGAGATAGAGATAGAGATAGAGATAGAGATAGAGATAGAGATAGAGATAGAGATAGAGATAGAGATAGAGATAGAGATAGAGATAGAGATAGAGATAGAGATAGAGACAGAGACAGAGACAGAGAAGAGACAGAGACAGAGACAGAGATAGAGATAGAGATAGAGATAGAGATAGAGATAGAGATAGAGATAGAGATAGAGATAGAGATAGAGATAGAGATAGAGATAGAGATAGAGATAGAGATAGAGATAGAGATAGAGATAGAGATAGAGATAGAGACAGAGACGAGACGAGACGAGACGAGAGAGTAGAGATAGAGATAGAGAGAGACGAGACGAGACGAGACGAGACGGAGACGAGAGAGAAGAGAGACGGAGACGAGAGAGACGAGAGACGAGAAGGGAGACGGAGACGGAGACGGAGACGGAGACGGAGACGGAGACGGAGACGGAGACGGAGACGGAGACGGAGACGGAGACGGAGACGGAGACGGCGACGGAGACGAGACGGAGACGGAGACGGAGACGGAGACGGAGACGGAGACGGAGACGGAGACGGAGACGGAGAGAGACGGAGACGGAGACAGGAGACGAGACGAGACAGGAGACGGAGACGGAGACGGAGACGAGAGAGACGGAGACGGAGACGAGAGACGGAGACGGAGACGAGACGGAGACGGAGACGGAGACGGAGACGGAGACGAGAGACGGAGACGGAGACGAGAGACGGAGACGGAGACGGAGACGGAGACGGAGACGGAGACGGAGAAGACGGAGACGGAGACGGAGACGGAGACAGGAGACGGAGACGGAGACGGAGACGGAGACGGAGACGGAGACGGAGACGGAGACGGAGACGGAGACGGAGACGGAGACCGAGACCGAGACCGAGACCGAGACCGAGACCGAGACCGAGACCGAGACGAGACCGAGACCGAGACCGAGACCGAGACCGAGACCGAGACCGAGACCGAGACCGAGACCGAGACCGAGACCGAGACCGAGACCGAGACCGAGACCGAGACCGAGACCGAGACCGAGACGGAGACGGAGACGGAGACGGAGACGCTGACGCAGACGCAGACGCAGACGCAGACGCACACGCAGACGCAGACGCAGACGCAGACGCAGACGCAGACGCAGACGCAGGCGCAGACGCAGACGCAGAAGCAGACGCAGACGCAGACACAGACACAGACACAGACACAGACACAGACACAAACACAGACACGCAGACACACACACCCACACACGCACAGACACGCACACACGCACGCACGCACCCACACACGCAAACACTCACATACGCACACACGCTCGCGCGCACAAATGCAAACATGCACACACGTGAATACGCACACATGCACACGTGTACTCATGCACCCACGCGAACAGGCAAACCCACACACACCCACATTCGCATATACGCACGCACGCGCGCGCGTCTTGTGTCGTGCGTCGTGTCTCGTGTGTCGTGTCGTGTTCTGTCGTCGTGTCGTGTCGTGTCGTGTCGTGTCGTGGTCGTGTCGTGCTCGTCGTGTCGTGTGTCGTGTGCGTGTGTCGTGTATCGTGTCGTGCTCGTCGTGTCGTGTCGTCGTGTGTCGTTGTCGTGTCGTCGTGTCGTGTCGTGTGTCGTGTCGTCGTGTCCGTGTCGTGAGTCAGTGTGTCGTGTCGTCGTGTCGTGTGTCGTGTCGTCGTATGTCGTGTCGTCATGGTCGTGTGTCGTGTCGTGTGTGTGTCGTCGTGTGTCGTGTGTGTCGTGGTCGTGTGTCGTGTCGTCGTGGTCGTGTCGTGTGTCGTGTCGTGTGTCGTGTGTCGTGTGTCGTGTCGTGTGTCTGTGTCGTGTGTCGTTGTCGGTGTTGCGTGTCGTGTGTCGTGTTCGTGTCGTGTCGTGTGTGTGCGTCGTGTGTCGTGTCGTGTTGTGTGTCGTGTCGTGTGTCGTGTCGTGTGCGTGTCGTGTGTCGTGTCGTCGTGTCGTGTGTCGTGTCGTCGTGTGTCGTGTGTCGTGTGTCGTGTGTCGTGTGTCGTGTGTCGTGTCTGTGTGGTGTGTCGTGTCGTGTGTGTCGTCGTGTCGTGTCGTGTGTGCGTGTCGTGTGTCGCCTGTCGCGTGTCGTGTGTCGTGCGTCGTGTATCGTGTGTCGTGTGTCGTGTGTCGTGTGTCGTGTGTGTCGTGTGTCGTGTGTCGTGTGTCGTGTGTCGTGTGTCGTGTGTCTCGTGTCGTGTCGGTGTCGTGTCGTGTCGTGCGTGTCGTGTGTCGTGTGTCGTGTGTCGTGTGTCGTGTGTGTGTCGTGTGTCGTGTGTCGTGTCGTGTGTCGTGTGTCGTGTGTCGTGTGTCGTGTGTCGTGTGTCGTGTGTCGTGTGTCGTGTGTCGTGTGTCGTGTGTCGTGTGCCTGTGTCGTGTGTCGTCGTGTCGTTGTCGCGTGTTGCGTCGTGTGTCGTGTCGTGTGCGTGTCGTGTCGTCGTGTGTCGTGTCGTGTCGTGTGTGTGTCGTGTGTCGTCGTCGTGTCGTGTCGTGTGTCGTGGTGTCGTGTGTCGTGTCGTGGTGTCGTGTCTGTGTCGTGTCGTGTCGTTGTCGTGTCGTGTTGCGTGTCGTGTGTCGCCTTGTCGCGTGTCGTGTGTCGTGTGTCGTGTGCGTGTGTGTGTCGTGTGTCGTGTGTCCTGTGTCGTGTCGTGTGTCGTCTGCGCGTGTCGTGTCGTCGTGTCGTCGTCGTGTCGTCGTGTCGTGTCGTCGTGTCGTGTGTCGTGTGTCGTGTGTCGTGTGTCGTGTGTCGTGTGTCGTGTGTGTCGTGTCGTGTCGTGTCGTGTGTCGTGCGTGTCGTCGTGTGTCGTTGTCGTGTGTCGTGTCGTGTGTGCGTCGTGTCGTGTCGTGTGTCGTGTCGTGTGCGTGTGTCGTGTCGTGTCGTGTCGTCTTGTGTGTGTCGTGTGTCGTGTGTCGTGTGTGTGTCGTGTGTCGTGTGTTCGTGTCGTTGTCGTGTGTTGTCGTGTGTGTGTCGTCGTGTCGTGTGTCGTGCGTGTCGTGTGTCGTGTGTCGTGTGTCGTGTCTGTGTCGTGTCGTGTGTCGTCGTGTTGCGTGTCGTGTGTCGCTTTCGCGTGTCGTGTGTTGTGCGTCGTGTGTCGTGTGTCGTGTGTCGTGTCGTGTGTCGTGTGTCGTGTGTCGTGTGTCGTGTGTCGTGTGTCGTGTGTAGTGTGTCATGTGTCGTGTGTCGTATGTCGTATGTCGCGTGTTGCGTGTCGTGTGTCGCCTTTCGCGTGTCGTGTGTTGTGCGTCGTGTGTCGTGTGTCGCGTGTCGTGTGTCGTGTCGTGTGTCCTGTGTCGTGTGTCGTGTGTCGTGTGTCGTGTGTCGTGTGTCGTGTGTCGTATGTCGTGAGTCGTGTGTCGTGTGTCGCGTGCCGTGTGTGGTGTGTCGTGTGTTGTGTGTCGTGTGTCGTGCGTCGAGTGTGTGTCTGTGTGTGTGTGTGTGTGTGTGTGTGTGTGTGCGTGTGTGAATGGGGTGTGTATGGGGTGTGTATGTGTGCGTGCGTGCTATCGTTTGTAGAACTTCTTGAGAACTTCTGTTATCATAAGGAATGCGGAAATGTAAACCTTACATGATGTAATCTTCGTACCAATGTTGCGCAATATGTCGTATTTTCAATGTTTTACGTTGTAAACCATACCAAAGTTGAATTTACTTCTTACAAATTTATATTCATTGAAATTTGAATAATCAGAATTTATTGCATTCTCTTGAAGGGTCATATAAAAAAGTGTGACCTAAATTTAGATCTGAATGTAATGCAAAATGTAATCATAAAATCAAAGTATCCAAAACTGGTAAAAGTATAATTATAAGTGTAAGTAGGTGTGTAAATAAAAGGGTAAATAAAGGGGTAAGTAAAAGGGTAAGTAGAAGTGCCTGCAAAAAGCAAATGTTTCAGATTTTAATATAATATGAGTTAAAGGTGTCTTACCATTAAATCAATGGCACTTTACACAAAATTTAGATGGAAACCAAAAATGGCTTCTTGTTTAAAACAACGTACATCAAGCAATGCTACAAGGTACGCTCACGGTCTCAGGTGATGTATCGATGCGCGCGAAATATGTGCAGAAAATAATTCCACGATATGGAAGTATAAACCCTTAAGAAAATATGCAACTTAAGTTACACCAATGCAAATTAAGTTGCCTACCACATACTTATAAATCATTAATAATCAAAAATCCCCCTTTTTTTACAACTAAATGAACGTAGAACGTAAAAGATTCGTTACAGAACAAAGGTATAAGAAAAGATAAGGACAACAAAGGGGAACAGTTCCAGAGTGCCGGCAAAATGACATAATCGGAAGAGCAGTCTATAACCTATGGAAGGCCTCTTCAACAGTCAAAGGAATGCAAGCATTACATCATCAGTTTTTCAAAAAAGAATAAGTAAGAACCCTTTTTGTTTGCGGGAATAAATGAAACGTTTTTGTGTTTGATTTTCTCAAAACTTTACATTTGACAATCTGAACGGCCCACAGGCACTGATTCATTTGGAAATGCGTTCAACCTTACATCCAGCAGTATCGTTTCGGAAATCAATCGTCCGATATTTATTAATTGTAATAATATTAATGTTAATGTTTTGTAAAAAAATTAATAAAAAATATTTGAAGTTTGACATCTGTCAATGAACTCTCTAGGGGGTTCAGTCCATATTTAATCCCTAGGGAATAAATGACCCACTTTAGTCCCTGTAGACAGAGACTAAAGTATCTATTTTAGTCTCGGAAGTGCAAAAAAATATGACTTTATTGCTTTTAATTTCCACTTTGTAGGTTGGAGGGTTGCGCTTTGTTTCACTCCAGAAATTAGCTCACGTGTGTTAAATAAAATTCACAGCTATTTAGTTGTTTTCGTTACTTTGTATTAAAGTGGCCCTTTAGTTCCTAAAATGCAGGAATTAGTGTACGGTTTTGTTTCTTTCGGTAGAATTTTAATGTTTCCTAATCGGATTATCATTCGCCTAGAACAAAATCTAAGCATAGTTCAAAAAAATGTTTCTATGCGCACTAAAACATTTTTAGTGTCTTCAGTTTATGAGCAGGTTAGGATAGTAATATTTGTTGATATGTTTTCTACTTGTTGTGGTTGGCGAAAGTTTTGCAAAACATAAAAAAATCCTAATTTGCATCGTTCGTATTGATGAACTGCAGGTCAAACACTATATTTACGTTATCTAATTAAAATTAAATTTAATAGATCTTTACCAACAATCTAAAATAAGTAAAGAAACGTAAATGTGATATCGTTCGAGGTTGCACTAAATTAACATTTAATACCACATGTTTTGTAGACCCAAATCTAAATTTTAAAACAATACGCACTTGCATAATCTAGCTAGACAATGGTAGTTTAGTATAGTTAGTGAGAAAATGTAGTGTACTTTACTTAAATTTGCCAACATTTCTGACCTTGCAAATTCTGTTTAATGTGCAATTAAATGTATGAAATCTACCCTGAGTTTATTTTAAGAAGCCATAAACTTTTAACTAATGAAATTCTCAGTAAATAAGTATGAAATTAGTATCCATACCTATTATTACGTTATGTTTAAATAAGCTAATTGTGAAAATAATAATTACTGTATGTAAATTGTTTAAATTAATTGAAAGTCAAGTAAAATCTGTAATATCTATCAAATGCTGTAATATCTACGAGTAAATATTAATCATTTTTTGATCTTGTTATAATTATCTTATTTCTTCAGGGCTTGATGTTTCAGAGATAGTTGAATTTAAATAAAAGTAGTCAAGTACTTTAATAAACCATTGTTTTTTTTCGTCTTTGTGTGATTCCCTAATTACTGAAACCCCTTAATCGTCCCACGAATCAATATGTGAATCAGTATTTACACCGAGCTAGTGGTGTTGTGGTAACACGATCTGATTATCATTCGGAAGCTAATGGGTTCAATTCCCGTTATCGTCTACCCTGTATGAGGGTTTTCAGAGGGCTTTCCTCATACACACATAGGGGTATGGTCACTACGTATACCAACACCATGTGCGTCTAATTAGGCGAATGCTAGGGCAGTATCTTCCCCCTCTGAACCCTAACTCCGTTCCTTCCGATCATATCCTAACGTCACCTATCGTTAATCCCACCATGCATAGATACTTAACCTTTCGTTACTGGTGCTCGGTGTGTCACACCGACGCATGGCTTAAAGTGTAAAATACAAGGGTAGGGGGCAACAGCAGATCTGTGAGCCTCTCGAGAATCGAGTGCATTAGAAGTGTCTCTAGTTTCGTGTGTGTGGTTGTAACGAGTTACATTTTATTCCGATTTTCGGTGCAAGAGACCGACGCCAGTATTAGTGGTCACTTTAGCACGTAGAGTCGGTGAGTTTTTTTAAATCTATTGGTGTTTGTTATAAAAATTTTCATTTATTTTAGTAATGGATTATGAGGAAGAGCAACAGATACTGCTAAAGTTAATGGAGGAAGTTATGGAGTTCACCGAATTTGATGACGAGGCAGAAGAAACTGAGGATAATTTGGAAATTAGAGAGGAAGACAGTGAAAGTGAACAGGAATTGGAGAGTGATGGGGAGATGGATGAGGTGAACGAAGGACCGTTTATGTTTGGAAAGATGGTGTTACCAAATGGAAAAATCATATCTCACAGAAAAGTAATGTTCGAACCCGGTCTATAAATCTTGTGAAACATTTGCCGGGCGTAAAATCAAACTTTCAAAGTTTCAAAGAACCGCTTGATATTTGGCAGTTATTTTTTACCGAAAATATTATGAATATCGTGGTAGAAAATACAAACAAGTATATTGAAAAAGCCAAGGATAATTATTCAAGAGAAAGAAATTGTAAGCCTACGAACATTCAGGAAATAAAGGCGTTATTCGGTTTATTGTATATTTCAGCAGCAAGGAAATGCAATCACGTTAACGCCAGTGATTTATTCAAAACTGACGGCACCTCAATGGAAATTTTTCGACTAGTCATGTCACTTTACAAGTTTCGTTTTCTATTGGCCCATATTCGCTTCGACGACAAAGATAGCCGAGAAGAAAGACAACGAATTGATAAACTTTCACCAATTAGGGAATTATTCGAGTGCTTTATTTCTCAATGTAAACAGCCACATTCTTTGTCTGAGTATACCACAATAGACGAAAAGTTGGAGGCATTTAGAGGAAATTGTCGATTTCTCCAGTACATTCCCTCTAAACCAAACAAATATGGCATCAAAATTTTTGCTTTAGTAAATGCTAAAATGTTCTACACGGCAAACCTAGAGGCATATGTAGGTACACAGCCACTTGGGCCTTTTGAAATTGACAATAGACCGTTTGCGTTAGTGCAGCGATTATGTGAGCCAACTTCAGGAAGTGGACGTAATGTAACAACCGACAATTGGTTCACAAGTATCGAATTGGCTGACATACTTCGTACCGATCACAAGCTGACTTTGTTAGGCACTATACGCAAGAACAAAAGGCAAATACCACCACTGTTTGTGCAAGGAAAAGTTCGTCCTGCCGGATCCAGTATGTTTGGTTTCCAACAAAACACCACATTAGTTTCCTATATTCCAAAACCTGGAAAGACTGTCCTGCTAGTTTCTACTATGCATTTTGATGACAACATCGATGAAGAAACAAGAAAACCGGAAATGATAGTGGACTATAATAAAACAAAAGGGGGAGTGGACTTAGTCCAACACGGCGTTGGCCCATGGTGGTTTTTTATAGTCTAATGAACATCGCTGGTATCAATTCTTTCATAATTCATACTGCAAATAACCCGAACAAGGACATGGGTCACAAAGACTTTTTACTTCGTCTTGGGTTTGATTTAGTGTCTGATCAAATGAAAACGCGTGCTGCTTTAGATTACATACCTAGAACCCTAAGAAGTCGCATTTCAGAAGTATGTGGTTTGAGTCAAAACCAACCTCAAGGTGATCAAAGGGTACAAGTCACCGGCCGTTGTGCTATTTGCAGTTCTAAGAATAATCGCAAGACTCGATCTTGTTGCAGAAAATGTAGAAAGTTTTTGTGCTTAGAACACATAGAAATATTGTGTGAAGAGTGTTATAATAACCTCAATTTGTAATGCCTTCTTCCTTTTTAATCTTGAAGAAGTATGTTTTAAATTTTTAATAATATGTTTTTGAAATGACTGTTTTGCTCCTAAGTTACTATATAGAATATAGTTTTTCAATCAGTTTTTAAGTCTCTATTCGATAAAATGACGTTTCTGTTTTTTATAAATAAAAATATGAAAGTTTAATTTGTTACAAATGTCTTTTATTCTGATACATGTAAAAATACATAATTAAACTTTGGTATATAGCTGATCAGAACAATGCGGTCTGACAGACCGACGCCAGCATTCGTGTCCAATTTCTTCACGCCAGTAACGAAAGGTTAATGAATGTATGCACGGTACGAACAACAATGACTCTCGCCTCATAAACGTAATTTGATATATCAGGTGACGAAAATAGAGATGAAAGATAAAGTTATGAATCAGGTTTAACTATGTGAACATGATTTCGGTGCAGCAGTTATCAACAGTATCCAATTGATAAGATACATGGTGCCTGCGGATCGTCAGTTCCATGGTAAATGTTTAAAAAACCTGTACATCAGCAGGCCCAAGGTTGATGAAAGAAAAAGGTTGGCCCTATTGCCGAAGAGACATTTTCACTTTTATGGAAAGCAATCACTACTCTCCTCCAGTTTCTGTCTTCGACGAAAATAAATACCTTGTTCCGAGGTTCTCAAAGATTTCTTGGAGATACTGATACTCAAGAAGTGAGGGAACTAGCGGAACACAGTGTTATTATTGCTATCAGGCTAACTTCTTTCCTTTTTCCCTTAAAAATTCGGCTATCGGCTTTTTTTTACAGGAAGTGTGCAATGGGGGAATACATTTGATAACCCTTAGAAATGCTTTTGTTCCAGATCGAAGAATTCTCCGTGTAGAGAACTCAACTAATTAGTGTGATGAGAAACTTTCCTTGAAACGTTTTGAGAAAGCAGGTTCTCTTGGCTTAATGAATATCAATATTAGGGATCTCAGATAGCTATATGTTTCACGTGATACCATCTCATCTTCTTTGACAGACCTTAATTGGCTTGATGGAAAGTGGAAAGATGATCCCGGGATTCCAGAATGGAATAGTTTCATAGAGCAGATCACAGGTGATCTCCCCTTTGACACAACCTATATATATATATATATATATATATATATATATATATATATATATATATATATATACAGCTTTACTCACTTTCATAAAATAGAGCAAATTGATGAATCAACAAGCAACTGTAAACACCTTCAGCCAGCCTCTATACCTAAAGGCAAGACTTAAAGTAGCTTGCCAACCAGGAGATCCATATTTGAACATATTATCATTATAATCGGTAGGTTACACCTGCTGATGCCGTTCTTAATGGATAATAGTATGTTGAAGGAATTATTCAATTCAGTATAGAAACAGAGACATCCTAACAGGACCAGTCTATTTGAGATCTAGCCAAACATACCCTAGCGAAAATTATCTTTAAGTCAATGGATTTAAGCCCAAACCTTCAAGATAAACTTGTAGAGTTCTTTAATGATGGAGACAGATTACTGATTTGGTTAGCAAACGAAAAAAAAATGTGCAGAGGGCTTGAAAACCAAGTTTTCGGCATAACTCCAAGCCATAGCTAACCGTGATGCTATGGATTCAATACTTTGAAATGTTTGTTGAGCTATTCATTGAAGCTGAAAGAGCAGTGGAAAATGGAACCTCCACCTCCAAGTTATCTACCAAATGCTCCCGTACTTCCATAATAGCGGAAATTTTTTGTGAACCAGATGTTACCATTCCTATCCACAAGACCTACACAGCTTGAAAGGTAAAATGAGCGCTCCGGTATACAAAATGTTCACGAGTAGCGGGTTTACAGTACGGAGGAGCAGCATATTCTAGTGTTGAACGTAGATTGGCATGACCATTGAGTACTCCTACATGAGTATAATGCAAATTGCTGGGAGGCTGACTCATGTGGAGAAGGGAAAGTCAAAGATTAAAAGGAATGCAAGTGAATAGAAAAAACTAATGGATTGGTTTACGCAATACTATCCATTTCCTGATGTCGCGGACATCTTATCTTTTACCACTGGTGCAGTAGGAAACCACCATCACATAACCAAGAAGAGTTGACGTCTGAAGTTCATAGAATTGTGGGTGGTGAGTTTTTCGACTTGCTACTATGAACAATGCCACAAGAAAAATTCCTGGGCAATATCAAAACCAAAAACCGTCTAATCTCAATGTTGACGGGCGAGTTTGCTGCAGCTGATGCAAAATAGGCACAAGAGGATGCGGACACACTTATTATAACAATAGCAATTGATCACTCACATCATATTTTCTGAAGCCGGGCAATGTTTCACGACTCATTTTTGCTTCTGATTGCCAACCAGACCAATCCATGAGTCCATATTTACCCTTTTTGCTGCATTGTAAAAATTTACTGGCAAAGAAGGGGCGTCTTTAAAGAAAATTAAGTATAAATGCTATCCTACGTCTGCATTCAAAATAATAAGCCCTACCTCCTGTCAATGTTGCATCCCAGCAACACTTGTTTAGAGTATACTTTCAAGTACAACAATAGCTTGGGAACGATAACGATCTTGAGCATTGGGATTGGAAGAAAACCAAAGCAGCCTGTACCAACAGTCACCAGCACCGAAAGCAGTTTTAATACGTAATTATTGCAAATGCATGAAGACCTGTTAGTTCAACTGAGGATGCAGAAAAGTAGGACTCAACTGTTCCAATATGTGCCTCAACTGAAAGAACAGCTGTAATAACTTGGCCGTTGCAAAAGTTGAAGAATAATTAGAGGATGACCTGGAGTTCTCTGAGTTATTTGAAGCTAACTATGCATAAATAATTCTCACACCTTCATTTCTTCACTCACTATTTATCTGTATGCTCAAAATATGTTTCTTAATAGGTACTGCCTTCATTTGGAAACAAGTGACTGATTATTTGTTTTAGGAGTAGGAGAACTGGAAAGCCGCCATGAAGAGATTATGGAACTCGTGTCCGCGAGGGCGCACATTAGAACTTAAATACGTATAAATAAGTTATAGAGAAATTCGCCTGTTTTATCCGCATATATGTAGAATTTTGTTTACCTACTAGACCACTATATGCGCAAGTAGTCCTGCTATACGAGTTTTAAGCTGAAAAACCCTAAAAAAACACTATTTTTATGGTTTCTTTGGTTCCTATATTGGCGGAAAAAAGTTTGTTGGACGACCTCAGGTTCGTGTTCAGCACACGAAAAACCTAAAAACAATTACACCCGAACTTTCCACTTCAAGCTACCATTTCACTGAACTAGTACTTTAAGTACTAGTTTAGTGAAATGGTATTGACGAAAACAGAGCGAATACTGAACTCTGCAAAATTTCCGTACGAGCCTCGAACACCTAGCACTAAACGTTAAAAAAGTTAAAACAGCCAATTGTAATCATATACAGGGTGGCCAACTAAGAATGCGAGTTACTGTATCTGGGAAACTATCCATCGTAGAGGCTTGCGCAAAAAAATTTGTACAAAAACCTGGAAAATATTTTTAAGTTTCTGAAATGACCGCTAGGGGGCCTAACTGCAATCTCAAATCTAAAAAAGTGATGTTTCTGTGAATTCTGCTATATTAACCTAATAAAAAATAACTGATCTTTAAAGTCGAGGATAATTTGAACTTTCTTTGTTTGGCACTTTTTGACGTATGTCTAAAGATAAAGTGGTGGGGGGTATTCAAAGGTTTCCTTAAATAACCCCCTGTATCTTCGAAACGGCTAAGCCGATTTTAACAAACTTGGGCGCGTTCAAATGAGCTATTCTTGGGCTACAAATGTTATAATACTTGAACTTCCGACAGAAACGGTTAATTTTCGCAAAAAAATTAAATGCATTGGTATGAATTTTTTTGATGAACAAGTAGCTAAATGATGCCAAAACAATCTCGCGAAAACCGCATCTCGATAGCTTGTTCCTAACCTAAAATATCGAAAAGAAATAAGAAAACTTTATACGAAAATCTCTTAAATTGTTTTTTTTTAACTATATTTTTCTGGAATTGTTTCTATTATGTAAATTGTGGCCCTAAAAAGGATCGATTTAAAGGAGGAATGCCCCCGTAAATATTCGAAATGCTGATCATCACTCTGTGTATTGCTGAGGCCTCTTATGGGTAGACAAAACTGCAGCTTCAATTTCGGCTCTGAATAGGTTACCTAGAAATTGCGATTTTAAATGTTTGTAAATTTATTCACCAGAATAAAATCACCCTTTTTTAAATTACTACGGGCAAGTAAGCAATGCTCAAAGTTATACGAAAGGCTTATTTTTTTTTTTGTTTAAATGCATATTCACTATGGATATCTACGAAAAATACAATTAATAGAAGCAGGGAATGGAAACAGATACCTAAACAAAACATAAATAATCCTCAAATTGTCAATAGTTAAATATTTTCGCGTTACTTTGAGCAATTTTTGTGCTTTCAAAATGCGTTTTACGAATAATGAAGCTGTTGATATGCTTACGGTTTATTTTGAATGTCTTTAGAATGCCACAGTAGCCAAAAGAGTTTACGCGGCTCGATATCCAAATCGGCGTCCTTGCGATGTAAGAGTGTTTCCCCGATTAGTGGCGAGCGTACGAGCCAATGATAGTTTTCGGCTTATGTTTCAACGGCAAAGAATTGGAAAAACACAAGGAAAATATTAACCGTGTACTGGGCTATATTGAAGGAAATCCTCATGTTAGCACAAGAGCATTATCCACTGAGTTGGGCATATCACGGACAACGGTTCAAAATATTTTGAAGGACCATAGGTAAGTTCTAATGGCCATTAAAATATATAGGTATTCGTTTAAACTTTTTTTTAATTACTTTAAGAATGCACCCATATCATGTCGTTTTGCATCAGGCCTTGAAAGAGGAAGATTTTGATCGAAGGTTAGACTATTGAAATTGGATGTTAGGCATGATACGCCAAAAAAAAAGAATTTTTATTTCAAATTCTTTGAACCGATGAAGCCACCTTCAGTAGTGCCGGGAGAGTTAATCTGCACAATATGCATTATTGGTCTGCAGAAAATCCCCATTGGTTGCGTGAAGTTCAGCGCCAAGGACGTTGGAGTTTAAATGTATGGTGTGGCATACTGGGAGTCAGAATTATTAGGCCATATTTTTTTGAGCAACCCCTAAATGGCAATGTATTTCTTGACTTTTCGGCCAATCAATTACCGTTGTTGTTGGAAGATGTGCCTCTGGAAACAAGGTAAAAATTGTTTTTGCAGTTGGATGGTTGCCCATCACACTTTGCTATTAATGTGCGAGAGAATATTAATGCAGTATTTCAACAGCGGTGGATTGGAAGGGGAAGTCTGTTTCCATGGCCTCCGCGATCGCCAGACTTAATTTGCCTCGATTTTTATTTATGTGGGCGCTTAAAGGACATCGTGTGTCGGACTCAACCTACTACTAGAGAAGATTTGAAAAACCGGATTCGTAACGCAATACGTAGCATACCGAGAGCCGAAATTGAAGCTGCAGACTAGATAAACTAGTCATGAGAGGCTTCAGAAATGCATAGAGCGTAATGGTCAGCATTTCGAGCATTTACGGGGGCATTAAAAACCTTCCTCCTTTAAATCGGTCCTCTTTAGTGTCACAACTTACAGAATAGAAACAATCCCAGAAAAATATAGTTAAAAAAAATATTTAATGGATTTTCGTATAAAGTCTTCTTTGGCTATTTTAGGTTAGGAACAAGATATCGAGATACGATTTTCTCGAGCTTTTTTAGGCATCATTTAGCTACTTGTTCAAAAAAATTCATACCAATGCATTTAATTTTTTTGCAAAAATTAACCGTTTTTGTCGGAATGTTGAACAAAGCCCTCTAGCGACGACATGTCAAAATAACAAAACTTCAAATATTATAACATTTGTAGCCCAAGAATAGCTCATTTCAATGTGCCCAAGTTTGTTAAAACCGGATTAGCCGTTTCGAAGATACGGGGGGTGATTTAAGGAAACCTTTGAATACCTCCCACCACTTTATTTTTATAGATACGTCAAAAAGTTCCAAACAAAAAAAGTTCAGATTATCCTCGACTTCAAAGATCAGTTATTTTTTTATTAGGTTAATATAGCAGAATTCACAGAAACATCACTTTCTTAGATTCAAGATTGCAGTTACGCCCCTAGGGGCCATTTCAGAGACTTGAAAATATTTTCCAGGTTTTTGTATTGGCCGTTTTAGTAAACTTTTTTTTACGCAAGCCTCTACGATGGATAGTTTCCCAGATACAGTACCTCGCATTCTTAGTTGGCCACCCTGTACATGTCATCACCACAAAACTAAATAAAAAAAAAATGTGTGGCCTCCACATGTCATTCCCTGTGTAATGTAGCAATAACAAAGAGTATATATGGAGTAAAACCTCATGGTACGACTCTTATACAAAATCACCACAGTTATATGTCATCACCACAAAATTAAATTAAAAAAAAAGTATGTAGCCACCACATGACTTTCCCTGTGCCATGTAGCAATAACAAAGAGTATAAATGGAGTAAAACGTCATGGTACGACTCATACAAAATCATGTATATGTCATCACCACAAAATTAAATTAAAAAAAATATGTGGCCACCACATGACTGTGTCATCTAGCAATAACAAAAGGTATACATGGAGTAAAACGTCTTGGTACCACTCTTATACAAAATACACAAAAAGTAAGTCATGCTTGTTAGTTATTGTACCTAATCAATCTTAAATTACAAAAATATTACATGTACAACCAATTTGGCAAGAGAATTTATTAAACACTCTTTCTATTTACGTTATACTCTTAGATTCTTTTAGTTAACCATCTATGCAAAAAAATAGAGAAGGGAAGAATATTGATTAATCGATTATTTTATTAATCAATTATTTATTTTACTAATCGATCATTTGACTATTAATTAAGAAAATTGATTATCTTCTGTACTCGGCTATCGATTAAAATCGTCCATGCTTACACCACATTTTTTGCCTATACAGCCTTAGCTTATATGGTATATTTCACTATATTGTATGTTTTATTTGCAGTAAATACCTAATTAAATTTAACTTTCACCCAATGGTATTCTTAATGTATATACTATATAATTATTATCCCCTATACTGACGTTTTCCAATTAATTAACGTTTGATTAATCGACTGTTTGATTAATGGATTATATGATTATTCGATTATTTGATTAGTCGATTAGTTGATTAATCGATTGTATGACTAATCGATTATTTGATTCATCAGTTATTTGATTATGGATTAATAAAAAAACCGATTGTTAGTTAACGATTGTCCACTGTTCAAACTTACAAATTCCAGTTACAATTAATTGATTGTAATAATAAAATGACGCTTCTATGCCTTTTATTAAATATGAAGTCTTAGTTACAAAAAAAATGTAATTATTCTTATTATTGAAATGACATTAATGTACTACGCACGACTGATGGTGGAAGAAAACGACTTCGGTAATTTACTCCTTGCGCCGCGCTTCCGCCCTATTTGTGTGTTTGTTATATTCACAGTCGTAGGTTTGAGCAATAAAATTTCGAAGCAATCAGGCGATTCTTTGAGGTCGCAAGGTTTCAAGAGACTCCGGACGTCAGCATCAGTGATTGGTTTATAGTGACTGGTAGTAAACAGTAGGGAAATGTAGCGTCCAAAAATTATTCAACGGTTTTTAATTTACGGAAGAGAGTACAAGAAGAATATTGCGGAATAAAGAAGGGCACAACCTTTGTATTATGAAGTCATACTAGGTCACAAACTTTAATATGTATTTCAACGCGGAAGATAAATTCGTTAAATTCTAGCTGTGTAATGTATAGTCTATTTAGATTGTACATGTCAACGCCGTTTCTATTATGAGTACGGCCACAGTAGCAAAATATATGGTGTAGAACAACATACGACCTTGCAACCTACAAAATAGAAATTAAAAGAAATTAAATCATTTTAATAACAATTTTTTTAGAATAATATGCAGCCCCTTTCGTAAAAAGACATTGTAAGAACACAAAAAATAATCTAAGTCAAACAGAAGTTTAAAACTTCGTGTCCGCTTCTATAAAAATATCGACAATACTGCTTAAGTATTTTCAATCGTATTTATTTAATTTTTACATTTATTTCGCATTACATTAAAAAACTTTATAAAGACAAGTTATGTAAAATGAAATTTTCTTTAAAATATATGTCTATACTTTTCTTATATTCATTATTCAAAAATTGAAAAAAATTTAAGTAATACTTAAATTCTACCTTAGCAGCCTTTTGCTTCAAAATTACGCGCTAAAAAATTGCATAATACATAATTAATCTATATATTGGCATTTTTGAAATATACAGCCGGTTCAAAATATTTGATAAAAATCAAAACAGCTCATAATAAACCACCCCTCAGCCGCTTAATTTCGCCCAAAATCTAATCAGCTCCAGGGGAAAATAAAACAAACTTAAATACATAAGTCAAAGTAGGTACGCCCCCCACACATATACACATACACTTGGTCAAACGTTGTAAAACGTGCTATTAAGTCCATTTGGCGATAGCAAACCCTTCTATACCTACACATGTAGGTTGGAAGGTAAAAATTAGATATAATTAATGCTATTAAAGGTGCTGCGTGTAGATTAACAGAAAATATACAGAAAGAATTTGTTTGGTTGAGAAATTAAACTCCAGACTTCTTAATTGCTGGTCACGCGTTGTTACCTTTAAACTTCCAGAGAAACTGTACATGTTTACATTAAGATGTTACTTACATACAAACTGAACAGTACTAAAAGTAGAAATACCATAGATATTACAATAACTGAGGTTCCAAACATTTGGGTTGGTACCTGAAAAGTCTGTTCCACTTTGTGTGTGTGTTCTCAGTCGTTGCTGAAGAGCTAATTCTGAGGAAGCTTGTTGCTGTTGGTGAAGACGTTGATGCGTAACTTCCGGTCGAAGTATAGAGCCTAAAAAACCTATCTGTTTATCAGTTTATTAAAGTCGGCGTTGGATACATAATGTAGAAAGCGTGATATCTATATTAATAATTATGGTGACGTCACACGCATCGTCAGAAATGTTTTGCTATTGTCGATAAATATTGCATATAAAAATTAAATTGAAAAAATAATACAATATATGAAATTATCCGCATCAAGCTTATCTATAAATACCATTCTGCCTGATGTACTAGTTGAATATAATAAATTTACTAAATAAATACGTAATTACATTGTATTTCAATAATCAATATTGAAAAAATGCATTTACTAGTCAAAAAATTAGTGATAACAAATATGAACTCATGTGCATAGAAACAAATTTGATTACGTTAAAAGTAATAAATAGATGTGTGTTAAATATAGAAACCGTAAAACCATTCTGATTTAACAATAGTACATATTTTTATCATTACTATTTGAAAATGATACCAATATGTAAGCTATCATTTAATTTAATACTCGCTACAAAATAGAAAAATTGTAACAAATATATTATTAAAAATATTAGCAAAATAACTCGCATGGTGCAGAGAATTTGTTAATAAATGTCTATTTACATTGATATAATAATAATCTCTAAAGCAATACCCAATTTAGTACATTCTAGAATAATCTCAGAAAAGATAGTGATTTCGATTTAATAATTTCTATATATTTCTGTATCCGGATGTTAATTTTTTCTAGAACAATTCATACTTATTATCAAAACGTTAAATTATCTCTTAAGTAGAGTGATGTAATTTCCAAACAATAGAAAATTACAACATCATGCTGTATCAGTTGTCATTGTGCTGTTTAGAGGTAGTGCTCATCAAGGATGCAATATCCAGTGTAAGGCCTCGCGATTTATCCTTGCTTTTTTCCATAACTTTTCAGGTTATGACCCTCATCTCATAATAAAAAATATTGCTCAAACCATCCCCGGTAAAATCACTTTACTACCTAAGACGAAAGAGCGCTACATATCATTGCTAAATTTAGATATGTAGATTCATATCGCTTCATGAACGCAGCTTGCTAAGCCATTTAAATGATGAACAGCTGCAGTTATTAACTGAAAATGTGGCGGATCCGTATGAGTATGAAGATACGTGGGCTAAATTTGACGAAACTAGTCGTCCAGATAAACAGAGATTTTAGAGTAAGTTGAGGCAAACACATATTACGGATAATAATTATGCGCATGCTCAAAACGTTTGGCAAAAATTTCAAATTCAAAATTTGGGTCAATATGGCGATGTTTATCTGATATGTGTAGTGTTTCAGCAATAACGTCCGTTTCGACGAATGCCGGTGCAACACGGGGTCTAAACGAAGCAGGAGTTGATTCTACACCGGTTTCAACAAATGACTGTACAAACGGGAGATTTGAACGTAGCCGGTGTTGACATTGGAGCAGGTACTTTCTTGAACTCTGATTTCACCGGTTTTACTTTTATTTCCGTGTTAGCGATTTGCTTCAAAGGGTCCACTATAGGTTCATATGCAGATTTGGCTGAACAATATGCTTGAAGTTCCCCTCTCTTCAATAATTTGAGCTTACGTTTGACTGCATATAGGTAATTAGAAGTTTTTCGGCAATGTCCAATCCGTAAACACGTAATGATCACTTTCTCTCTACAGTTTAACGACCTTGAGTATGTTTTTTCATAAACGTCCGGTTCTGCCTCCCTTAGGTCGCTGTCGATGTCATGCCATTGTCTTCGCCACTCCTCATAAGTGTGTTTTTTTATAAAATGCTTGTAGGTCACATAAGCGCATTGGTACTTCATCGATTGCTCTATTTTGAGTAGCTAGACGAGCAGCCTCGTATGCCTTTTCATTCCCAATAATTCCCACATGGCTTGGTACCCACATTATTATCACACTGACTTCTTCGAGTTGAAACGTGATCAACTATACAATAATGTTTACCAGGTCATCTTGTTTAGAATTAAGCCTGATAGCCCCTATGCTGCTTCTTGAATCGGTGCATATGGTAAAATTTCTGTGGCTTGAGATTTTGCAGTACAGAAGTGCTTGTTTTATCCCCACTATTTCAGCCGTGTATATGCCGTTTTCTTGCGATAGGGTTAAACTGTATGTATAGTTTCCATCGACAAATGCACAGCACATTCTGTCACCAGTGTTTGATCCATCGGTATAAATAAACTGGTAGTTGTCATAGGAATTTTGTATTGTCATTAAATCTTGTTTATATACCGAAGGGTGGGTGTTTGTTTTGGTGTCCTTCACAAGATCTTCTTTTAGTACATTCTGCAATTTGACCTTTCCACAGTAACGTTTCATAGAGGACTATTCCCAAAAATCTGACCACGTTTTCTGCTAATAGCACTACTCCCAGGTATGAGATGTAATTTAAGTTACAGTTTCGCGATCTGTAAAAGTGCACAGAGGTTGTTTTGCTAGCGGAGAGGGTGAAACCAATTGATTTAGCTCTATCGTGCACTACATCCACGGCCTTTTGCGCCAAGCTTATTTGATCATCCTCAGGTGGGGTGGAAGTGTAGAGACATAAATCATCTACATATAATTGAATTTTTTCACGTCGGTTTCAGTCAATTTGTTTATTGCTATCGGGAACAATGTTACGCTGTCGATCCTTGAGGAATCCCATTAACCAAAGGTCCGCGAGTTGATTTTATGTTTCCCATTTTTTTCTCTGTTGGATAAAAACTCAGTTATAAGTTTTGCCATATTTCCCTGTATGTTCCATTCAAGTATTGTTTTTAAGGTATTGCAGCTCCATGTGCAATTGTAGGCCTTCTGAATATCGAAAAATACTGCTGTTGTATACCAAACTATCTATGGTACTGCGTCGACGACGGAATCCGAATTGTAGAGGTGATAGTAGCCTGTTGTTTTCTAGGTACAAAACAAGTCTGACATTTACAATTTTTTGGAATATTTTACCCATACAGCAGGTTAATGAGATTGGTCGATAATTCTCTGGCATTTCCTAACATTTGTGCGGTTTTAATATGGGTATTATCGTAGCCACCTTCCATTCCTTTGGATGTTGACCCGACGTCCATAGAAGGTTATATAGACTAAGCAAACTTTTCATCACATCCTCCGGTAGATGTTTAATTAGATGATATGGGATTTTGTCATGTCCAGGTGATGATTTTTTACATGTCATCAACACGGCGTTAAGTTCTTCCATAGAGAATGGAGAGTTGTAAGCAAAGCCTTGGTCGGTTTCGAAATTATTGGGCCTTTCTGTTGTTTTTTAATCTCTGTGAATTCCTGACTGTAGCTGTCATCACTATTGGTCTTACAAAAATGCTTCATAAACGTCTCTACCATCTCGCGAATGTTATTTACAGTTTTACCATTGTAACTTAATTGCGATGGAATAAAGTATGTGTTACAACCCGCAACCGTTTTAATTTTCTTCCATACTTGATCCATGACAGTCTGAGATGTTATAGACGAAACATAATCATTCCAAGTCAATTTTTTTTGTTTTAATATTAACCCCCGTGCCATTGCCCTAAGGCGTTTAAATATAATACAATTTTCTGTTGTGGGGTGTCTCTTAAAGGTATTATACGCTCGCCTTTTCTTTTTTACCACTTCACCAATTTCTTTAGTCCACCAAGGGACGCCTCTTCTTGGGATTCTCTTCATTAGAGGATTACTTTTTCCAGCCGCATTACATATGTTCTCTGTTATTGCCTCCACACAGTCGTTTACATTTGACACTAATTTCATTGGTAGTATTGAATACGAAAAAGCATTCTAATCTGTCCTTTTTAAGTTCCACCGTGGTTCTAGGTTTAGAACAGGTAATGAATTTTTAATTTGAATTAATATCGGTATATGATCCGAAAAAATATCCTCCTCTAACGTTGACCCATTTTAGGTGTGTACCTAATGATGGAGAGCACATTTTTAGGTCTAAATGAGAAAAGCTATCAGATCTAGCTTTCAAATATGTGGGTGATCCGGTATTTAATAAAAAGAGGCTGTTATTATTTATAAAGTCCTCAATTTTACGTACGTTGTTGTTGGATGTTTCAGAACCCCACATATTATTATGTGAATTAAAATCTCCCACTAATAAAATTGGAATGGGTAGTTGACGTATCACATTTTCCAGGTAGATAAATATTGCATATTGTTGCATTAATTGGGTAAGTAATATGTACCGCTAACACTTGTAGATTAGAGCTAATTTTTATTTCTTTCACAGGTATCTCCTGTTTTGTAAAAATGGAAACCCCGCCACATGCTCTGAGACTAGGTGAACCATGTTTATGGAATGATATGTACCTTCTAAGAGAAAAGCTTTGTGCAGGAATCAATCTTGTTTCTTGTAGACACAAACGTATTGGTTCATAGACGATTATGATTTTCTTGATTTCTGTGTAATGCGTTATTAAATTAACTTGTATTATGTTCGCCATTTTTGACAAGTATTATAGGTAACAAATAAATCATCTTCTTAGTATAAAAAATTAATTACTAATACGAAAAATCACAGTTAACCTGATCTAAGTGTCTCGATTACGAGGACCTGTACTTTTATTCTTTGGCCGCCCTTTTTTTTTCTTTTGTTTCTCCACGTCTGTTGACATTCAGCTACCGTCTGATAGTTCTCCAGATATCATAGCCGTATCGGATTACGATACCTGGTCATTTAAAGTCGTTCTTACTTTTTTATCAATCTCAGATTGATCTGTTTCGTATACCTCGGGGGTTTTACTCCTCCTCCTTTTTGGTGTAATTGGTTTTGGAGCTTAGGGTATTTTGAGTATGTTTTGGCGGTTGAACTTTAGACTTAGGGGTTAATTCTTCTATTTAGTATCAGCCAGGTTTCATTGCCATATTGACCTTTTCTCTAACAATAGATCTTATTTCAGGTACTAACGCGGTGACTATTTCTTTAACCTTTATTGTTTCCGTTTCTTTGGCGGAAGTTATTGCCGCATAAGATGCCTTCTGTTCAAGTAAAGGTACTTGTACCTCTCTTTTTGCTTGCAAGTAGGTGACTTTCTTGTCCACTTTTCTTTTTTGAATTGCTACTTCGTTTTTAAACCTTGGGCAGTTTCTCGATCTTGGCATGTGTGGGCCACCATAATTAACACATTTCGGAGGATCTGGGCATGTATCTCTACTATCATGTTCTGGTAATCCGCACGTGCACATTTTTTCTCTGGAGCATGTTAAAGCTGTATGGCCAAACTTTGGCATTAGAAACAGCGCATTGGGTTTAGATAATAGGGGCGTACTGGCAAGCTATAATAGGCTTTAAAGGTGCCAGGTAATTTAGCCTTATTAAAAGTTAATAAGATTGACGACGTTTTTATCAACTGCTCTCCCTTCTTTTTAAATTTTACATCAATGACTGCTTGTGACTCCAAATTTTCGTTTATTTCGTTTTCCGTAGCATAAATCCATACATGTTATCACTCCTTTACTATAATTTAGTGTTTTATGCGATGTTACCTCCACACTAAAACCATTGAAGGTTTTTTGTTTAAGCAATTTTTTAGACTGACTTCTATTTCTACTAATAAGCCATATCTTATCTTACTAATATTATCATCTACGGCCTTTTGGATAACATACGGGCTAACCTTACTTAGAGCATAGTTTTCAACAGGTTTAATAACAATATACTTTGCATAGCATTCGAATCTATTTTCTCGTACTGGGTATACTGTTGATCTACCTCCGGTAACTTTGGAGGTAAAAGGCGGTTGCGAGTCAGTGGAAGCAATCGCAGCAACATTAGACGTCTCGTTATAATTTATTCTCTCTATTGGCTTGTGGTACCATTTGAGTAGGTAGTGCCACCACTAATCCCGCCCGAAGATTGATCAGTAAGACAGTTAATGGGAGTACTAAAACGTTGATTCCCAACAACACCCATTTCTGAGGATGGGTCCCCATTGCGTGAATTTGAACGGCTCATAAAAATCCCACGAGAGTGCCAATAATAGCAGTGCTCCCATACTACGACAAGGCAAAATACTGTGGAGAGGTGCCTCTTTTCCCACAGGCGTTTCAACGTTAGCGAACAGGATTCCCTCAGGCCATGCTTAGGCTTCCCCTCGCGCAATCCCTTCAGCACCTAAAACTGCCAAACGACCTTGCGATTGGGGGATTCTTTGTGGAGGTTACCTTCCTCGCAGTCCAGACGGTGAAGCCAAGACCACCAACCGCTACATGTACAACGTTCCCTAACCACTGGTGCCTCTGAAGTACAGTTCGCGGTTGCCGTATTAGGAGACGGCCAGCGCACAGCTGTCCCCAGCAAGCAGATCCCTGGCTTGCCACAGCCGCATACACTTTTGACGGTGCATGTCCTGGGACGAGTAGAATGAAAAGGAAGAGGTCTCTTAGGTTTAGCTGGGAGCCTGAACAGATCAAGAGTTGGAACAAGAGTGTTCCGACAGGATAGAGTTGAAGTAAGGGTTGTTTATCATCAAATTCATTCGACATTGCTATGTTTCTTAATTTAAAATATAAATAAATCGGAAGCTATCTTATAGGTAATTTTATTGCGAATATGTATTTATTAACAAATTCAATGCATTTTACAAGTTAGTTTGGTATAATCGCAAGTTTTAGATTTACTACTAATTATTGATTTTTCCAATTTTAATTTCATGCGTCCGGTCTACGTCATATATCAATGATTTCTCTTTACTGTTTTTAATTTTATGCATTTTTTCAATATTGATTTTCTAATTATAATTTCCCTATACGTTGTGTGACGTCAGCATAAACATTTAACCAGATATTTCTACATCAAATATCTTATAAGGCGCAATGGTACCGCTTAAGTTTACCACGGCAACACTGCGGAGTTCGAGTCTCGCAGCGAGCAAACAATTTTTTCAGGGTATATACTTCTACCGGAAGTAGACGCATAACGTCTTCACTAGCACCGCCAGATTCGGCGGACGAAGTACCTCTTCAACGACGACGAAGAACGAAGGTGGTTTCTTCAGCAACGGCGAAGAACCGAAAGTAACTTTTCAGGAGCCGCGAAGAACCTATCAGATACCTAAGAAGCCACCTTCCGCATCATCAATGCCTACATGGCCCTTCCCGCACGCGTATTCCAACATCCCAAGATGGCCGCTACGTCTCTCATTGGCTAACATATGGGCCATCCCTCTTGCTCATCTTAACAGGGATGGGGCCCATCCTCGTATGGTCTCACGACACTGCAACTTCGCCCAGACGGAGCCTACCTCTCATCTCTCATTAGTCCTCCAACAGCAAACCCCCGAGGGGGCGGGACTTAAGTGTTCGGTGACGTCCCTGATTGGTGTGACGTTGTGTCCCAGAACTCGCATAGCCTTACTACTGATTACATTGGCAATGAAATAAAACAAAATTGTATTAAACTACTACTGTTTTTATTTCTTTTTCATGACGGATTAGGATTTTACTCCTAATCGGATCTGCTCTCTTCCTGGACTGCGTTGACCATATTTTATTTTAATTGTACCATAGTGGTATCCTTTTATAAATTTGAGTATCTCTACGCCCACCACACGCCCACTTATTTTTATCAGTTACCCTATATTTTTGGAGGATTAGTACCTATGTGCACCCAACAGTTAATTTTGGTACCTATTTTATTGATTGGCGACCCTTCTTTATGAATGGTGTTACTTTTAATAGCTATAATACACTTTTTTTTCTTTTACTCTACTGGGTTTAACACAGTTCAACTGTGGAAATTATTTGGTGGTGGCCACTGTAATTAATTTGTACTTGCCCTACTAAATTTAGACTCGCGTTTATACGACTTAGATTTCATAATGGCTATCGTTTGGGAAATTGATGTTAACCGGTTACAAAAAGCCGAGCTTCAATACGAGTCATCTTCGAGAGGATTTTCGTGCTACATACTTGTAGAAAGGTTACGCAGTTCGTAGTGCATTGTTAGGAATCAAACCCTTGTAACTGTAGAGTATAATATGGCGTGTGATGTTGATCTGTCGGCTATACGTAAAGCTAATGAGCGGATACCCTAGATGAAGTGACTGCGAAAAGTGAACTCCTTCTCTCACTACAAAATTATCGCGCTGAAGTAAAGGCTATACATAGAAAGTGTAAACGTCCCGACATGGTCAGTTTCTCACAAGCACCGTCATCTAGTCCTAAGGTTACACTAATTAGCTCTGCGGAGAGCGAACCTGATCTTTCTTCTCACTCCGACGATTTGGATGTTTTTGCTATTTCAGGCGTTAGCACGTCTACGCCAGTTACTCTCCAGAAGTATTAGGCTGTCGCGAAATTAAATTTATCGTTTTCTAGGGAAAATTCTTCCTCACTTTGCGAATTTTTGACACGGGCGAAAGAATTCGCTTCTGAACTCCTTATGGGCAAGGCGCTATTACTGTATAGATCTTATAAAGAGTCCATAACCTCATGGGGAGACGAAGTAACTTTTTTGAAAGCAGAATTGATTCCTATTAACTATGACGAATGACTGTAGGCTTCTACTGCGAGGCCTTCAGGATTTATGTAGCAACTATACAGGGTTTGTTTCAATGCTTACTTATACCTATTTCTCCTGAACGACAACTTGAGATCGTTTGACGTAACATTTCTTTATTTTATCAAATCTTCTGGATAGTGGATCTTCTTGTACTATACTTGGTGCTGGTGGATGAAACTCCTTACGCCATCTACATATCTCGCTGTTCTTATTCAGTGGCTATTGGTGGTGCCAGATCCCTGGACATGTTCGTCTCCCGATCACGGTGGAAGATAAACCAGTGGTAATTGACGCGTTGGTAGTACCAGAGGTATCTGTCACTCATTTTGTGTATGTTTCTTTGTAGGGCGATTGATTGCGTCCTAGACTTCAGACACAGTGTTTGGTCTTTTGGATCTACTCCATGTAATAACTACAGAACACCTAAACTCTTTCCGAATTATCTCTTGAACAAAATTCACTTCAAGACCTCCTGGATAAAGGTTTTCCTTTGCCCACAGATACTCTCGGCTGTATTTCTCTAACAGAGCATAAAATTATGACTGATGCGGAACCTATCAAACGGCCATATTATCCGTTATCTCCCACACTTCAGGCTATAGTGGATAATCAACTTGACGACATGTTAGCTATGGGTGTTGTAGAACCTTTACATAGCCTTTGGTGGAGTTCAGTTATTCTCGTGTGGAAAAAATACAAATCCTATCGGTTTGGCACAAACTTTCGGAAAGTCAACGTTGTGGTCCACAAGGATGCTTACTCATTTACCTTCCATTACGTCGATCTCAGATCGCTTACGTGACGCTCGCTTCCTATCCAGTTTGGACACATGTTCTGCTTATTGGGAAATAACTTTATCTGAAACTTTGAAACCACTCACTGCTTTACTGTGCCTCATCGAGGTCTATTTCAATTCACTTGAATGCCTTTTTTACTGCTTAACTCTCCAGCTGCTTTCCAACGCTTAATTGATGGAGTCCTCGGTGCTGATCCCGAATCATACTATTTCGGGTACCTAGACGATATTTTGTTACTATTTCTACTTTCGAAAAAGACCTAAATGTAATTACGAGCATTTTTGAACGCTTGCGTAATACAGGTATGACAAGTGCCAGTTTTGTCGTCCAGAACTAAAATACCTAGGTTTTGTGGTAAATAGAGATGGCTCATTGGTGGATCCGTAGAAGGTTGTCGCGATCATTTCTATATCTGTTGCTACCTCCATAACTGAAGTCCGTAGATTACTCTGCATGTGTAGTTGGTATCGGTGCTTCGTACTAAATTTTGCCATGCTTACTGCTCTTTTAAGTGCACTTGCTCGGAAAAACTCTCCTTTCACCTGGTCAAAACAATGTAAAAATTCTTCTAATTTTCTAAAAGAATCTCTCGTATCTGCTCCTATTATTTCGTGTCCTGATTTCTCTTATCCGCTTACTATACAAACGATGCCTCAGATTCCAGTTTAGGTGCTGTTTTGAGTGAAACGACTGCTGCTGGTCAACAAGTTATTAGTTATATTAGTCGCTTTCTGACGAAAGCGGAACGTCAATACTCGACAACTGAAAAAGAGTGCTTAGCGGTCTTATGGCCATAAAAAGTTTCGTCCGTACGTAGAGGCGGCACATTTTTTTGTAGTTACCGATCATCATTCGTTGGTATGGCGAAATAAACCTCAAAATCCTTCTGGTAGACTGGCCGTTGCGCTATTCGTCTTCAACAATACGATTTAGACATAATTCACCGAAAGGGTGAAGAACATGTGGTACCTAATAATGCTCTTTCTCGATCGGTACCTAAACTTGAAACTCTGGTTACTGAACAAACTACTTTTCATATTTCACTACCGATCACGGATTCCTGATATGTTTCGATACGCGATCGGATTAATTCTTCTCCAAAGAAACTTCGTTCCTAGTTTGTCAAAGGTGAACTCTTATTTAAACGTACTAAATCGACTTCTACTTTCGCAGACTTAGGTGACTGGAAGATGGTTGTCCCAAAAAATCAACGGACAGAAATTCTTCGTAAACTACACGATTCTCTTACAGTAGGACATTGTGGGGTGACTAAAACGGTAGCTTGTATCACACTTTATTACTATTGGTCAGCCTTATGGGCGGACTTATCTCAGTACATCCGACGTTGTAAAATGTGTGCTGCATATAACATGGAACAAGGCGTACCACCTGGATTTTTCGCTCATGCTATCGTTCCGATACGCCTGTGGCAAGTACTTTTTGCAGATCTTTCCGCGATCCTTAAAGGGTCGTTTGATACTAGCAGAGTCTGGTTATTTCACTAAATTTCCGTTATTCTTCCCTTTACGCACAGCAATGGCTACTATGTTAGCTCGGATTGTCGAGGAACAAGTATTTTTAATGTTACAATACCTCACACACAATGGGGTACAATTTAGTAGCACAGAATTTACAAATAAATGCCTCGCTATCGTACACCCTGTACACTGCAAAGTAGCATCCGAGATCCAATCCAGCTGAGAGGATTAATCGGGTGCTAAAAACTATGCTATCTTTCCATATCAGACCCAATTAACGTTCTTGGGATGTAAATTTACCAAAATTCGGAAGCGCAATTGGCACAGTTAAACATGAGATAACAGGATACTCTCCGTATTTTGCTTTCTGTGGCCGTGAACGCATACTTTATGGTGACCCCGTTCCTGACAGTCCTATCTTGAATCCTAATGGTAATACATCTCCGACACGCTCCGACCAGTTCTATTACTGGCTTCGTTAGATATCTTGAAATTTATGAAAAGTTCTACATCGCGAAGACAAAATCGCTATAATATCCGCCGTTGACACGTTCGGTATAAAGTGAAGGACTCACTTCAATGCAAAGCTTACGCCGAAGTTCGTCGGTACGCGTCACATCTCTCTAGTAGTGCCTGTTTGGACGTCCGACGTGCAGGACTTTACATGAAGATCTTTGGGCGTTTACCACGAAAATAATCTTAAGCCCCATTTTTCTGCATGCACTAGTTCTTCTTCGACTTCTGCCTCAGAATTCAATGATTCTACTGGGTGTCCCTAAGCGACGTAAACGCCATAAGTAGTTTTGCTGCTTTGAATTTCCTGGTTATATAGTTGGGCCAGTTATTCCTATAGGGAAGGTTACTTAGGGATACACCCACCTCTGTCTTTTTCGTTGCCTCTGCTCATTACTAACATTATTAGCATTATTAATATTATTAACATTATTAACATTATTAACATTATTAACGTTATTAACATTATTAACATTATTAACATTATTAACATTATTAACGTTATCAACGTTATTAACATTATTAACATTATTAACATTATTAACATTATTAACATTATTAACATTATTAACATTATTAACATTATTAACATTATTAACATTATTAACATTATTAACATTATTAGCATTAATAACATTAATAACATTATTAACATTATTAACATTATTAACATTATTAACATTATTAACATTATTAACATTATTAACGTTATTAACGTTATTAACGTTATTAACGTTATTAACGTTATTAACGTTATTAACGTTATTAACGTTATTAACGTTATTAACGTTATTAACGTTATTAACGTTATTAACGTTATTAACGTTATTAACGTTATTAACGTTATTAACATTATTAACATTGTTAACATTGTTAACATTGTTAACATTGTTAATATTATTAACATTATTAACATTATTAACATTATTAACATTATTAACATTATTAACATTATTAACATTATTAACATTAATAACATTATTAACATTATTAACATTATTAACGTTATTAACGTTATTAACGTTATTAACGTTATTAACGTTATTAACGTTATTAACGTTATTAACGTTATTAGCGTTATTAACCTTATTAACATTATTAACATTTTTTTTTTGTGTAAAGGCGTCGACTGCTGAGGTCATTGGCCTATATACTGTGGTGATCAAATCTTCTGAAATAATTCTGCAGTCTTCAGGAATCTAATCACATTTAGTATATGTTGAGACTGATTCAAGATTTCGTCTAACTCTCCCCCCAACTGATAAGACTGTCTCATTTGGTTTAGTCCGGGGCACGTACACAAAATGTGCTGTACAGTAATCTCTGCGCCACAGTTCATACAAGCCGGAGGAGGTTCCCCAAGTAATAAATGGACGTGTGTAGGTTCTGTGTGGCCAATTCTTAACCTGTGGATCTTGACCCTTTCAATTCTACTCAGACGTAGAGGTGGTCTCCAAGGTCTAGTATAGCCCACCGCCTCTCTCAATGCTGACTTAAGATCCTTGTGCCTTACCACCGGAAGATCCACATGCCCCCCCTGGAGGCCCTTTTAGCTGCCTCATCCGTCATCACATTGCCACATATGTTTGCGTGGCCAGGAACCCATACCAGTGTTACCCTTTTCCCAGTTTCTTTAAGATGCTGGTATAAAGCCTGCACTCTTTGGGCGAGTGGATCGCGAGTATAAAGTGCCTTGATATTATGTATGGCACTCAAACTGTCACTTACGATGACAAAGCTGATCCCTGTAACGCTAGTCATGCAAAATAGGACTTTCCACAGGGCATATAGTTCTGCACCAAGTATTGTACACATAGGAGACAGCGTCCATTCATGTGCTACGCCCTCAACGCATATGGCACATCCCACTCCTGATTCCGTACGCGATCCATCTGTGTAGATCACCGTTGAATTGTGGTGTTCGTCCAAAACAGCTCCAAACTCCCTCTGGTAAAACACGTCGGGCGTACTACCTCTACAAAAATTCGCGAGTCGGAGACAGGTCTCCACAACAGGGACCGACCAGGGGGGAACCTCTGCGTGGCCTATCGGTAATACCGGTGGAAAGATTACGTTTAATGTATTTACAAGTTCAAACGCTCTCACCCCGGCTGGTCTTGTAATGGAGGGCCTATCAGTGTACTTTCGCCAGTCTCCAAAGAGAGCTTGATAATTTGGATGGTCTGGTTGGGCACGAATTCCTGCCATATACCCGCAAAGAAGCAAGCCCCGTCTACGAAATAGCGACGAAAATCCTGTTTCTTCATATAGTTTAGCAACAGGGCTCGTAGGAAAGGCGCCTATTGAATATCTAAGGCCCGCATGGTGTAAGGGATCTAATTTCTTTAGGGCAGACATGCGTGCTGAAGCGTAAACCACGCACCCGTAATGTATTTTCGACAGTAAAAGGGACCGATGTATGTTTAGCATGGTATCAGGATCGGCACCCCACCTGGTACCCGCAAGCGCTTTCAGAATGTTGATAATAGATTTGCATAGATCCACGAGCCCATCAATGTGTTGTTTCCAAATTATTAACATTATTAACATTATTAACATTATTAACATTATTAACATTATTAACATTATTAACATTATTAACATTATTAACATTATTAACATTATTAACATTATTAACATTATTAACATTATTAACATTATTAACATTATTAACATTATTAACATTATTAACATTATTAACATTATTAACATTATTAACATTATTAACATTATTAACATTATTAACATTATTAACATTATTCATTATTAATTAACATTATTAACATTATTAACATTATTAACATTATTAACATTATTAACATTATTAACATTATTAACATTATTAACATTATTAACATTATTAACATTATTAACATTATTAACATTATTAACATTATTAACATTATTAACATTATTAACATTATTAACATTATTAACATTATTAACATTATTAACATTATTAACATTATTAACATTATTAACATTATTAACATTATTAACATTATTAACATTATTAACATTATTAACATTATTAACATTATTAACATTATTAACATTATTAACATTATTAACATTATTAACATTATTAACATTATTAACATTATTAACATTATTAACATTATTAACATTATTAACATTATTAACATTAGTGGAGTTGATCGGCCTATTTCCACAGTTTATGCTTTTTGAGCGCGACGTTTCGGAAGCGGACTCTGCTTCCGTCATCAGGCTTAGTCCTGATGAACCTAAATATACAGCGATAATATCATATATACAAGGTACCTCAGACAAAATACGAAGGATAGGCAGCAAATACAAGATACGCACTGCCTTCAAATCGAACAGAACGCTCAGGGGAATACTAACCAAAACCAAACCATACAATGAAGATCAGAATTCCAAGAACTGTGTATACAACCTACCATGCGAATGCGGCAGGGCATACATAGGAGAGAGCAGTAGACCACTCAAAGTGAGAACTCAGGAACACAAGAACAACGTCCGCAAGGGCGAAACAGAAAGATCAAGAATCGCTGAACATGTCTGGAACGAAGACCACCGCATCCAATGGGATAACATACAGATAGTGGCAAAGGACGAGAATACAACTCGTCGGAAACTCAAAGAAGCCACATTCATCGCACTAGCAGAAAATCCAATAAGCCAAGCTAGTGTAGAAATGAAACCCATATGGATTCCAATAATGCGCGAAGAGCTTAAGCGCAATACACCTGCGCAAGAGGTTACGGCGCAACATGCGCAATAAACTTCTGCGCAACCACGAAAATAGTTTAATATATATATATATATATATATATAAGTTCTAACAAATATATATTGGATTACTCAGTGGCTCAGCGGTAAAGGTGTCAGACTAGTAAGTGAAAGGTACCAAGTTCGAATCTGAGAGTAGTCAAGTGCTTGAGAAAAATTAGATATAACAAATGAATTCGACTCAAGTGCGAAAACAGTCCTTCTCAGGACTAAGCCTGATGACGGAAGCAGAGTCCGCTTCCGAAACGTCGCGCTCAAAAAGCATAAACTGTGGAAATAGGCCGATCAACTCCACTAATAGGAAACCACAGTTACAAAACACTTATAATACAGAATTAGTAACTCGGCACGGCCCCGAAGTCAAACAACTTTTCAGAAAGCTTGAAACATCAATGAACAAGCTAGCACTAGAGGAGAACCATCTAACCTTCCTCTGCAAAGCCCGTGATAACAACTCAATACCCACTGGGCTTAACATCAAAACTCCGATACACAGCCGAAAAATATCACTAATCGCAAAGAGAGCTAGCGAAGCGTTAGTCAAAGAACGAATCAAACATCACCGTTTCAGAAAGTACCAGCTCGAACACCAATCCAACGAGATTAGAGAAACCATTCGAAATCGAGTGAACGAGCAAGACTTTGATAGGATAAGTACGGCTACCAGAAGTAAATATTCGAAGACCAAGGCAATTCACAAGGAAATTCAGCAGAATAAACTCGAAAAGCTAATGAAGGAGAAGAAAGAACCTACTAACATCAATCGAAAAAACACTGTCATAAACATCTCTAAACGACAGTTGAACGAAAACGAAATGAAGGTTCTGGATAAAGGCTTGAACTATGCGATAACACCGAGGTATATTCCGAAAGTAGATTTAATAACCGCAGTAGAAGCGACAGCTATGAAATTAGATCCTGAAGAAGCCGAAGAATACAGAAGTAAGGTTAGATCAGTCCTGGATTCATCTAGGCGAATTATACCTAACCTCTTTAACCTAGAAAGGAGAGCGGTCATTTCCTTTAAAAATGACCAAAATTCTCCCGGCAGACATAGGAAAGGCGACTGTAGTAGTGGATATGGACACTTACAACAGTAAGGTCCAAGAACTACTAGACGGGGCGAGTACAAACAAATACCAAAAAACCTCACACCATCAATCGAAAGACAGGCATACCTGACGCTGGCAAAACATAAGGGGGAGTTCTCCGATTACCAGAGAACTAGACTTACCCCACACTACAGCAAACCTCCGCATCTGTACGGCCTACCAAAGATCCACAAGGAAGGAATTCCTCTGAGACCAATTGTGAGCTCGAGAAATTCACCTTGTCACCCATTAGCACACTATCTGCTAGGTATCATCACACCCTTATCGGGAAAAACCGAATCTATGGTCAAGAATACGCAGCACTTTGTGGAAACCATCAGAAACTTCCAACCAAACCACCAAGAAATACTGGTAAGCTTCGACATTGTGAGTCTATTCACAAATGTGCCTACCGATAAGGCACTAACTATCATAAGGGACAAGCTGGAAAAGGATGAAACGTTAGACGAACGCACGCAACTCTCGGTAAACACAATAATGGAACTTCTGACAATATGCATTAGAACTACATATTTCCAGGTAGAAGACAAATTCTACTAACAAGAGTTTGGGATGGCTATGGGTTCCCCACTATCACCCATAGTGAGCAATATTATATATATATATATATATATATATATATATATATATATATATATATATATATATATATATATATATATATGGAAGACTTTGAAGACCAAGCGATATCCGAATTCACAGAGAAACCAAGGATATGGCTTAGATACGTGGACGATACCTTCGTAGTTTGGCAACACGGCAAGCATAAGCTAGATGAATTCCTAGATCATCTAAATAGCCGCGCACCCACCATCAAATTCACAATGGAATTGAGTCGGAATAAAACTGCCATTCCTGGATGTACTTGTACACAGGAATGACAACACTTTCACGACAAGTGTATACAGGAAGCCTAACCACACGGGAGGTAACTACACTACAACTCCAATCACCACAAAAACGTGAAGTTAGGCGTAGCAAAATGCTTGTACGATAGAGCAAAACAATATGCTCAAAACAAGAGGACCTGAACAGAGAAAAGAAAATATCGCTAGAACACTTAAAGAAAATGGCTACCCGATCTAACACCTAACCTTAACAGGAAAGGGTAACCGAAAAAGAAGAACCTAAATATACAGCGATAATACCATGTATACAAGGTACCTCAGACAAAATACGAAGGATAGGCAGCAAATACAAGATACGCACTACCTTCAAATCGACCAGAACGCTCAGGGGAATACTAACCAAAACCAAACCATACAATGAAGATCAGAATTCCAAGAACTGTGTATACAACCTACCATGCGAATGCGGCAGGGCATACATAGGAGAGAGCAGTAGACCACTCAAAGTGAGAACTCAGGAACACAAGAACAACGTCCGCAAGGGCGAAACAGAAAGATTAAGAATCGCTGAACATGTCTCGAACGAAGACTACCGCATCCAATGGGATAACATACAGATAGTGGCAAAGGACGAGAATACAACTCGTCGGAAACTCAAAGAAGCCACATTCATCGCATTAGCAGAAAATCCAATAAGCCAAGCTAGTGTAGAAATGAAACCCATATGGATTCCAATAATGCGCGAAGAGCTTAAGCGCAATACACCTGCGCAAGAGGTTACGGCGCAACATGCGCAATAAACTTCTGCGCAACCACGAAAATAGTTTAATATATATATATATATATATAAGTTCTAACAAATATATATTGGATTACTCAGTGGCTCAGCGGTAAAGGTGTCAGACTAGTAAGTGAAAGGTACCAAGTTCGAATCTGAGAGTAGTCAAGTGCTTGAGAAAAATTAGATATAACATATGAATTCGACTCAAGTGCGAAAACAGTCCTTCTCAGGACTAAGCCTGATGACGGAAGCAGAGTCCGCTTCCGAAACGTCGCGATCAAAAAGCATAAACTGTGGAAATAGGCCGATCAACTCCACTAATAGGAAACCACAGTTACAAAACACTTATAATACAGAATTATTAACATTATTAACATTATTAACATTATTAACATTATTAACATTATTAACATTATTAACATTATTAACATTATTAACATTATTAACATTATTAACATTATTAACATTATTAACATTATTAACATTATTAACATTATTAACATTATTAACATTATTAACATTATTAACATTATTAACATTATTAACATTATTAACATTATTAACATTATTAACATTATTAACATTATTAACATTATTCACATTATTAGCATATTTAGTTTGTAGTTTTTTCAAATGACTAAAAAAATGTTTCAAAACTGCAGAATTACAAATTCGTTTAGCTGGATCCATCAACGATTTATTTGCAACAATTTCTTGATGGTTATGATGGTTTGATAGTTTATGCAAATACCTACCAACTCGTGTAGGCTTCTGATAAACTTAAAAAAAAGGAAAATTATTCCATTAGTGTTCTTCATAATATATTGAATGTTTGGATGACTACTATTTACAAAATTTAAAACTCCTTTAATGCTTTTTTTTCGCGTCTCCAAATGACAAAAGTATCTCTGTCACAGACTAAATGTCCTCAACGTGCATATTGTGGACCCGATTTTCTCAAATTTTTACTTTTATGAATTAACCATAATAGGACTAAGAAGATCCTTATTGTTACATCAACAAGTTGTTTCTAAAATGTATCATTCCTCTAGCAGTACGACAGTTGTGGAAAAGAATTGTTACATATTAATCGCGTAAATTCGTATTTTTTGGTGTTAAAATAAATTGAATCTTAGAAATCAACTTAAATTAATATACGTTGATTAAAAAATCAAGAAAGTTTAGTTACATCATTAATCACCTAACAATTATTACTAGAGATAAGATTTCTAATAAAATTGATATAGTAAATTATCAGTGAACTTTCGCTTCAAATTGTAATTGATAAATTATTCGGTTTATACTATAAAATTACTATTGGACCAGATCTTAAATCACTAAATTAGTATTATAAAATTTTCTACTCTTCTTCTAATTACATAACTTAATAAATTTTCACTTTTTTATATATAAAAGGTAACGCTTCACAACACAGTAGAATTCTAAACATGGATCAAACAGGTGGTACTCAGCATACCTGTTTTATGCGTAATTCAATCCAATAAATCAAAACGTGTTAATACATTTATAACGGTTGGTCAATATACATAACAGGAGCATTTCACTCCGTCTTTGGACTAATATGAAAGTTTTAATTATTGAAAATGAAGCTGAAAGTGTTCTGCTAGGTTCGTGACGGAATTTAAGCAAATGTATCATTATGTACACAATTTTATTAATAATGTGCTGATTATAATTCGTACAAAATTAATAACTAGCAAAACTCGTAAACAATACACTCATTTATTAAGATCTACTCATTTGAGTACTATCCGCAAAAATATTACATAAGGAAAGGACATATGTACACGTCTAGGCTACATATAAATACATACATTTTTAGATAATGGAAACAACAATAATTATATATTTGGTAATTTGAATTATCTTAAGGCACATATTAATTGTTCGAAAATAAGAGACAATGGCTAAATCATATCTTTGCAAACAAGGACGTTTATAACGGATAATCTATAATCAACCTTGTAAATAAAGAAAAGAGCAATATCATGTTATATTTGCGGTTAACGGTATAAAATATTCAGAATAATGTGGAATGTATATTTTAAAAAGTGAAACGAAATTGTTGACACACCAAATATATCTAGTAATTTATCAAAAACTGTTGTTTTTACTTAAATTTTATTACATAAATTGGGTGTGATCTGTTTATTATCAAAACACGATCACATTCACTATCAGCAATTCGTTAGGTTCTCCTTAAGTCAACTAATTTCGCTTTTCTTCCGCTTCACTCAATGTTCTATCGCATAAATCACAAATTATAACACTAAAATTGAAAATTTTGTCCTTGTAAAAATGCCTCAATCGGATTTCCACCTACAAATGCTTGAGGATGTTGGAAGGATGATGGTTGTATGTAGTAAAACTGCTGTTGTTGAGGTCGAGCAGTTGGCGGTGCTTGCTGTATTCTACTTTGCACCGATTGCTGCGCTTGTTGTGCCCTTGCACGTTGTTGTTGTGCAAATAATTGAGCGGAATTTTGAAATTGCTGCTCAGCTTGTTGTTGTTGGTAGATCATTTGGGTAGGTTGCGGTCTTAATGCTCTATATAAGGGGCTTTGCTGTTGTAGTTGTTGAATATTGAGTAATTGAGGTTGAGGTTGATGTACGTAAGGTTGTATTCTGTGACTTAGAGTAAATTCTCCTTCAGTTTGTGGTAAGGTCTGATACAATTGAGTATTGTACAAACCTGAAGAGGGATCAAATATCAATTCCGATGAATAAATAGGTGATGAAGTAGCCGTAGGCGTTGGTGTTGCCGAAGTTTTAACAGTTTTAGGGGTTATTCTCGTTAATGGTAACGAAGTTGGTGTCGGAGATACGTGATTATCTTGGAAGCGTTGGAATTCAGATTCGAAGTCAATTCCACCTCGTGTAACCGATAATGGAACTGAGGTTGGTGTAGGATGAAAGAATGATGGTCGTGGAGTGGCCGATAGATCCTTAGTGTACTGTAATACAGGTCTTGGGGTTACTGCCACTTGTAATTGTGGTCTATAAGTTGTTGCTGGTAACTCAGATCGTGAGGTAGCTGCAGTTACTGGTCTTGGTGTAATGTTAATGGGCGTTACACTTTGTTTGTAAATTACAGATGCTGGCGTTGTTGAAGGTGAACCTCGTGAACGTTGGTAAGTTGAAATTTCGTCTTCGGTATCGATTACGTGTTGTTGGAATAATTGAGGACGTGCTATAAATTGTGTACGTACAGGCTGAAATATGTGAAAATTAGATTTAGTACTGCTATAAAAAATGAACTTACTTCTATAGGTTGCGATCTTAGTACTTGCTCAGGCGCAGGTTCTTCGTCTTCTTGCTGATTGTAAGTGTTCTGGAAAAGTGTGACCGCTGGTTTTGGAGCGGGTGCAATTGGTCTTACAGGGCGAATTGGTTTACTGGGGTAATTAGCTGGTACATTTTCAGGTTCATTACTTTCTTCTTCCGGTAACTCGTCTTCTTCTTTAGGCGCGTTTGGATCACACGGATTACCAGAGACATATGTAAACTCTCGTTTGTTACCATCAGGGTCAACATATCCATACTTTCCTCTCACAACACAATCAGTCCCTCTAGTTTCTTCCTTAAAGCTGCCATCAGCTGCTTCGTAACCAAACGTAAATGATCCGTCATCATTTACTTTATTATAATTCCTAATCGTTTGAACTGGTGGAGGTTTAGCCTGTTCTTTCGCTCGATTCGATTTTAATTGAGGAGCAGCGACTCTTCCCTGTGGAATGTAGTTACTCGGAGAATTTCTGGAAGATCCAGCTGCCGCTGCTTGCCCAAAAAGGCCATTGAATTGATCGGGTGATGAAACATAAAGAACCCTAGAATCACCACCATCTCTCGCTTCTGCCGTATAATATTCCACTGTTTCTTCTTCCTGCTCTTGAGATGCGGGATTAACACGCACTTTCCGCGCTTCAGAACTGCACGCAAAAACTAATGCGATTGTAATAAGCAACCACACCTAAAAAGAAAAATAACATTAGGTAATTAAGCAACATGTTCTTAAAATAGAAAATGTAAAACTACTGTACTGTACAATTAAAGCATTTTTGTTATGAAATGTTTGTTACGGTGTATACGTTTTGTAATAAGTTTCGTGCTCTGTATATTAATATTTGTTTATTTAATATTTCGGCCGTTAATAATCCTTCACGAAATGAAGCATTCTCAAATACAAACAAATGAGTAAGTAGGTAATGTTAATAATAGTGAAGATATAAATAGAAAGTGTATTTAATAAAATATCTGTCAACCAATTTTTAATGATAATGTCACACACACTATGGTTTAAGAACAATAATAATTAGTATTTGTACCATAATAATGTTTGGTACAAAAATTATAGTATATCTTTGATTATTGTAATTTATTTTACTGTTTTTGTTACAAAATGTACCACCTATGTACTTCAAATTTCAGTATCCAGGTATTCGCTGGTAATTGAGATTTTGAATAGTTTTTCAAAATGGTTACGAAAATCTTGCTCATATGTTTATACGGGGCGTTTTTAGTCTCTTTTACAACATCATCTATGTGGAAATAATGCTCATGATGTTCAAGGAAAGGGTGAGGTTTGCCTTGATCTAATGCAAGAACGACTTGTTTACATTCAAAATACGCTTGTAAGCACTTAAGACGTATTATATCTATTTCAATGGTGTTGTACAATCCATTCTATTTGTTACACGCGATTTAATACGTTTATTGTCTGCTACGAACCAGAAACTATGAACAAAAATGGGTAGTCTTACTTCATTAGGAAAGTGTTATTTGGACAAAGTAGTTTGGAAGCGCCTAAAATATATATTTTATTGATCTTGTTATAATTAGTAACCTTGTCCGTGACATTGGGCGAGCGACGTTAAGATTTAGAAAGGCCATTGAGAGAAAGGATTTGGTTAAATAACAGTGTGTTTTGATTACTTGATTGACTCAGAAATTGATCAGGGTTGGGCTTTCTTCATTGTTACAAATATTTTGCAAATTTTGAAATTTATTACCCCGTTATAAATTCAATATTGCCGTAAAGTTCCGCATATACCAATTACATGTAGGTAACATAGTATTATATTTTTGGCGTCCTTTAAGAGAGGATAAACAAGATCGGAAGTCGTAAAAATTTAATTTAACTGCATAATTAACACATCTTGGTTTTATATTCAGATTAATTGTATTTACTTCCGCAATCGAATATGAGATCTTAAAATGATATAAATTGAATTAGAACAAATCTTGTAGAATCAAAAGTTCGTGGATCACCAGTTCAAAAATGTTTCACTACGTAAACCTATCAAGCATAGGCCTAATATATGTAAAGAAACCGTTAGTGAAAATAAAGCCGGCTAGAACACCAAGACGGATTAGTAATAGTTGGGTTTCATTTTGTTAATGTGTTTACTTGTACCTTGGGTTATAATGTATCTAATGCAAAATAATTAATGCAATTCTTCCATTATGTCTGAAGATGCCAAATGGAATTGCGAAACGTAACAAAGCGTTTAATTATCAAAGGGATTCCAACTTACCTACAGGGCGTACAGAATCCAAGCTCCCATTAGAAGTTTATGGCGTATTAATATATAGTTTTAAAATCTTGGATTTTTATTCATTCGACTTCGGGCGATTCAACTAAAGTATTTTCAATCTTATTGAACATGTGGTCATAATTTCTTTATTTTTAATGGAACACCTTACACATTTTTAAATCTTGAAATCACTTCCTTATACTTAGCTTTAACTGTTTTTGAATTATTCCATTTTTTTTCAAAAAATGTTTCTGCAATGTCGCAATTTAAACCAAATATGATTACTATGAAGTTCCAGAAATATTTTGCACAAATAATGTTCAGAAGGTGTACAGTTCCATCTTTTAAAAATTCAACACGGCGTTCAAACTTATGGGTGGAAGAGTACAAAAATAAAATTAAAAAATCTCGAATGTTTTAAATAGCAATTAGTATTTTTGTGCTTATGTTTAACACAAATCTATACGTTTCGATAACACTTACAATTATCGTCCTCAGTAGTACACCATGGTAAAACCACGAGTTTCATCATTATGCCAACACCGGAAATTTAATATAGCGTTTACTATATTAAAATCGATAACTTCCTTAATTTCCGAAGAAGGTGAAGCAAGCTACCCCGCAAAGCTAAGACAACCGATTCAGCTAAAGAATGCATGGGTCTCTACAAACACAGCAGCAGCTTTATGTCATGGGTCAATAGTCATCCATGAAGAAAATGTATCGTCGTCAGTCATAGACACGGAAATAGTATCAGAATATCAATTTGTGACAAATTCAAGCGATTTATTGGGAAACGGCGTCATTTTGGAGAGTATTCCAGTGGTTGACTGCGTTGATGATTTACAAATTGTTCAGCGCTGTGAAATTGAAGTAAGTGATAATACTCCTACTTCTAAAAACAGCCATACAGTTATACCTACGACTACGGAAGACAGGTATGATTTTTTGGATACTACAACATATACTAACGAAAATGATTTAAATGTAACAAATATCATATTACCCACCGCTCTAGAAAAGCGAGGTAGACCTAACCGTTGCAATAACACTGTAACTAACTGAATTTGAATTACAAAAAAAAAATAATAATAAATTAGAATGAAGGAAGACATGAAATGTACAATAACTAGGTGTAATCTGTTCACATGTTGTTTACCACTTAACTAGAAAAGTTTCATATATTTATGTGTTTGATGGTAATATACATACACCTACCTAAATAAGAAATATCTGTCACTTACCGTCCTAATGTCTGCCAAGAATATGATTATAACCCCGGTGAAAAAGTCCTGCTACAAACCAAGCCGCCTTCCGGCGGAAATGGGGGTATTTTAAGGGATTCCGCCGCTTTTACAGAGTCCAAAATAAATAACAGCGGAATTCTTAGTTGCAGTTCGGTACATTCGCCTTTCGACGGAATTTATCATTCGTTGTCATCGACAATAACTCAGGCGTACATCTAGCCAAACTGTTTATCAATTGAAGGATTTTTGAGATTAGATTGCGATTAACTTCCAGTTCGACAGGAAAGATGTGCTCTTGGAAATTTTAAGTGAAACACGCAGTATATTCTATTCATATTTGAATTCTATTCCTTCTAAGTTATTTTTGTGTCTATCCTTGTAGTATGTCTATTTGACATTGACGAAAATGATAAATTCTAGAATGGAATACTCGGAAATTATTCAAATTTGCTGCCATAATATGATTTTTGGGAAAATTCATATTCTAAAGATGATGAACGACTTAGAAACCTAGTGAAAGACACAAAAATAACGCGCGGATCGGAGTGTGGATCGGACCGCTTTTTGGTGGTACCGAGAGTGTTTAGGGCAAAAGTAGATCTGGAGAAGGAATGGAAACGTAGTGCAAACGTCCAGACAAACAAGAGAATGAAATATGCAGATACTGTGAGTAAAGAGTTAAATGTGAATGAAACAGTGTGGAACGAACAAATAAAAGACACTGATGTTGAAAGTGTATGGATAAGCTTGAAAAACTGTGTTGTCAATTGTGCCGTGCGGATATGTGGAAGAGCGACTGTAGGTAGACAGAAAAATGCGCTTGGTGGAATGAATCGGTAAAAAAAGCAGTATGTAAGAAAAAAGATGTGTACATGGCAATGATTCCGGCAAAAAACGAGGCTGAGAAAAAGCGATTGTATGAGGTGTACATAATAAGAAACAAATCATAATAATAATAATCATAATAATAATAATAACTTTATTAGATCATAGAACCATGACAACACGGTATTGACCAAGTCAATCCAAAAATACATCCCAACTAGTAGTGACCAATTTAGCTTAAAATTTAATAGCAAGCTACGGCACAGGAGGTTCCGGATGAGATTGTAAAACTTAAGAATACGGCAGTACAACATAATAAGTAATGTGCAGTTCGGATTTCGGGAGAATTTAGGCATTTAGAATGCTACTTTTTACTCCGTTCAATCACTTCATGAAAGTCTGAAAATGGGCCTGAAAACTGCTAGAGTTTTTTTGACCTTAGCTGTGCTTTCGACACCGTCAATCCTGTATTTGTGATAAATAAACTTAATACTCTCGGAATTAGAGGTGTAATGTCACATTGGATACAATCTTATTTATCTAACAGAACACTTATTGTTAATGCAAATGGAGCTCAGTCAAAGGAAAATGAAATTAAATTAGGTGTCCCCAAGGCTCTGTGCTAGGACCGCTAATATTTATCTTATTGGTTAACGACCTGACACAACATATTTCAGCTGAGCATATTATAATGTACGCTGACGATACATCAATGATGATCTCGGCAAAGAATCAAGCAGAATTAACGGTTCGGATACATAATATTGCAAGTGATTTTGGAAGGTGGTGTTCACGGAATCATCTTTTCATAATCTCTCTAAGGCGTCTTTCTTGTGTATACTTCTCAACTAAGGAAGTATTAAATCACTCTTGTGTTACTCAAATAAACAGTTTAAATGCGCATCAATAGTGTTTGTTATGCAATAAATAGACTTAAATCGATAATAAGTATTGAATCTCTGATAAATGCGTACTATGCATTAGCGAACTCATTTATAAGCTAATATATAATATATTTAAGCTATATATATATTGTTTCATGGGGACATGTGTTTATATCACAAAACAGACTAATTAGAATAATTAAAAATTATTATTAATTTTATTAAATACATAAATAAAAAGTTTACCTCGAGTAGGATTTGAACCTACGACCTGTACTTTGCTAGAGTACCGCGCTAACCAACTGCGCCACCAAGGTTCAAGCCCCAATCGATGCGCGGTACTCTAGCAAAGTACAGGTCGTAGGTTCAAATCCTACTCGAGGTAAACTTTTAATTTATGTATTTAATAAAATTAATAATAATTTTTAATTACATATTTACATTTGAACTTATTCGTTCATAACAAAAACTTATAATAATTAGAATAATGTTTAATATACCACCTAAAAGTTCTTGTCGTCCTTTTTTCATCAAACATGGATTATTAACGTTGTCTATATATATATATATATATATATATATAATTGTGTTAAATATATGTTAAACAAAATTTGCTTATGTTTAATGACAATTCAAACAATCAGCACCAAATTCGCCACAACAGCAGCATTTTAAGAAAGGTCGCTAGCTTATGCATCCATTAAATTCTTTAATAAATTACCTAGTCATATTAAAAGCATCTGTAATTGTAACAAATTTAAAAATGAACCAAAACTGCATCTTATTAATATGGCTACTTACAATATTGCAGAATTTTCTTAAGCATTCATATGTATACATTTGTGTTTCGAATTCTTTGTTATATGCTGTAATCAAGTTTTAGCTTTTATGTTACTTACATATTTTTTTTGCTATACTTGACGAGCATTCTGTAGATACAGGTTTGTATGCGTAATAAATTATTATTATTATTATTATTATTTTTTTTTTTTTTTATTATTTTTCCGCAGCATCGATTACTGAGATCATTAGCTGCATATGTCTTTATAATCTATCATATCATGGTAAAGATACCAGTGTGTTTTAAAAACTTGATTACGTTTCTTAGGTTGTCTTCCTCCGTGTTGCATAGGTCTAATGAGTTTATGTTATATTCCCGTCTTAGTTTGGCGTATTTCGTACAGTGAAGGATTGTGTGTTCTACTGTCAATTTTTCTCGGCACTCGGTACAAATTGGTGGTAGGCCTTGAAGCAAATGTTCTGAAGAAAATTTTGTGTGTCCTATTCTGATTCTCGTGATAGCCACTGTTTCTTTTCGGGTTAGACTAGATGGGAGTTTTGTCGGGAGCGTATTTGGTTTAAATTTTTTTAACTTGTGCTCGGTGTTTAGCCGCTCTTCTTGCCATTGTTTGTTTATTATAGGGTTGACATTCAGCTGCGCGTCTTTGTAGCTAATCGGTATATCGCTAATTTCATTGGTTTTGACTATGTCTTTAACCGCGTTATCTGCCATTTCATTACCTTCGATTCCTGTGTGTAAGGGTACCCAAACAAATATAATATTTTTCCCCCGAGTGGTTACGTGGTGTATAGTTGCTAGAATTTGTGTTACCAGAGGTTCCAAGGAATACTTGTTTTGTATCTTTTTTAAAGCAACTAGCGAGTCCGAGCATATTATGAGGTTTTTTTTTTGTGTTGTGTATTCCGAGTAGCTTAATCCCTGCCATAGTGCATACAGCTCGGCGGTTGCGATATTGCACCAATTATGCATTCTCCAGGTATGCCGTTCTTCGTTAACCGCTATGGTACTGCCAACGCCTTGTCTGCTTTCAGATTCGCCAGTGTATATTATTATTTTGTCTTCGTAACTCGATAGTATTTCCTGTAATCTCTGTCTTGTTTGGTTTTTAGCGAATGTTGCTATTAAGTTGCCCTTGTATGCGGCAGAAAGCAATTGCCAAGGTGCTATCCCACAAACTTCTATATTATATACAGGAGGTATATCGATTTCTAACTTTTGAGTAAGTTCTGTTTGTCTAGCAGTGTAGTAGTGAGAGGACGTGTTATAGTAGGTCTGTCTTGGAAACACAGATGAGACTCTTTGTTGTGGAAAATGTCATGATGGTCTGGTATTGCCAATAATTTAATACTGTAGTTCAGTATTTTCTGCTGGCGTCCATATTTTAATGGTGGTAGTCCTGCCTCGCAGTATACTGATACGTGTGGGCTGGTTTGGAACGTCCCTATAGATAACCTTAAACATGTCGCATGTATAGAATCCAGGGAACTTAATGTGCTCTTGCGGGCCTGTTAGAGGTTCTGTTCGATATCTTCTACATCATCCGATGCGTATATAATGGCGAGGTCGTCTACATACCAACAACTTTTTATTTCTTTTTCGATGTTTGCGGTTATAGAGTTTACAGCTACAGCAAATAACGTGACGCTTAATACTGATCCCTGTGGGATTCCGTTTTCTAGTATCATGGTATCAGAGAACTCAGTGCCAACCCTTACCTTAAACTTGCGTTCCTTTAGGAAGTTTTGAATAAACTTAAAGGGGTTGCCTTTTATTCCCCATTTATGTAATTGTCGTGATATACCATACCTCCATGTGACGTCATAAGCTTTTTGTAAATAAAAAAAAATTGCTCCCGCGTGGGAACGGTTTGCGAAAGCAGTTTGGATGTAATGTTCGATCTGGGCCAAGTTGTCAGTTGTAGATCTGAATTTTCTGCAACCCATTTGGTTGTTGGATAATAACTTATTTGGCCTTTTGTACGTTTTACTGCTACTTTTCTTTATTATTAAATTCTGTTATACAGATTAGTCTGTTTAAGAAATTCAATTACTTTTAATACGCATTCTTTACTGTCTTTCAGTATGTCTTCTATCCTGTCCGGAAAACCTAATTGCTCCCTAACTTGATTATACAACGGACAGTGTATGAAAATGTGGTTAATCGTTAGTGCTACTTTGCATATTCTGCAAATCGTTTGACTAGTTCTGCCTAGTAAATGGGAATGGGTTATATTAGTATGCCCTATTCTTATTCTTGTAATTATTACTTCTTCTTTCCTTGGTAAATGATAATTGGTTTTCCTTGGAGTTGTGTAATTTTTTAGTTTATAAAGTTTCTGGTTTGACCGGTTCCATGTATCGTTCCACTGTCGCATGTTTTCACTTTTGGTGTAGTTTCGCACATCGCTTGGTGTTAAATATGTATTGTCAATGGTGTCTTTATTTGTTGCCTCTCCTGCAGCAATATCGGCGTTTACATTTCCGCGTATTCCGATGTGCCCTGGTATCCACACAAATAATATATGTTTGTTACTCCTGGTGAAAGAGTCTAATTGGGTATAAATATTATTAATCATATGATTGATTTTTCCATTTTGTATGGTTTGTAAGGAGCTTATGGAATCGCTGCATATTATGAACTTCGACTCTTTGTGTTTGTCACAAAAAAGGAGAGCTTGCCATATAGCGTGCAATTCAGCTGTATACACGCTCGCTTTATTATGGTGTGACCAACTGTAGGATTGCTGCTCTACGAAGATAGCACTTCCCGTTCCTGAAAAAGTTTTCGATCCATCGGTAAAGATTGATATGTGTTCTTTATATTGAAATAATAGTTTTCGGAATTGAATCCGATACAGTGCAGGTAACGAATTGTTTTTTTTTGGACTCTGTTAGTTTAGTTATTAGTATTACTTCAGGTATTCTCCATGGCGGAACTTCGTGGGTGCTTTCCATTACTGGTGGTATTTCCGTCTCCATTGTGTTTAAGACTTCTCTTACTCTTACTATTGCGGGTTTACTACTCGTTTTTCTTAACCTAAAGTCTTCTATGATTTCATTGTCTTCCCATATTGTATAGTTTAGTTGCTTTGGTGTTGACATAATACGTATCCAGTAATTGCAGAGCAAGATTTGTCTGCGTATACTTAACGAAGGAATTCCGGCGTCGACCAAAATTGACATCAGTGGGCTCGTCCTAAATGCACCTGTAGCCATTCTTATGCCAGTTGTGTGTATAGCATCTAGCAATTTTAACGTAGAGGGCCTGGCCGATGAATATACTACACATGCGTAATCTATAGCAGACAATACAAAAGCTTTATATAATTGAAGAAGCACCTGCCTTTCTGCCCCCCAATTTATGCTACTTATGCATCTTATTAAATTTAGCCTCCTTTTGCACTTTGAAGATAGATTAATTATGTGCTTCTTAAAATACAACTTGTTATCAAACGAGACACCAAGTAACCTTATATCTTCTACTGTTGGCAATAGCGCTCCATCTAGGTATAAATTAGGTTCTCTATGTTCCGTTCGCAGCCTGCAGAAATGTATTACTGAGGTTTTGCTTTCGGAGAACCTCAAACCTTTATTTGCGGCATACTTTGTAATGTCGTCAATCGCTATCTGGAGTTGTTTCTCTACATTTTCGATTGAACTTTCTTCATAAAGAATAATTAAGTCGTCCACGTATATACACTTATTTATTGGCGGTTTAATTGCTGATAACATTTGATTAATGCCTATTAAGAATAGGGTGCAGCTAAGGACCGACCCCTGTGGTATACCATTACTCTGGACATGTATACTTGATGTTTCAGTTCCTACTCGCACCACAAAACTGCGGAATGACAAAAAGCTTTTAATAATTTGTGGAAGGTTACCTTTAAAGTTCCATTCGTGCATTTGTTTAATTATACTGTACCGCCACATTAGCTCGCACGCTTTGTGCAGATCAAAACTGACTGCCACCATATGCCTTCGTTTTATAAAGCTGTGAAGTATGTGGTTCCCAGGTATACCAGTTCATCTGTAATACTGTGAGACTTTCGAAACCCTGTTTGGTATGTAGATATCAGTTGTTTGCTTTCCAGCAACCACATCAACCTCCGGTTTATCATTTTTTCCAAGGTCTTGCTTAGGCAACATGTAAGAGATATAGGTCGATAATTTATTGCATCGGTGTTGTCTTTTCCGGGTTTAGCTACGGGGATTATGACCGAGTGTTGCCATTGTACGGGATAGGTACCTTGTGTATATATGTCATTATAAATACCTAACAGTTGTTCTTTTTGTGTTACAGGTAGGTTTCTAAACATCGCGTATACGACTTTATCTGGACCAGGAGCAGTGTCTTTGGTATTTTTTAGAGCTTTATTTAATTCATTGGCAGTGAATGGGTTATTGTAGTCTAGCTTCATATCAGTGGTGAAGCTAATATCCCTTTCTTGTTCTTGTTTTATTTTTTGGAAGGCCTCACTGTAATTTTCGGGGCTGCCATTCCTCTCAAATTGAGTAGCCATAGCTTCTGCAATATCAGCATTTTCTGTTAATCTGATACTGTTTGCTATTAGTAGTGGCGAAATGTCTTTAGTTCGTTTACCAGCTACTGCTTTAGCTTTTCGCAATATTTCACTGCTACAAGTTTGTGCATTGAACTTGGTAACATATTCCTGCCAGGATTTCCTTTTTGCCTTTAAAATTACTCTACGTGTTTTGGCTCTTGATCTTTTGAAAGCTATAAGGTTTTCTGTTGTAGGTTTATGCTTGAAAGTATTAAGTAATTTTCGTTTTTCTTTTATTGAGTCTTTAACTTCGTTGGACCACCATGGAACACTATTCGCTTTTATTTTTCCACTTGTTTCTGGAATTGAGTATGATGCCGCATCAATTATACTTTGTGTGAAAGAATTCACTTTTTCTTCAATGCTTAGATTTTCATTTAGATGGATATTATCCAGGATTTGTGAATATCTTTCCCAATCTGCTTTTTTAATTTTTCATGTTTTTGCTATAGTACGTATTTGTTTTTCTATTTGAGTTGAAACGAAAATGGGACAGTAGTCGCTCCCATAATAGTCACGATGGGTTTCCCATTCTAACTTTAACGCCATTGCTTCTGAACTTAGTGCTAGGTCTATAGCAGTAAATTTTTTGGTTTTGGTATTTAAGTGTGTAGGTGTCCCTATGTTTAATACTACTAAATTGTTGTTTTCCATAAACCTTTCTATTATTCTGCCTCTCGTGTCAATAGAATTAGATCCCCACATAGGGGAGTGCGCGTTAAAATCTCCTACTATTATGTAAGGCTTTGGCATCTGATCAATCACGTTTTCTAACTCTTGCAATGTCCAGTTATATATTGGTGGTAAATAAATATTACAAATTGCTACTTTTATTGGGTACTGGACTTCAATGGCTACTACTTGCAGATTGGTCTGCAGCTTAAGTGGTCTATGTGGTATATTATTTTTAATGTAGGTAACGACTCCACCACTTGCTCTAGTATTAGTCAGGTAGTTTTGTTGTAATCAGTATATCCCCTAAAGTGTATATCCTCCTTTAAATGGCTTTCCTGGATACAAATGCAAAAAGGCTCGTATTCACTCATAATCATCTTAATTTGACAATAATGAGCCTTGAGACCATTACAGTTCCATTGTAATATGTTTTCCAACTTATTCATAATGTTATGTTTATTTGATTGTACTGTGGCCATTTTGTTGAAATGTTTGTTTTTAGTATTAATATTAATGGAACTAATTGCTTTAGAGGTTTGAACCGTATTGAAATAATAAATAAATAAATAAATAGACATTATTATTATTATTATTATTATTATTATTATTGTTATTATTATTTATTTATTTATTTATTTTTTATTCGGCTCTCTCAAGGATGTGCGTCTGCAGCTAAGGCAATTGGCACATCTTTATTGTTACTTTTCTTTCCTTACACTTTGGTAAGTATTCATCACCTCAGTTTTGATTTGCGCCTATGCCTAAAGATGTTGGTATACATTTATTCCTTTAATATATTCTATCACCATTTTTAATTTGTCCTTTTGGTTTAGATCTTGTACAGTTCTTACGTTGTAGATTTCTCGGTACTGGTTTAAGTTGGGACATTCTTCAATAATATGTACTGTTAAAGCAGCATTACATTGGGCACATCGATTTTGTCTTTCCCCCGTTAGAAGATGACTGTGGGTTAGTCGTGTATGTCCGATTCTCAGTCGCGTAATAATGACCTCATCTTTGCGTGGTATATCTGTTTTTATTATTATTATTAGTATTATTATTATTATTAGTATTATTATTATTAATACCTGTAAACTACATAGATTAACATAAATTGAATATGTGGAGCACTAATGTTTGACTAGAAATTTAGATAAGGAACATTGCAAATTCATTGGGGGTGTAAAAACAATTATTTGTTGGAAAATAATTTCGCTCTCGCTTGAAATCTCTATCACTTTTACAACCAATCAAGCTCATTGGCAGTTTATTATAAAGGCGAACTTCCGCATTAACCGGCGATTTGTTACGGTAAAAATGTTTACTTTTAATTTCTACAAGATTATTCTTGCGTATCGTATCATGTTCATGGATGTCAGTACCTTTATAAAATTTAGATTTATTACGATAAATATAGCACAGCAGTCTGAGAATATAAATAGAGATCACAGTTAATATTTTGTTAGTTTTAAACGCATTCCGACACGTGGTTCGAGGTTCTAAACCAAAAAACAGTCTTAGAATACGTTTTTGCAAAGTGAACACTCTTTGAATGTCACGCCTTAACCCCCAAACTACAATGTTATAATTAGTCGCAGCGTAAGCATATGAATAATATACATCAAGCAGACTTGTTTTATCCAATGTTGATTTTAACACCGTTAATAAGTAGAAGCATTGATTTAATTTTTTGCAAACCGAGTTAATATGGACATGCCAGGAGAAACGATTATCCAAAAGCGTACCCAGAAATTTTACCTCACGTAAACTTTACTGTAGCATTGCTAATAGTCAAGTCTTCGCATAGTCTAATTTTTCTTGTAGTGCAATGTGCAATGCAAGTAGTTCTTTGAGTATTAAGTATCAATCTGTTTTTGTTACATCTATTATTGAATTTATTAAAAGATATCTTAATTTTACCTAACAAAACATCTTTAGAATAGTCTGAGAGAAGTATACAGGTGCCATCAGCGTACAATAATAGGACCCTCCTTTGAGAAATATACCTTGGCAGGTCATTTATAAAGGTGAGAAAAATTAGTGGTCCTAAAACACTGCCTTGTGGTGTTCCCAAATTTAAATCAAATTCTTTTAAATAAGCATCATTAATATGCACCATCATCTTTCTATGCTCTAAATAAGACACAAACCAGTCATTAATTCATCCTCGTATACCAAGACTATTTAGTTTATTTGAGACGAAAGATTTGTCGACCATGTCAAAGGCCCTTGTCAAATGAAATAAAATGGATACCACATGATCACGAATATCCACCTTTTCGTTGTCTTATTGAACGTACTCATTTGTACTAGATTCAGTCGAGCAACCATGTCGGAAACCATGTTGGCTACTAGTAATTTTGTTGATTGCGATTCAACCTGTTTAGCTACAACCTTTCCAATTATTTTGGAGAAGATGCTAAGTATGGCAATTGGACAATAATTTTCGACAGTACTGGGGTTACCCTGTTTGAATAATGAGATCACTTTAGTGACGTTGGGAATATTCCCTGAGTGATTGACAGATTAATAATATGGGCATGAATAGGTGCAATTATTTGCCCACAATATTTTATAATAGATACAGGTATTTATTCCATCGAGGCCTGTTGATTTTTTATTAGGGAGACCTTGTATTACAGAAAGTACGTCGTTGCTAGTGACTGGACTAAAGAACATAGTTTCATGAGAAAATGTGTCCGTTGTGCATTCATCACTTAAATTGTTTTCAAAATAGCTAATCATTTTTTTACGTACATCGCTAGACAAATATTCACCAAAAGCTGTAGCTATCTCAGTTGAGTTAGTTAATATTTTCTTATTGTGATTAATCTTTTTTATTGTATTGGTTTTACGTTTATCTTTAAAATCATTTGCCAAAGTCTAAGATGTTTTAGTTTTATTAGTGGAATTGTCGATTTATGTTTTAAAAAAGGATTTTTTCTTACTTCTCTCTTTAAAGATCTATAGTTTTGACTAAATGTTGAAAGTGAACTCTTTTGCGTAACCATTCTAAATTTTTCAATGATTTCTTTTTTCATTTAAACTTTCAGAGAATTTTATTTTAAAATTACTGTTTACGTTAGACTTGTACTTCATTGTTTTACTTTGGCACGCATAATTAAAACACCAAAGAAATCCCTCAAAAAATTTATCAAATAAAAGGTTGACTTCATCTTCAATATTAAGATTGAATTTAAGTTAAGACAGTTGATGCATCAGCTCCGAAAGAGACTGATCACTTAAGTTCTAAAAAGAAAGTACTGACATTTATTTTCGTTGTGGATCGTATTAGTTATATAATTTATTAAACACGTTTGACAATAGCGATTGATATACCTGGATCAAAATTATTCGTTTTTAATAAGTGAGGTATATTAGTGATAATTTAATCTATTGAGGAGCACCAATTGATTAAAATGAAAATCACCGCTGATGATAACGCTCCTATCTAGAAAACATTTTACGTGTTAATGCTATGCAGTATTAAAAGCTAATCAAGCAGGCGAATGTCCCCGTCTAATTTTCTTCTGATATTCTTTTGTTTCTAACTAGCAATAAACGTCAAAATGGCTGCCAAAAAATACGAAATTTTGATACTGTTGCGTCATTACTGAAAACAAAACGTTTCTGCAACCTCCGCAGTTAAAAAAATATGCAAAGTGGAAGGGGAAGGAACAGTGAACATTCGTACGGCGCAGTGCTGATTTCGAAAATTTACTGCTGAGATACAAGTCTCAAGAGGAAAGAACGTTCTGGTCAGTCCAACCCGTTAAGTAACGCTGAACTTCGAGATGTTGAAGCAGTTGTCAGCAGAACTTGGGTATTCCAAAGAAACCGTAAGGCATCATTTGCATCAACCTGGAAAAGCCAACAGACGCTGTAGAGAAGTTCTTCACGACTTAACGCCAGCAATGGCAACAAAAAATTAGGGAATTGAATTTGAAGCTTCTTTCCCATCCAACTTATAGCCCGGATCTTGCGTCTTCCGATTATCACTTATTCCGATCGATGGCGAACTTCCTTCGTGGACGGCGTTTTACAATTGTTGAGGAAGTTGAAGCTGCATGCCGAGAATTCTTTAATTCCAAAGATGCTACATGGCACCATCGTGGCATTGAAGATCCTGCAGAAAGATGGCGAAAGATATTACTTGACAATGGTTTATACTTTGGTGAATAAAAGTTTTCGTTTGTTATTTTATCATTAAATAAAGTTTTTCATAAAAAACCTTTTTATAGGCCATCTAATTATTTAAACTTTTTGGATGATATCCGCAAAGCCTTCGAAAATTGGACAAAAAACAGGTTGATATTGTTTTTTCAGTCGGTAGGTGGTCTGTAAATATTTATAAGGCAGAAATCTCCCCTGAAGGATATTGTACAACACAAAAGGATAACTGATTAATATAAGTTAAGTTTGCACATATCTTGATGCTCCACCTCTAGAATGATCTGTTCTAGAAAAGTTGAAACTAATTTAAAATTATGAATAAAAATGTTTTCAATATCACAATTGTTCACTAAACATTAAAAACAAGAAATTGTAATCCTCAGTAAAATGTTCAATTAGAGTGATTTTGTTGGACAAACATTGAACATTCAAGTGCATAGCTTCTATATCTAGAAAGATATCACTCAGTTTACCGAAGGAACGCACGGTAGTGGTGGCTGCTACAATGAGGCTTGTACTGGAAAATGTCTAAGGAATGTAAAGCGCTGTACTGCACATCCAGTCAAATATCCGGGTTGTACACCTCTTCAACGTGAGGCATAGGGACAATTATTTTAAACGGTACAGATAAATTATTTTTCTTCACCAATTGTTCACATTTAAATGGTATAGATGGTGCAGATTTGTTCAGAAAGGCCAACAGGGACTTTCAGTCGGAGAGATCCTAAAAACATGTAGGTACCCCATTTTGGGAACCGTTTTTATTTCGTCAGATTTGCTGTTAGCAATAATAATGTTTCTTCTTGTTTAAATGCTTATAGGTTACATCTTGAACTGGTGCAGTCGATGGTATTGTTAATGATTTAATTACCTCTGGACAAAGAGGTTTTATTAACCGTTTGAAGTTCAAGTTTAGGACCACTAATTTTTACGCAGCCTGAGTATTTCTTATTAATTGAAATGCTACTGTTTGTGGCTAAATTGTCTATAACAGGTGATTGTTTTACATTTTTACTTGTATTTTTGGAGTCTAGCCTATCAACCACAACTGGCAGTTGTTTACTTTCATTATCAATTGTACCTATTTTGCAATCGTTCGTTTGATTTGATAAAATAATCTGCTGCTTTAATGACTGGATAACATCTTGTTGCTGTACTATAACTGTACAATTTTCTTTTATTACTTCCTTCAGGTAATGAATTTCCAATTTAAGCGAATTTATATCTGCACTTACATGCAACTCCATATTATCACCAACACTTTCACAGTAATTTATTTTATTGTCGTCAATCAATACCAAATTTTTCAAATATTTAATACATCCACGGTGATTTAAACTATCACACATAACACATTCTATACCATTTAACGGGTGTTTATTACAGTGTTTACAATTTTTAGTTGGAGCAGATTTTAAAGCGTTAGAGCTAAGCACCATTAAACCTCGTAAATTAAGAGACAAAGAAGCGAAGGAGGTAGTGATGGCTGTGGAAGGAGAGAAAATGCAGAATGATTTTGAGGTAAACAAAGAACTCGCCTGCAGGAGTGATGAATATGAGCAACGAAATAGTATGGGACGATTGTGAAGTGAGGAAATGCTGGTAAGAATATTTTGGAAAGCTGTATAGTAGAGAGGAAAGTAAGACTGAAGTGTTAAATAAGGAAAATGTAGAAGGGATGGTGAATGAAACTGAGAAGGATATTGGGATAAATGAGGAAGAGAAAACGGAAGGAAGGTTGAAAAACGGCAAGGGAGCAGGCGTAAATGAAATCACAGTGAATGCTGAAGTATGCAGGTGCAAAGCTTAAACGAACATTGTGTGAATTATTCAATCTATGTGTGGAAAAGTGCCGAGGGATTGGAAGAGCGCGATCATTGTACCACTGTATAAGGGTAAGGGGAACAAGAGTGATTGCAAGAACTACAGAGGAAAAAGTTTGCCCAGTGTACCTGGTAAAGTATTTGGAAGAATACATGAGAAACTACACAAATTAAGATTTGAGATGTGCAGGGTGGCTTCATTCCAGGGAGAGGATGTGTTGATCAGATGGTTGCTCTCCAGCAGGTGACCGAAAAGTGTTTAAGTATAGAAAAAGAAGTTGTACTTTGCGTTTGCAGATCTGAAGAAAGCATACGACAGAGTGAGTAGGGAGAAGCTGTGGGAAATATTAAATGGATATTGCGTAAATAAAGGTCTAATAAACGGAATAAGGGCAGTATACAACGGTAGCCGGTCATGTGTTAGGGTGAGAGGAGGTGTGAGTGAATACTTTAATATTGAGCAATGAGTCCGAGAAGGCTGTGTGATGTCACCGTGGTTATTCAACGTATACATGGCTATATGTATTAGGCAAGCATGTACCGATACAAATGGTGTAATGTTTGGTGACGTAAATGTACGAGTTCTGGCGTATGCAGATGACACAGTCTTATTAAGTGACAGTACGGATGAGCTACAAAATGTTCTGAGGAAGTTTGATACAGTCTGTGAGAGCATGGACCTCAAGGTAAACATGAACAAAACTAAGTGGACGAGTTGGTATATCTGAGTAGAATGTTCACTGTAGATGGTACAATCGATGGAGAGATTGGACGAAGGGTCAGTGCTGGAAGGAAAGTGATTGCAAGTATGTGGAAGATATGAGAAACGGAGGCTGCGAAACGAGCAATCCATAATGTCGCGTTTGTCCAGTCGGTACTGTGTGGAAGTGAGACATGTCAAAAAAAGCACGAAAGAAAAATAAATTCCGTGGATATGAGCTTCCTGAGAAGAGCGTGTGGTAAAATGAGAAGAAAGAAAGATAAGGAGCTTTAAAAATAAAAGGACATGTTAGAGACAATGTATGAATCTTGCGGAAACTAGGGAGGTATGCAGAGGTAGGAAAGTATCGAGGAGGATTGTGAATGAAGAGTAAATAAGAGGCTGGGATTGTTTTTCCTACCCCGCAAGGGAATGACGTGAAGGTTATGTTAAGAATAAGGTTGTTTAATCAGACACAAAATCAAAAACTGCAATGACCATTGAAGTAATAAATGCTAACCGGAAACCATAATTAATTATCATACAAAAATGTATTTTTTGAAAATTAATGAAATTGTGCATATCTAATTTTCTCAGGGTAACATAATGTGAATAAGACTTTCATATTCATATGTTTATCAACAGTTAAGGTTAAGACATTGCAACATACAGTATTCACATTATAATTAAAAAATTAATCACATTGTATTCATAGGAAAAAAGAGCTGGCATCATTTAATTATCCTGCAATTTTTATATACTCATTGTTACTTTAATCTCAATGTAATCATAAATTTTAAAACAAAGACTAAAAAGAAATTGAGAAATTTGATCCGCATTATATATATATGATGAGAACTACGGTATGGATTACTTATATGTGATTAGATTCAAACTAGTTTCACTTTCTTATGTTAAAGGAATAATTTACTTTCTCTCAAAAAATTACCACCTTTATATTGTTATTAAATATCACTATAGGAAATTTTGAATTTGACGAATCGATCTTATTTAAATATAATTATCACTTTCTATTAAGAAAAATTAACTTCCTGAAATTATCCACATCACACCTATAGATGTTGCGTGACAAATTTAGACAGTTTGTCACATTGTTTTTATATACAAGATTTTATGCAATCACTTAAGATTCAAGTATGATCTTGTAATAGTTACATACATTAATATTAAATTTGGAATATGCAATGGAAATGGAATTAGTAAAGAGACCCCCTTTCGTTTTTATGTTTGTTATTGTATTTGTAAGAACAATGTCGTGTTCAAAACGGGGTTACTTGTAATCTGATAGTTATTCTACATTCTACTTCTACCATCCTGAAAGTAGGTAATATAGTTAGCTTTCCTAAAAGTATTTACGCTGGTATAATTTTAATTCACCTATGAAAGTCCACATTAATCACAAGAGCACAATTTACTTACTAACATTTTTAAACTATTCAATGCAACTGCTCTAATCCCACACCTTTCTGGGTTTCCCTGTTCAAACCCCATACTTTAGTTATTTTGCCGTCTTGTATCATTAAGCACAACATTCATTTTTACGTATTAGTGAGAGGGTTAGTAATTACTTTCACCATTTATCCAATTTTTCAACGGGATGTTTCTCTGACATTTAATGTAAGTATTATGAATACAATTTCACCCGTCACAGACCACAGGAATGTGGCGAGAAGAAAGTGTGTTGGAATAAACGCACGTTTTTCACGTCAGGGGACTGTTGCTTCATGGTCGAAAAAAGGAAACGTTACATTTCGTTCCTCCCAAAAAACAAGGAAAGCGAACGGACAGAGCTTTCCTAGCTCATCAGCTACATTGACAGATTTCCAACATACATTCATTAATTATGGTGGGTGTGAGAATGATTGAGGTAAAGCTAGCACGGTTAATAAAAGGGTTACGATTGTCACTGTTTGTTGATGACATTGTTTTCTTGGCATTATATCGGAACAGCGAACGTCCTTCCGTCTTATATCAAAAACGCTCCGGAACTTTTCTAACTGGACAAACCGTTGGAGTGTTTCCGTCAACCCAACCAAAACAAAAGCGACCCTCTTCCGAAATCCACACCACAAAGACAAATTTCCAACCTGGCCGACAGTAATGTTTCTATATCCGTCAACACTAAAAGACTTATACTCCAAATAAGAACACTAAGGATACGTAACCGGGAAAACCTTCTGGGCATCTTTCGGGGTCGAATCAGACATTGCCACCCCAAATCACTGCGACATATCTAGAAAGCATACATACGCGCTAGTATGGATTTCCGAGTACCCTTATACACAATTATTAACCCTAATCAACTCTCCTCCATTGTCTCCTGTATACGCTAAATGGTTAGATACATACACAGACTACTGTTCAGATACTTAATAATCTCTCAAAGCAATAAGGCATGTATACCCCACGCCCCCGGTGCAATACCACCACCTTTACCATGGGCTCTTTAATATTGGTGTTTCAATTTTCTGAGCTCGGTAAAGGCTGCCGATCACTTTCTCCTGTATTCCTCATGTACTCGCCAACACGCACTTGCCAAGCGTGGTGTTTTAACGGCTAAACCCTGAAAATGACGAGTTCTAAAACAGATGCTATACCCCAGATGAGTAGGGCGAGACGCCCACACTCTCACATCGATTCGTCGATCCGTCCCAAGGATTCTGGAGGGGACAAAAATTCGTCAATACCAAAATCAAAACTAAGAAGAACAAGATCTGCCAGGAATAAAATTCTGCCCCGTTCGGATACCCGGGAGGGCAGGACTCAAGCGACCTCGGTCATTGAAAGTACTAACATCCGGATTCATTACTGCAACGTACGTGGTATCGGGTCGAATTTTAATGCTGTTCACCAACACCTTGAACAAGTGCAACTGGACATTCTGTTTCTATCAAAAACACAAGTATCCCCTGGAAGCACTGATTCGCCTGACTTGCAATCTCCCACATACAACCTCCACTCTAACTTTCGCCTTAAAGGCGAGTATGTGCGTATACCAAGGACAACGTAGGTTGTAAGAGGATGTCTACTTTGGAAAACAACAAATTTGACGCGATCTTTTTGATTACCTTAGTCTGAAAATAGACTACCTCTTATCACAGTTCCCATTTTGCGATATTTCAATTTTGGGAGATTTTAATGCCCACAATTCCAATTGGATTCATTTTTCATCTACTAATCCCGCAGGTCATAGTGTAGAAGCATGTGCTGTATCCTGTGATCTCACACAAATCATTTCCGAACCAACCAGAATCCTTGACAACCCTAACCATACTGCACAAATCCTGGACGAATTTCTAACCCACTTGTGTATAAAACAAGAGTCCTTTCCCCACTTGGTCAATCCGACCACTGCCTAATCGAAATAACTCCTCTGTATCCAAACCCACTGTTACTCGGGAACCAGATAGAACTATGTGGTGTTTTAAATCAGCTAACTGGAACAAACTGCGATATTTTTTTACAACCTTCCCCTAGCGTGAGTATTGCTTTAAATGGTCCTCCTCTTAAAAAATTGCTCTTTTAATAACTGAAGCTATCCTGATGGGCATGGAGTTATACATTCCCAAAAAACATAATCGTGTAGGTCATGCCCGTTCCCAACCCTGGTTTAATAGGGCTTGAACTGATGCATTGTCGCAAAAGCATAAACTATATCAAATGGAAATCAAATAAATCTGCCGAAAATCACGCCGACTATATTTCCGCAAGGAATAGTTGCAAAAGTATCATCACCAAGGCCAAAAAGATGTTTGAAGAACGTAAATGCAAAGAATTAGTCTCATGTCCTTTGGGTGGTCGTAAATTTTGGTCATTAGCTAAAACCATCAGTAAAAACCTTTGTACATCTTCCTTTCTTCCCATGACGTCTCCCGACGTAGCTGTAGTAGCTGATCCTGCTGAAAAAGCCAACCTTTTTGTCGATTGCTTTGCATCAAATTCACGTCTCAATGATTCTGGTAAAACTGTGTTGTCGCCCAAATCTACCCCCATACGCTATTAAACCAATCCAGCTTCGTTACAAGTTCCTGGAATCAATTATCAATAAACTTGACCCAAACAAGGCGACTGGCGCTGGCGGTATTCCAGCTATCGTCCTTAAAAAATGCTACCGTGAGCTAGTACCTGTATTGTCCAAAATGTTGTAGATCTGTATGTCATCTGGAGAGCTTCCCTCATCGTGGAAGTTAGCAAATGTCCAGCCTATTCCTAAAAAGAGCGACAAACCCGATTCCTCAAACTATCGACCAATAGCTATCACTTCCATTCTGTCGAAAATCATGGAGAAAGCCATCAACCACAACTACTTTCGTTCCTCAAGTCCAATAAACTCTTAAACGACCACCAGTATGGAGAGTCGTTCAATGGGTGATCTTCTTTCATATGTCACCCAACTTTGGAATAACACATTAGAGAGCTCCGGTGAAACAGTAGTAGTAGCTTTACACATTTCAAAAGCTTTTGACCAGGTTTGGCACTAGCGTCTACTTGCCAAGCTCACTTCGTTCGGCTTATCCGATTCGTTCATTAATTGGATATCCAGCGTTCTTGACAAAAGACGTATACGCGTTGTGGTCGATGGCTTCTTTTCGAAAGAAACTACTATTAACGCGGAAGTACCCTAAGGATCAGTGATAGCTCCCACCGCTGTACATAAATGACCTCGTTTCCTCAACAACTAACCCGATCCATTGCTTTGCGGATGACAGCACTCTACATTGTAGTTCTTCTCAGTTTTCCCACAACAATAAGTCTAGACAGGACGTAAAGGTAAAAATGAGAGCCTCAATCAACAGTGACTTAGAAGGTGTCCTAGAACGTGGGGAAGGAACAATCTACTCACGTTCAACGCCGACAAAACGCAGTGTTTCCTTGTGTCCGCCAAGAAACACCGATCATTTCCTGCTGTAAATACGAATGGCTTAGAAATCAAGTTTTCAAACTCTATTTCTATGTTAGGGATGTCCGTATCATCGAACCTGTCATGGGTTGACCACATTTTGTCATCTCCAGAAAAATAGCTGCTATACAGATCTAAACAGTACTTCACATCGCAACAACTCCTTTTACTGTATAAGGCTCAAATTCGACCTCATCTGGAATACCATTCCCACCTCTAGGTCAGTGCTTCCCAATACGCCCTTGATATGGTAAACCGCATCCAAAAAAGAGCTAAGGCTTAAAAATGGCCCGTCTTTGACTTATGACCTACAGCCTCTTGAGCATAAAAGAATAGTTTCGGTTCTTTCCTTGTTCTATCGCTATTACCATGGCAAGTGTGCCTCCGAAATACACTCCTTAATACCTTCGCAGGCCATCTTCACTAGGAACACTCGGTTTGTCCATTCTCACCATAATTACGCACTCAAAATTCCATCTTGTCATACTAAACGGGCTCAATCTACATTTTGCCATACGGCGACCAAATTGTGGAATGCACTACCCAGTTCCTGTTTTCCTCCAAACTTTGAGTTAAGTTAATTTAAGCTAGCCATCCATAAACATATATGGGCAGCCAAACAATATCCCTAAATCCTCCTAGTGTTCCTGAGTGCTTTAGCACGTTAGGCAAATCTTAGCCTGATCTATAAGTAAAAAAAATATATAGACCACGCATTACATACAGACTACAAAATTACAAATAAACTTTACACACAGAAGGGTTTTCGGCGACACAATTTCTACCACCACTCTTTATCACCAATGCAAGAGACGAATTTGGTATAGTCGCACACTAATACGCACAGTACGCTGCCCCTAATTAATAAGCCACACGCAGGCATCGAAACTCAGTAATATGCGCTAATTACAATAACAATCAAAACATTTTTTAACGCTAAAAAATACGAAACTCATGATTGTAATTAATACAATAACACTAAAACATCGCAACATACTTACGATGTGAAGTTCTAGCTTCTTAGTTTTATTAGAGCCTTTAAAGCGTAACAACCCGTTAATGTCTCTACAAACCCTTTCAATCTTTTATAGATTGCATCATCACGACCGGCCGTTTCTCAGAAAGCGACACCTCCTTTTGCAGTACCGGTTTTTTATCTTTAAGGACTAACAACGGAATAATGGTACATCGTTAGTGGTTTATTAATTCCATTCAGTGCTTGATCGCTTGTAACAACATCACCAACCGTTTCAGAACAGTGCAACCCTGTTTGCAGTACTGGTTTCTTACTATTATAGCAAGCACTAACGAAGTCGGTGTAGGCCCGGAGCGTCTTTTAGTGTTTTATAGATAGCATCAGTACGACTGGTGGTTTCGGCAAATGCGGCAACTGCATCTGAAGTGCTCGTTACCTACCCTTGTTGGTAACACGATCGACACACCCGATACTTAATATTTTGTTGGTGTCTCTTATTGTATCTCGCACCACCACGACCCTTCTTAATGCTGACATCTTACCCTTGTTGGAAGCACTAAAGATAGGGCAGGTGCACTTTGTTAGTGCTTTTTCCGTAAGGAAGTGTAGCTTGAATTAGGATGATCCTCCGTTTCCGAGAGCGCAACCACCCCTTTCTCAGAAATGGCTCCTTAACTTTATTGTAAGCACCCCGGTGTTCTTCATTGGTACCTTATGTGATTTATGGCCTAAATCACCAGAACGATGTAATACCAGAACAGCAACCTAATTTCTTGGGTGCAGTCGGTCATCTAGGAAGCATTAAAGGCAGGGTCGTTTCTATCATTAGCCAAGTTTAGGCGAACGCCTATAGGTGCCGGGAGGGCGGAAAAATTAAAAAAAAAATGCGTTGTTAAGTGAAACAATATCACTCGCCATACAAAAAAAAAAGGCTATAAACTCAAAATGTATTATAAGGTATGAATTAAATACTAATTACATTAGTATGGAATATGCACATTACGATTGCTTAGTAAAAGTTTACCATTGTCTCGTTACTTACAGGTATACATTCTATAAACCTAATGCTAAGAGACCGAAACAGAAACAAACACACAGGGTGTTTAACACTGCGTGAGAAGCAATGCTGCAGCTACATGAATGTTTCTCCCTTTCTTCTTAGTTCATGTATACCTAATCTCTAACTTAAACGACAGATTTATATTGACCATTACACTATGCAGATATAACTAAGGCGACAACAGATATAGAAACGACCCTGCTGAAGGGCATTAACGAGGCACAAATTGCATGCATTTGTCTCGGTATAAGTACTTCTAATACGAGTAGCATAGCAACACTGCAAACAGGAATGAATTAAACTAAGAGACCAGTTTATTGATTTCGAATACTTCAAAGACTTTCTTATAACTGCCAAAACCTACAATATAGCGGTAACAAAATCAAAATTGTGAGAAATCAGAATCAGAATCTTTACATTCAAATGCTTCATACTCAGACGCAACATACCCGGACATACCAAAACGATTGATTCCCGGGACGATTAAGACTCCAGACGATCCACACCCAGAGAATTTCATGCTCAAGAGAATACCCTATAATATGGGAAATTTAGCTCAAAACCGCACTCAATTTAGGTATGAGACTGCGTTAACGAAGCGTTAGTAATACGTAGATCAAACCAAAGTTAGCAAGAAAAAGACTGTTCAGGCGGGCTTAGTAAAGACATTAGGATTTGGATCGAGACACACTTTACTCAAAATAAAATCCATTTTATATCAGACCTGAGCCTATAAGCTAAACTCCCTACTTTACTTAAGAAGCCTATCATCATTTCAGTAGAGATATAAACCATATCTCCACTTTAGCTAAAATTTGAATTCATTAGTCGAGATACACTTAGCTTACAAACACCTTGATATTGAGTAGGACCCCTTTAGTGAACTTTGCCGTCTTCAAATTTTAGTTGAGACGCTGTAACTAGAACTCCTTTTGCCAGAGACGCACTAGCTAAGTTATGCACTTCGTAGCGCAGATAAACTTAATTTAGAACTAATACCCGATACATTTGATAACGGTGGCGTAGCTAGCTGACGTTTTGCTCTAGGTGTGAGCTATATCTCAGTTTTGCTTTAATTCGGTTTTAAGCCATACTGCTCACAACACTACCCGCTAGTTGAGTAACGAACCATGTTTTAGCTGAGAAACAAATTTAGCAACATCCAACTTAGTTGAAATACCCACCACGCACGATTAACACCGACATAATTACACTACTGATATGGTTGAATCATTCACCGAAATATACGCAGATTCGCAACTATGGATAAAATTAGCTTCATCACCTTGCGGTAAACGATGGACGCAAAGACCTGTTACTCCCACACATTAGCTCTCATTGGTCAAATGATCCATATAAAAAACTTACCAATAGTCGGCACAGTAATAATCGCTAAATGCTTGTCTCTGATAAGAAAACAACGTACAGTTATTGGTTTTTGAGAGATAACTCAGTACTTGCTACAATTGACCCATGTTCAGACCAATCCGTTTCACATAAATAAAACTGTTATCTGGTGGGTAGTAGATCGTGTATTTTTTTAATTCATCTTTTATATAAAATTATACGTTTCGATAACGATTACAGTTATCCTCCTCAGCAAAAGGTAATATCTTTAAGTATTACTTGAGAAGTCAAAATAAATTTATGAAACGTTAAATCGCAAATATAAGCCTTGTATTTGGGTTTTCATACTTTAATTATGTGTAATAATCGTGACAGTTTATATTTTCATAATTCGTTCAACAATTTGCTATTAAGGTTTTGTTGAAAGCTTTAAAACGATGAGCTGTACTACATCATTTTTCTATTATAGTATTTTTCTGCTTCCCGGGCATGTGTAACAACCAACCATGTGTGTATTGGTGTAAACATAATTTTATAAGCTGACTAGTTAATGAATTGCGTATAATGCCAGTGCACCTAGTTCCATCCATCGACATCACTAGGGATACGCTTTGAGGTTTATGATCATGAAAATAACATATTGAAAGCCAAAGTTAAGTGAAAGATTATTTCTATGCTTTTGAGACTTAGGTATTTTACTTTTAATGCTTAACAACAAAGCTAAATCTCTATGCTAATGTGAAGATAATCCTGCTAAAATTTAAGTTGTTATTTAATTTATAACTATATAGGTACTCACTTGTACAATTAATTATCTATATATGCACTTTCCGTCAATGTCAATTTTGCATGTGCACGTTTCATTACATTTAAATTGGTTTTTTATGTTTTGCAGAAAGAAAAATATCTGTACCGATGAATGCTTTCCACCTTGCTGCATTAAAATTGTTTTACTATTATCACATATTAATTAAGGAGTTTATTAGAAACGTTTGTTTAACTGTTATGAACGCAGTGTAGGATTCCACGCTTAAAGTTTACTTTTTGAAAACCGTGTCACTATACACGTATACTTTATGTGTGGCCCACGCAATAGGATATCCTTTGCTCAATAAAGTAGAACTTCACTTATTACAGATTGAATTAATTTTTTTTCTAAGTAGTGGTATCTCTCAATTAAGACAAATAGTTTACTTATGAGTTATCCGTATTCAAACACTGATATTTTAATATAATTACCATTAAGCGGGTATTATGATTAATTACCTTAAAGGGCACTAATCTAGTTTGTAAGAATTTGGAGTCGCTTCGTCTCCTAATTCATTATATTTAAAATTTATTGGAGAATGGGAAGAATATATTAAATCTATCAGTTGCCTTTTGTTTCTTTTATATACTGCCCAGATCTTACAAATTACGTTTGTTGCTTAGCTAGGAAAGTGCTTAATGTTTGCTCTTAACTTTTAGCCTCAATTTCGTCATTGTTAAGGAAATGTACAACTCTACTATGACTGAGCCATCAGCAAGACCCTAGACTACCTTCATTGCTACCTCTATGGTACAGCGTGGAAAATTGCAGGTAACGAGGTTCTGTCTCAGCTCCAGTGTTCCAGATTTTCAACTGAGTTTGGCTTCCCTATAATATATGGTGTACTTGTATTCAGTTTCTCTTTCTCTTATATATCTTCTATATGTGTAGCAATCCGCATATGCTTACACTAAAGTGTAATATTACATATTACATATTGAGGTTTCTTTCATTTCCTTCCCTTAGGTATATGTATGTGTTTAGCAATCAAACAGTCCAAATTTAAGTATCACGTTGAACTGCAAGTTTCTTTTTTCCCGTAAGTCGCGTATATATGTATGTTTGTGAAATGCTCCTTATACTGATAGGTGAAATATAACAACCAAGATTAAGCATAATTGTAGGTGTTTTGCAGTGCAATGTGTTTTTCTCCTTCAAATAACTGATCATTATACGACTGATTATGTAATTAGCTTTTCATCCTTTTAGGGATAGGTAGATGGATGCGTAGCAATCAAGCAGGTGTATAAATCTCACATCTCTCAAATAAGTCTCACATTATAATTCAATAAATTGGCGTTCCTCCTAGTGATAGGTGTATGAATAACAGGTAAGGATGTATGTAACATTTTGTAATGAGTTTCCTTCCTCTAAATATATGCCAGTGTACTCAGTTTCCTTTTCCTTGGGTATAGGATAGAATGCAACAGGTTTATTTTAGTTGTTGGTTTATACGAATGACCATGTTCTTCTTAGTGCTTGATATGTGATCAGCCAAGCATGAGTACAATTTTAAGTGTCATACGTAGAAATGAGTTTTGCTTGCGTTAAATACAGCTCTACATGTGTAGCAATTAATCATGTGTGTAAATATAACTGTAGAACTTATAGGTTTATGTGTAAGAATTACGTAAGTGTGTTACTCTGAAAGTATTGAATTTTCTTGTTCTTAAATGTCTGTGTGAGGTTTATTTAGAGGGCTTTCCTCCTACATCCATAGCGACATGAACATTGTGTACCCACACATCATGCGCGACTATTTAGGCGAATGCTGGGGTACTAAATCCCCCTCAGAATCCTAACTTCGCTCCTTCCGATCCTATCCTAATCGCGTTTTTCCTTAAACCCACCACGCATGCATACTTAGTGTGTGAATATATGTCGAGAATCGATCACTGAGGCTGAAGGTGTTTGGAAAACTCAAACTGCCCCCCCCCCCTGGGGGGAGAATGAAATACATTGTCTTTCCTTCTTCTTTTATTCCCCTATAGATAGGTATATGTATACCAATAAAGTATTACAATCCAGTAGACTTATCTTCTATGAGTAAATGGTGTTTATTCGCAACCATATTGTAATCTGTCAATTTCATGACATGATAACAGCTGGGAGTTAGATTATTACTGAAACTAGCCGAGAATAATGAAACTAGCCGGGAATAAGTATTACATTCCCCGAAAATTATTACATACCTGTGGTGAGCGTTGCATAACTATCATGAACCTCATAATCATTACAAACTACTCTGCTTTTTTCAGGCAACAACCTTTCAGATGCTTTTTCTGCTGTCTCTCGTATGGCTTTTAGCTTTTTGAGTTTTTTTCGATAAAACCGATTTTTTTGCAATTTTATGTATTTGTTTTAACGCTCAGCTTACTTTGCTTTAAATTTTTTACATCAGGATATTTATTATTCAGAATTTATAGTAAATTGTCATTTTTAACATTGGATGATTGCGAATAGAATAGTATGCAAACCTTGCATGAAAGCTTCATTACTACCTACTGCCTACCCTCGACTATAGTGAAGCTCTTCCTTGCGCGGTTTGTAATGTACCATTATGCACAATTAGTTTGTAACATACCGCTTTTCTAACCCTTTAAAGGTTGAAAAGTGAATGATTCTACGGGTTTACTTTAAGCGGTCAGTAATAACAAAAAAAGGAGACAGTAATGAGGTGAAGCGGTCAGTAATGGACCACTTTCCAACCTGTGTGGGAGCTACTATCGATTTAAACTATCAAGACATGTCAATTTTAATAAAGGGTCAAGAGTATGCAACCATTTTTTCTAACATGCGTATCTGGTGAGTGAACCCAAGCAATAGGTGGAAACAAACAACACGTTTTCTTTACTAAGGATATTTAATAATGTGTTATTGATAACAAGTAACGACAAAACCAATAGAAAAATAGTAAGCATACTTCTCTCGACAGGAATGGAACACTTGCCGCCTCGGCATGTAATATACTATTATGGACCACAGCGTCATAAAATTTCTTTTCTGTTAGTGATAGGTGTAGTGTAGAAACCAAGCATGTGTATATTTGTACAATTTTAAGTATTTGACGCCCTAAATAGTTGGTTTAGATAATTATGTAATTGGCTACTTTACGGGTAGGTATATGTGTAGCACTCAGTCATGTGTGTGAATGTGAGTTTCACATTACTATGCAATAACTTTTTTTCCACTTAGTGACAGCTGTCTGAACGTCCGTTTTAAGTTGGCCTATTAACGCGCAGGTGAATCTTAAAAATAATTTTGAATGTCGACAAATTGTTCGTTTTTTAAATGAATACCTTCTTAGCTTATTATATTTTTCCAGTATTTTACCTATACGCTACAGCATCTTCGTCCCGTAATCTATGGACTTGACTAAAAACAAATGTCGTTTTCTTTTTCGTCACACCTTGATTTGGGCCCATATTAACTCTTTGATTCAAGTGCTGGTGGCAGTCATAATACGCGCTGTCCTACTTTACGGCAATTAAAAAGCTCCAAAAATATAACACATTCCCAATAATTTAAGATTTGTTCATTTTTTTGGAAATTCGGATTCGTTGTTATACCTATCTAGTCAAAGAGCCCTCGCAGTGCCACTGAGAATAGGCATTCGCGGGCTGTGCAAGATTTTAAATTCGGACGAGTGCGCAGCTGTGATACTATACAAACTTTAAACGGACGGACAGACGTGTAGCAACTAAGTAAGGTGTAATCCTAATAGTATTGTTGTGTAATGTGTTTTCCTTTTTCTAAATACTTTGGGTATAACTGTATGTCGGTGTTTTAAGGATCCCTTTCTTTTGGGAATATGTGTAACAAGCAATCACTCTTTAAATGTAAGTGATTTTCTCTCAGTAGTATCTATGCGTAGATGCCGCAGCTTCCCAAGTATGTAATTCCAAGTGAATTATTTTGTAATAAGTGTATGTTTCTTGAATATTAAGTGTATGCGTGCATGACGGTTTATTTAGTTTGTCTTCTTGTTAGTAACTGATAATACTGTAAGCGCTGTCGGTAACCATTTCCATATTCTTAGTCCATTCACACCCTATTCTTCCCATCGCCCTCACTGTCTTTTTTTAGGGCAACCGGACATAAAAGTCTGCCTTGTTCGAGTGTCTGGAAGGGCAATGTTCAAGCGGCCTCTGAAATCGAAGGTATCCGGTTTCTGATCGACTAATGTAACATGCGTGGTATTAGTTCGAATATTAATGCTGTTTACCAACGCCTTGAACAATTACAACTTGACATTTTCCTCTAAAAACCCGATTCATCCGACTTGCATTATATCCCAAGCATACATTCTCAGAAAACGAAATGTATAGGTCATTCTGGATTCCAACCGTGGTTGAAGCGAAAATGCACTGTACCAGCTACATTTCCTTTGGGTAGTGGTAAATTTTGGTTTTTAGCTAAAGTCATCAGTAAAAATGTTGGTACATCTGCATTTCCCCCGTATCATTTTTTGACGTATATGTAATTGCTGTTTCTGTAGACTAATCCAATTATTTTGTGCAGTTATTTGCACCCAAATCGTATCTTAATGATTTTGGAAAACATAATCGCGTAGTCTACTCCTTCCTATACGCTATGGAGCCAATTCATTTTTGGTACAAGCTCCTAGAATTGGTCATCAGTAGGCTGAATCCTGATAAGGCGACTGGCCCAGATGGTGTCCCAGCTATTGCCCTAAGGAGATGTTCCCCCGAACTAATACCAGTTCTAAGTTCTATTCGATCTCTATGTCTTCTAGAAATCTCCTTTATGCTGAAAGTTAGCAAAGGTTCCACCAAAATAACGCGTCAAGACCGAACTCGCTAACTACCGATCAACCTCCATAACTTTCATTTTGTGTCATATAAAAAGCCACCAATCAGCAACTATTTGACTTCTTTGATTATAAAAACTCTTTAGTGAGCACTAAAATATTTTTTTAAGTAGAACTGTTTCACCGGATGGTTCTAATGTATTGTTTCAAAATTGAGCAACATATGAAAGAAAATCACCTGTAGGACCACTTTGCCTAAAACCACATTGATGGTCACTATGAAGCTTGCTAGATTCAAGATAAGAAGGTAGTTGCTAATTGATGGCCTTTCCATGAGTTAAAACTAATTGGGAATTGGTTGGTAGTTAGAAGGATCGATCTTGTCGCCTCTTTTGGGAAAAGGTGCAACAATTACTAACTTCCATGCTGAAGGAAATTCCCCAGAAGACCTAAAGATCGAACAGAGCTGACATAGGACTGGAACTAGTTCAGGGGAACATTTCTTTAAGAGTGTTATAGCGTATTGACCATTAGACATTTTAGAATCAAGTCTACTGATGACCGACTTTAAGATCTAAGAGTTGAGTAGCGGCACATCTTTTCCAGAATCATTAAGATGCAAGTCTGATGCAAATAAATCCACAAAAATTTCCCGTTTTTACTGAGTTAGCTACTACAGATCCTTCACAAGATGTCATGGGGAAAAATGAAAAGCTTTTACTGCTGGCTTTAGCTAAAGGCCAAATTTTACGACTGCTCAAAAAACATTTAGCTAGTTCACTGCATTTAGTGATAACACTATTGCAATCATTTCTAGCACCAACGTGTATCTACGTGACTCTTGACGGTTATATTGGGTTTACATTTGGTATAAGGTATTGTTCCAAAGATATTGCACCGGTGTAAGCCATATTGGGAAGAAAATGACATGCACGATTTTGTTGTTAGGACTTAAGACAGTATTCACGATATGGTGAGGTTGCAAACAAATCCCGTAAATCACTCCATTTATCTGACTTAAGACATCACGCCACGTTTGGCACAAGTGCCTACTTGCCAAGCTCGCCTCGTTAGGTTTATCCGATACGCTCATCAATTGGGTCTCCAGATTTCTCGACAAGTGAGGTATACGTGTTGTCGTCGATGGCTTCTTTAGGCTTCTTTTCGAAAGAAACTACTATTAATGCTAAGGATCATTGATAGCTCGCACACATATACATAATGATCTTATTTCCTCAACAACAAACCCGATCCATTGCTTTGCAGACGACAGCACTTTACATTGTAGTTCTTCTCTGTTTTCCCACAACAATAAGTCTAGTCAGGACGTTAAAGTGAACGTATCCTTGAATGGGGAAGGCATAATCTACTGTTCAACGCTGACAAAACCCAGTGTTGCCTTGTGTCCACCAAGAAAGACCGATCATTTCCTGCTGTAAATATGAATGACTTAGATCTCAACTTTTCAAACCCCATTTGTATGGTAGGGATGTCCGTATCATCGAACCTTTCATGGGGACTGCCTTTTATCAGCCATCAAAACAGCGGCGCGTAAACTGGGCGTTCTATACAGATCTAAACAGTACTTCACAGAGCAACAACTGCTTTTACTGTATAAGGCTCAAATTAGACCTCATCTATGACTTATAAACGACCCGTCTCTAACTTCTGACCTACAGTCTCTTGAGCATAAAAGAATAATTTCGGTTCTTTCCTTGTTCTATCGCTATTACAATGGCAAGTGTGCCTTCGAAATACACTCCTTAATACCTTCGCAAGCCATCTTAATTAGGGACACTCGGTTTACCCATTCACATCATAATTACGCACCCAAAATTCCATATTGCCACACTAAACGGGCGCCATATATATTTTTCCACATGGCCACCAAATTGTGGAATGCACTACCAGTTCATAAACATTTCTTGGCAGCCCAACAATACCTCTAACCCCCTCCAAGTGCTCCTGAGTGCTTTAGCACGTTAGGCTAATCTTAGCCTGTTCAGGAGTATTATTATTATTAAAAAAATCACAAGGTTCTATCAGTGTTGTGAACAACTCAGGAATTTGGTACAACAGAAAATATTCCTATTAGACAATGGTCAGAGAGACGTAGAGGAGAAAAAGCGGAAATGTCATAAATAACTGGGTTTGATGTAAGCATGAGTTGTTGAAGATGTGGAGTATGGTTAGGGCTATCAGGGGTTCTAGTGAGTTCGGAAATGATTTGTCTAAAATCAAGCAAATCTTTCTGCACTTTGACCATAGTGAAGACTGTATTGGGGAAATTGCAAGTCGGGTGAATCAGATCTTTTAGATAGAAACAAAATGTCATGTTGCCATTGATTAAGGTGTTGGTGAATAGTATTAAGATTATACCTCATACCGCGGATGTTACTATAAAGAAGTATATTAATTAAATACGCAGTTGATGCTGCAACACTACAACTTATTAAAATACATGTTAGATTCGCGCATGTGTTCTTAGAATTACCCCCCAAATATAAAGCTTAAACTCTAATTTTTGTAGTAATAAATGTTAATACAGAAAGAAACCACCCTTACAATAAGCGAATATATTTATGGACGATAAGTTATAAATTTTTATTTGTTTCATTCGTACAAAAAATGTAAATTTTCGGGAATAGGAAGAAAGTTGCTGGACGACGCCAAACGAAATTCAGCAATCTACCGAGTCCAGAAAATGCATTTTTTGTACGAATAAAAGATAAAACTTTTTCGTTAGCCACTTTTATCTTTATATTCAGTCATTTATTTGCAGTTTACTATATTTTCGGAAACCCTTTATTTATGGGCATTATTGTACTGTTTAGTAAAAAAAGAGTGTAGTTTTTAATTAATAGTCATTGGATTTTACTTCTATAAATTTAATTCAAATGCGACAGATGTTAGTAAAATAATGTGAACATAGATGGAGTTATCGGCGACAGCAAATGTCAATATCTCTTCATACAAGATATTCACTTATTCACGTATTCACAATACCAATACTTATTTATAACTGAAAACGTATTTTATGATGAACATGCGAAAATTTTAAAATTGTATTTTTTGAAGTAATGTATCCCATGAAGTTGATATTTAGTGTTGGTCAAATTACTTTTTTTACAGTTGCCATGGAGACGCCGAAGGCTCCCAAAATCAGCCACTTCTATTACGAAATAAAGAGTTTTATTTAGGTGGTTGGAGGAAAAATTTTTTTTCTTTACTATGAATTCACTGGGCGATCAAATGTCGGTAAACATGCCTCCTTACAAACAAATTGTAAGATAATTTTTTAAATCCAATTTTACTATTCCTTTTAAACTTATTCCAACGCTGAATAGAGACAACGTAACAGTTTTGTAAAAGCCAGTATAATGTTTAATTCAAATAAAATATTATTTTGATTCCGCTTATTTAATGCTGCTTGTAATGGTCTTTTTCAGACTATATTGAAGTTATGATCTAAAAACATACGTATTTTTGTACAGAAAAAGATTAATCTATTTTTCAAAAAAATCAATGTAACGTTAGTTTACATATCTCTTTAAATCAAGTGTTGAATACTTAATAGTGATGTAAAAGAATTCTGACAAGTAATGAATAGAGTATATTGTGAGCAATTTTAACGTGCCTAAAAAGACCTCTTCTCGTTATTATAAATACGTTATTAAATAAATACTAACATTGTTACAATATTAACGATGTATTTTGTATGAGTTTATTAGGAATGTTTTTTAAATTAACAATGTTAATATTAATTAAAAATAATTGAACCATTTGGTCGCAAATAAATAACAGCAAGTCCGGTAACAGGCGCGAGAGTCAGGAATCGTGAAGGGAGCAATATGGTTGAAACGTTGTGTTTAGATATCCATACAGTAAGTATACACTCTATTATTTATGTCTCTCTTGCCTCTAGCTATATTTCTACTTCTGACTTCCTTACGTGTCGAGGCAGTAGATAAATAACTGTCCGGTAGTAGGACGATACCGTTAGTAGGGAATGCTACATCGCCCGGGGCACGATTAGGTAAGAACCGGTTTGCTCGCTATGGCATTACTCAAGAGAACAATACAATTGCCTCGGGTCGACCTGGCTACAAGGGGCGGTCAAGGTCGAAACAGACAGACTCCGTTGCTGACGACTGTGCAAGCAATGAATGGCGGGTAGGTACGTAGAATGTTAGAGATATGCATGGTAAAGAATTTGAAATTGCGAATGTAAAGTACGAAAGACACCTTGATATTCTGTGTGTATCGGAGACAAAGCGCAAAGGAAAGGATGCTGTGGAGATAGAGGATGGCAGTCTAGCACTATGGTCAGGAGTTGAGACTGAAGTGTATGGCGCCAAAGGAGTTGGGTTGATCGTAAGTGAAACAGCGAAAAGATGTGTTAAACAGTACGAATTGGTGTCTCCCTGAGTAATATGGGTTAGAATTAAAGTGGAGTTTCGAAGAATTTTTCTTATTGCATGCTATGCACCGGTGAATGGAGAAAGAGATCAGGAGTGTGAAAACTTCTGGAATAAAGAAGAGAATGTGTTGAACGTAAGTAAGCCAAACAAAAGAGTGATGATAGTGGGGATATGAATGGATGGGTAGGTATACAGAGAGAACATACTGAACGCGTTCTATGAAAGTTCGGAGACCAAAGCGTCAATGAGTATGGTGAACGCCTGGTGAACATCTGTTTAGAGAGAAGCCTGTTTGTATCCAATACGTGGTTTAAACATAAAAATGTGCATATGTATACATTGTACCACTGTATAAGGGCAAGGGGACAAGAATGATTGCAAGAACTACAGAGGAATAAGTTTGCTCAGCGTGCCTGGTAAAGTATTTGCAAGAATACTGATTGATGGAGAACGAGAAACTACATAAACTAAGCTTTGGGATGTGCAGGGTGGCTTAATGCCAGGGCGAGGATGTGTCGATCAGATGGTTGCTCTCCAGCAGGTGATCGAAAAGTGTTTAAGGGTAAAAAGAAAGCAGTACTGTGCGTTTATAGATCTAGAGAAAGCATACGACAGAGTGAATAGGGAGAAGGTGTGGGAAATATTAAATGTATATGGCGTAAATAAAGGTCTAATAAATGGAATAAGGACAGAATACAACGGCAGTGGGGCATGTGCTAGGGTGAGAGGAGGTGTGAGTGAATACTTCAATATTGAGCAAGGAGTGCGACAAGGCTGTGTGATGTCACCGTGATTGCTCAATGTATACATGAATAAGCATGTACCGATACAAATGGTGTAGTGGCTGGTGACGTAAATGCACGACTTCTGGTGTTTGCAGATGACACAGTATTATTAAGTGACAGTGCGGATGAGCTATAAACCGCTCTGAGGAAGTTTGATAGAGTATGTGAGAGCATGGACTTAAAGGTAAACGTGAACAAAGCTAAGATAGTGGTGTTCAATCGTGAAGGTGGAAACGAGAGTGGAGTATTTACTCTGCAACATGAAATTGTGAAGCAAGTGGACGAGCTGGTAGATCTGGGTAGAACGTTTACTGCAGATGGTACAATAGAGAGTGAGGTTGGACGAAGGGTCAATGCTGGATGGAAAGTGATTGGAAGTATGTGGACGATAATGAGAAACGAAAGCATAAGCCTAGGTGCGAAACGAGCAATCTATAATGGCGTGTTTGTCCCATTAGTGCTGTATGGAAGTGAAATATGGGTATGTCAAAAAAAGCACGAAAGAAAAATAAATGCCGTGGGTATGAGATTCCTGAGGAGCGCATGTGGTAAAACGAGAAGGGACAAGATAAAGAATGAATGCATAATGACGGAGTGTTACGAGGAAAAGGCGATGATGGATAGATATAGAAGTAGTACATTACGTTGGTTTGGTCACATTGAGAGAATGATCAACGCAAGATTAACGAAGAAAATGTATGTGGGTGAGGTTAGAGGAAAGGCCGGGCTTGGTGGGCCGCATAAAATTGGCTGAATGTAGTAGAATGTATGATCAAGGAAAAAAAGGTAAGGAGTTTTCAAAATAAAAGGGCATGTGAGAGACACTGTATAAATCTTGTGGAAGCTAGGGAGGTATGCGGATATAGGAAAGCATGGAGAAAGATTGTGAATGAAAAATAAATAAAAGGCAGGGATTGTTTTGCCTGCACCGCAAGGGAATGGCGTGAAGGTTCAATTAAGTTAAGCTATGTTAATTTTAAGTAAAATGTATATCTGAATGTAGTATTGTGGGTTACTTCAATTAACAAATTGATGTTTAAATATGACTACATTTACTTAAGTTTCCATGTATGTGTTGTATAAGAATAAGGTAGCATACCTATTTTGCAATTAAATAAAAATTGCCATCAAAGGAAAATATATATGAATGGTCCATCCCACATTTCTTTAAGAGCAAATATGATAAATTACATTTCGTGAAAAACTATCTAAAGTACATGAGCCTCACCTAATCTCAAGAAATCTATCTCAATTAGGCAATAAATTCAAATTTAATTAACCTTGACCACCTTTCATTTTTTTCTACTGACATAATGGATAAAAAATTTTCATCAAACAATTCTAGAAATGTTACGGTCTCATTATTTCTATTTCACTGATTTAGAAGATAAAATCTGCAGATCATTAGGTGAAGGACATAATGAAAGTCATCAGATCATTGGGCGTGGATCTATTTAATGCTAATCTAGTATTACTCATTTCATTATAAATTTTGCAATAATGTGACCGATCAAAAGATTTCTACAACGTGATAAATTATTTACTCGATTGATCTTTAAACGACCAGACAAAGCAGTGGAACAAAAGGGAAATGTAGCCAAAAAACGTTAGGTCCAGGATGTTAAGTAGCCTGAATAATTCAATTGTTAAGATTTATATAGTTTCCTCGTCCTTGATAGACAGTGTAAGAATAAAATAAGATAGGTCAATAAAAAATGAGGAACAATGAAAGTACCTACTCAGTACCGTTAGAAAAAGCAAAAGTTGATAGTCTTGGGCAATGGCTATTAAGCTATTAAGAACCTACTCGATTAATCATGTAAGAAATTTGAAACAGAAGGTTATTTAACGGTGTATAATTAATTGAAGCTTAAAACCATTTTGGTGCATTACTCATTTATTACTAATTGATTATGGTACTAGTGGAAATTATTTATTTGTTTTTACAATATATCTTTAGAATGTCAACCATTACAAATTCGTTCTTTAGAAAAATTAGTATTAGATTGTGATATAATAACGGGTTTGTGTAAGTCCCCGGTTGCTTTCATTCCACCTTAATTCTTCAGAATCCTTAATTACCACTAATAAAACATAACCTATAATGTCATATCATGATGTTAACAAGAATACGTAAACAACTTTTACTCCAAGTATGTAGAATATTGTAAGCAAGAGTATTTAACATTTCGTAACATCCCTAACTCATTCAGATGTAACCTGTGACGTGCGTAATTTGATTTCTCGTAATTTAGTCACAATTTTTTAGTAAATTTTGTGCAAATATATTTATACACACACACACACACACACACACACACACACATATATATATATATATATATATATATATATATATATATATATATATATATATATATATATATATATATATATATATATATATATATATAATTTTACCCTAAGTAAAACCTCTATGTTACGCCACTCACTTTATCTTTATATTTAATTACCTATTTCAACATTGAAATTGATTTAATGACATAATTATACAAATTTCCTAAAAATTTACATCTAGCGGTAGAATTAGAATCTAATTTGATAAGAGATAACCTTTTCCAAAATTGTGTTGAATTGAAAGACTTTAATTCTACATTCCAAATTAATTGTGATACAATACAACGTACTATTAACATAGAATAAGGGTGATTATACCGGGTGGTGAATGGTCGCACGCACCATAGGGAATTCAATCCAAATCTCGAATTCCTGCTTTCCTAATTCTTTTAGGTAAAAACTCAACAGAAACTTTTGTGGAAAGAATTGAATTCTCTGTCAGAAGAAACTATTAAAAATATTTTACAGCTTACGCTAATTTTAAAGATGACGTACCATTCCTGCACAGCATCACGAAAGCAATGAAATGTCAAAACTACACACTCGTTTCAAACGTCAAACCATCTAGATAATCAATGAAAAAACAGGTTAATAAATAAAGTAGATTTAATTGTCTAAAAAATTAATCAAAACTATTTATTGGAAGAATCCCAAAGCTGGGATCCAATCGAGTTAACATCGATAATTAAGCTTAAGCTAATTTTAATCTGCTCGTGTCGTTATCACGATGTCGCGCAGACTGTATGAGGAGTTCGTCGACCCGGTCTGGCACGACTTCGGGGACATCGGAGGGCTACCGAGCACTGACGAGCCGATATGGTATGGTTTAAAGCTAGACAGCCTACCATCTACACCACGACAGGAGAATAGACGACACAAGAGGACGCCGCTGCCAGACGTCACCCCGTTAATGGAGGCACCACTAACGGCTCCGCCGACGTCCGTCACAGTCCCCGCACCGATCCAGAGCGAAGAAACCAAGGATCCACCGTCGAGGACTTAAAGACACAGAAGACGAAACCGAAGAAGACACCGAAAGTTAGCCCGTCTACGTCGCCGCCCACAGACAACGGACAACGCCGCGGGAGGACACCAGTGAGAAAGTGCCGTCCGTAATCCTTCGTCAGAAGGAGAACTGGGCGCGTTCTCCCGAGAACTTGACCGACAAAGGATCACAGGAGCCAAGGCCTTCAGCGAAGGAATCCGGATCCGAATCCAGGACAGAGACAGGCTGTTGAGGTATATTTACAGGTATGGTACTCCGTATCAAAGGCAAAGAGCGAGCGATTGACTAAGGTAATGGTACGTGGCGTGCCCGTAGAACTATCTGAGGTAGACGTTAGCTCAGAGATAACACAAAATATTAAAGTACTTTGTGTTTTCAGGCTGAAGTAGCGAGGACGCCCGATCCCCCTTGTAATGGTAGAGTTGCAACAGAGGAAGATAGCAAGAAGATTCGGGAGGTGAAGCACGTCGCCCGCCTCCGCATGACTGTATAGGATTTGCGGCGGAGATTTGCCATCCGGCAGTGTCACCGGTGTCAGGGATTTCGTCACGCACAGCGTCGGTGCAGGGTGGCAGCACGTTGTGTAAAGTGTAAAGAGATCACCACTCCAGTGAATGCACGAAACCCCGTTCAGACCGGGCTAAGTATGTTAACTGCCGTGGGGACCACCCCGCTAGCTACAGTGGCTGCGCGAAGTTCCCTCGACCTCCACAACGGAAGAAGGCGGAAGGACAACAGCGACCGAAGAGGACACCGCCGACTGCGGCGCCTTCTTCAACACGGACCAGCGTCAGTTACTCCCGAGCGACAGCAGGCAAGGTTGAGAAGGCAGAAGTACCAAGAGCGTTTCCCGCCACTGTAGTTACCCTGCCTGCCCAACCCGACGCCACATTGGGCGTCCTCGGAAGTCTCAATATGCAGAAGGCCCTTCCTGTCATCCGCAAAGTGGCAGCGTGCTCGCTCACCCGAAAACTGCGATGGACCGGTGTTGAGTCATCCTGACGCACGGTTCAGAGGCGGTTGCCCTTTTCGGGTAATCATATAAAGGTCCGGAGTGAAGACTGGTGCTCTATCTTAATATACCGTATGGATAATTTATTTAATTCTGTTCTGTTAACACCGACAACGTATTCACACATCTAACACATGTTTCTATTCATTTCAGATACTCAAGGCATCAGCAACATCAGCCACAACCGAGATGTCAAAGATGTCAACAGACATAACATATAACCACGCAGCCCACGAGGAGTCCTGAGCAGCGCACCACCAACACTACTAAATACATTATTGCTTATTTTATTGTAGATTATATTGTAATATGTATTGTAACTATATATAACTTGTTAATGTACCTAAAAACTCTAATAAACATTGTTGAACTGAACTGAACTGGAAAAATTACTATTAAATTTTAAAATACTAGAACGTTGCTTCTTATTGTGCTATTGCTGGAATAAAACATTTTTACAATTTCAATTCCTTCTGAAACGGTGAACGACATTTTTAAGTCTATTGTTGTGGCTAATAGACTGACAACATGAGAATATTTATAATAATTTTGAAAGGTAACGTCATCCTGGCATTTCTGTCCTGATGCTGTGCAGGAATGGTATATATTTTTTGCAATTTTTGACATTAGCGTAAGGTGTAAAATATTTTTAATAGTCTTATCTGATAGAGAATTCAATTCTTTAAAGAAAAGTTCCTGTAGAGGTTTTACATAAAATAATTAGGGAAGCAGGAATTCGAGAGGGTTTATGGTTTCCCATAGGATTTGCTATGGTGCGTCCGACTATTCATCACCCGGTATATCTCTTTTTTAACGAGCTTGTTTCGGAATTTTTTTTTGTCATGACATGTGTGTACAATGTGGTACGATAATTTACACATTTTCTTTAATTACGCATCGGTCTTATACCTAAAGTTACTTCAGGACATTTCTTTTTCTGTACACTGATGATGGCAACATTGTGGTCATATTGTTGTGATTACTTATAACTACTCCGATTTTTATTGAGATTACATGGTTGCTTTGTCTCTACGTTCATGACTACTTACTGCAGCTGTTAATTTCATCATCTACATACAACCGATATAGCTTTCTCCGTCTCTGTCAGGGCATGGAAAAAGGTTAGTGTACAATTACATTAATCTCACCTGGTTGTCGAACCAATGAATTTGTAACTATAACTATAACATAAATCTACTGTCTGTTTCCACAAGTGAAAATTGTGTAGTTATAATATTGGGTATAGTTGTTTCAATTTATATTATGTTAGCTAAAATATTAAAATTTATTTAAATGAACAAATTCTTACAAAATTTACTTACATATTTTATATTAATATATGTGTGTAACTTGCATACAATAATTATTAAATTTGCTTTAACTAGCAACAACTAAGTTGTAACTGTCGTTGGTATCTCAACTTCAGTTAGGGATTATATAGAAAGAACCTTAATGTAAATTCTATTTTTTTTAGAATTTACCTTTCATTTCGGGTAGAACTTTTGTGCACGAGGATTTATTTTTCTTTCTTATTAACCATAAATACAGGCAGTTTCACTTAAAGATCGGTTTGTTGGAAGTTACTTAATCTAGTACATAAGTTGAACGGTATGCGCTTCTTTTCGCTTTACTTACAATTATTGCGTTCAGTAAATAATAACGTTTACAAATTACTTTGATGTGTTATTGTTTTCTGCAGAATTAAAATTTCGGTAATCCATTATCTAAATTAATATTCATGGTAGAAATCTACGTTTTTCGTACTCACACCATAATTTTTTGAAGTGTCGGTGAAATAGTCTGCGTTTTTGGCGTTTTGGTTATTTTTGAGCTGTTTTGGGTCGGTGAGATAATCGTCAGTGTTTTGTCAATTTCATATTTTTTCTTTTGGACGTACAGCGTTTTTTCATTCAGAGTTTGCTCACTATCGAAGTGTTAAACACTTTGAAGTTTTGTCAAATTTTCTAGCAATTTAAATAATCACCATTTTGGATACGGACAATATTTTAAATCACTGTGGTTGCGTTTTAGACATTCGGTATTTTGAAAATCGGGAATTGTACAGTTAACATGCTTTTCATTTTATCATTTGACAAAATGGTGGCCAGCGTTTTGAATATTCGGTGTTTTGGATGGTCATATTTGTTGTTGGAAGTATGACATCTTTGCACTTAAACTTTATGTGACTCAGCTTAGTTACAACCGGCGTATTACATATTTGTAATTTTTAAAGCGGTCGGAGAATTAGACATCGGAGTTTTGTACATTAGGTGTTTTACGGATGATTGGAGCTATTGTTAAAAATTAGTGTACTCCTGTTTTCCTTACATAACGTTTTGGAATCCAAAATAGCATTTGTTTATTTAAGTCAAACAGGTAATTTATTTTGCGAGATAACGAGGTTTAATGAGTCAACGAAGAGGGCATAAACTTAAGGTACACCCTTTGAGAGAAAACCCAGTACATACATTTAGGCGAATAACGTTAGAATTATATTTTCACGCTTAATTGACGCTGTGGTTGCGGTATAGGTCGGCGATGTAATTACAATGTGGATGGAAATCTTACATCATGTAAACTACTACACGTATTTAAAATACTTATCTTTTTGGGTTTTTTATGGTGAATTTTTATAGTTAAGTTATACAATCAAAACTTTTTGATAACATTTACAGTTATCCTCGTCAACAGTAATATTACATTTAAAATTGTTTAAGATGTTGAATCAAATTTAAGAAAACTTGAAAAAGTGAAACCGCAAACATAAGCCTGCTATTAATATAACAGTTAAACGTATAAAACCAACTAATCAAGTCATAATGTAAAGTTGTGAAAAACTGTAATTTGAAATTGATGAAAGTATTCACAAATTTTGTTAAATTTGTTCTTTGGTTATGACATTTTTCACTGTTAGCCTTCAACAACTTTGAGAGACAGTATTACTACTGACAAAGATAACTGTAAGTGTTATCGAAAAGTTTAGATTGTAAAAATTAAATATAAAAATACACCTAACAAAACCTAAAAGGGCAAGTGTTTTTTTCTACCTAGATGGTGCCTATATCCTGTATTCACGCACACTTCACTCGATTTAAAGCTAGGGTGGCGTCTACAAATTATTTTACGATCCCTACGATGTCGCGTTTTATTAATGCTTCTGCATTTGTATTGCGACCTACAACGACCCTGTTGAGTTTACACGGCCTAATTTGGATTTGCTGTCAGAATCATTAGCGCACGTTTGTCACGTGATATATTTTACCCAAAATGACTATTTCGACTGTACATTCAGTTAAAAACAACGGGCGTCATTAAAAAAATTCTTGGTTGCTAAGAGCGGCTAACTGATGACATCGCATGTTTGTTAACAAAAGCTATAAGTGACTATTTCGAGCAACGGAAAAGTAAGTTGTTTAAAAAAAATAAAAATGATCACGTAACTCCAACTATGTATAAGGGAAGGAGAATCGAAAATGTACCTTAGATCTGGTTGAGTGTAAATATTAAACTTAACCTTTTTTTTAGAAGAACTTGAAATTTTGAAATTTTCAGTATTTATATAGAATTATGTACCGGCAACTAAATTAGTGCTTGAATATACTGTCTCAGATATTCAGAGTAGTAATGGTAGGCTCTTGAGCATTTTAATGGGCATTCGTACAAAGCTACAGTATTATTTTAAATATTGTTTGAGTAGCTAACGTTGAAGTTGCTCCAATTTCATGAACAGTATATTTCTAGGTAAAATATCCAGATTCGTTGCTCTTTCATCAAAGTTCAACCTAAACATGGCGATTTAACTGTAATTGGTGCACAATTAATCGGCCGTAACTTTAAATTTGTCACATCGTAACAAGAATTAAAAATGTTATTAAGATACAGTAATATCAACACATATAAAGGTAACTTGGCGCCACAGCTTACACATCGGAAACGTAAATTAAAACATTTATTTATGTGGTACATTAAAACTCTTTTCCTTTATCAACAGGTCGCAAGGGATTTCCATATACATTAACAGCGATTAACTACTGAATGAAACAATTATATATATATATATATATATATATATATATATATATCCGTATGTTCAATAAATCAAAATAATATTTGTTGTTTAACTTCAGCATGATTGCAAACGAAATTGTACCTAACTGTTTGTAAAGCTTTACGACAATAAAACAAATTGTCCAATATGAAAATTCAGATAAAATCTAAATGAATAGTTCAATGTAATAATTAAAATTTATGACCTATGTCAACATGACATAACTATTTGTGTTTAAATGAGAAAAATATTAAAAATTGAAGTTGTGTGTTTTCTTATTGTTAACACTGTATTCAACTTTACTCGACCATTAATAAACGTAGTTTTACTCAAATTTTAAAACTTAAAAACGTAATTCGCGCAAAAAGGATGTTTGTCTACAATTTTTAATTACAAAAATTCTGTGCAATTTCGCAGAATGTTCGTTTCTTCACAATGGGGTAAGATAAAAGTAACAGAAAACAAAAGTATTTTTCACCATAACGTTAGATAAAGTGTTGTTACGCTTCTTTTGAAATATTAAATGACACCATACACATTTTTGCATTTGTTTGCAACTTTCAGTATATTCGTTTCACAATCTTGGATTACTTTTTATATTTTGAAGTTTTAAAATAAATGCAGGTTATTTCTCTAACGGGATTTCTGAAATGGGAAGTTTGAGTTGTACTAGCGCATATCGCGCTGTCAAATGCAATTTCGTTTCCTTTTAGTTTAAGGTTAACCATGGTTCTCGTATATGAAAGAAGAAAGCTAATTTTATAAACTTAATCACCTAATGCAAGACTTCCCAAAGCTCAATTTATTGATGGATGTTACTTTATCTCTATGGATTCTCTTCTATTACTACGTTTCGACGGATACATTCATTGACGTTGACTTAATCTTAATTTGACTTGCAGGAGCGTGTTGATCCGCTTCCTACTAACTACTTGATGCTGCGGTAAAGCCGATATTATCCGCTACATGATTCTCCTATTTACGGAATACATTTAAGCTAAGTGTGTTAAAACTTCATTGTTGAAATACAATTAACTGTTACATTGTAAAGGGCTCAAGTTGAGCGATCATAAAGTCATTGATTTTGCTTTACATTCAAGATTTCATTGTTTCTCTTACGTTTAGGATTTACTTAAATTGCTAATAATAAAAATAAAAGGGGTCTTTGTAACATCTGTAAGGTAGAGGAGTGATCATTATCGTATCAAGACGAATTTTGTGTTTTGTTTAACAAAAATGTGTGTTCTGTAAGTAACATTTTTGTCAAAAATGTTACTGACAGATTAACCAGCGTAAACGATTTAGTCCATTTCATTATCGGTAAGGTGTATGACTTGCCGCTACTAATTGAAATTAGGTATTTTTAGTTTTTTTTAAGTCAACAATAAATCATACTACAGATTAAAAACGATACCATAATGCAATATAATAATAATTATTAATTTGCTACTCAACTTTCTGTTTACTTTTATATTTGAACTTTATGTAAATATTCATATACATTTGCTCAGTTTAATTAATAACTAATGGGTTATGAGTGATACTGTTTACTTTCTCCATTTTTGGCGCCGTTAATGTGAGTAATATATGTTAGTCACCGTTTACGGATTTTTTGTGCCTTTTTGATCACTTTTCCACTATAAGTATTAGTTCAACCAGCAGTAGTACCCCGACATTATCCCCTCCACTTTTTTTACGTCACAAGCCCCGCCCACTTTCACTTTTTACTCGCCCACGTGGGGGACCGTATTTTTTACCCCTATGGTTTCTTTTCGGAGGCCTTTACTTTTCGGTCTTTTTAATGGGGTTTTTATAACAGTTAACGAACACGTTTCTATGAAGCAATTTTGTGTGTATGTAATTGAACATGCAAATAAATCAGGTATAATTTTCCGAATGTATAGGTGGTGCCTTTTTAGAAAGAGAGAATTAGCCTATATATATATATATATATATATATATATACATATATAAAGCATCATTGTATTAGGGTAGAAATTATTTATTATTTCACGTCATATTTAATTAGACTTTAATGTAATCTGGTTTCCGCAAACTGTAAGATATAATTTCGGTTGATTGATTTAGATTGATCTGGTTGATTTGATCGAGCATGATTTGTTTGAGATTGATTGATTAATTAATTAATTGATTTGTTTTTGTGTGAGAAAGAGCCGAAAGAAAGAGAGAGAGGGAGAGAGACAAACGAGAGGGCAAGAGAGAGGTGTGCATTACCAACTTCTATTATAGAAAATGTTCATTAGTCTATACGCCCCTAGATGGCGCTAAAAGCAATTTGAACTCAAAGGGGCCAGGGCGCAGACCCTGATACAAGTCCTATCTTACAAGGCTAGGGCCACCTTATTAGAAGACAATTTTGTACGACGGGGCGAAGGCCTACAGCTGTAAGATTAAGTTAGAACCCGCATACAATTGCACCAAGGGGACCCACGATAGGGGCTAAGCTCTGCACTTGTCTTATAAGGTTAGGGTCCCCATACCATCTCCAGCCATGGGGCGAAGGCCCGAGAACAAGTTGCGAAGCCCTACACGTGTCTTACAAGCTAGGATTAGGCCCCCTCATTAAAACATTGTACGCGCACGCATTTGCCTACCTTCTAGGGGCTAAACTGCCAAAGAGGCAGTAATTAGGGCAAAAATTCCATCAAGGGGTTAAAAATGACTGCCGAAAAGGAGCCATAGGTGTGAACCGACAAAACAGTTCTTAACACCACCAAAAGCGCTCTAATTGGGGTGAAAATTTCATCAAGGTTTGAAAAAGACCTCCGAAAAGAAACCATAGTGTAGAAAAAACGCGTCCTACACGCGGACGACCATAAAATAGAGGTGAAAAACACGTCCTATACGTGGGCGAGTAAAAAACAAAAATAATTAGGGATGAAAAGGGTCGTTGAAAAGAAACCATAGGGGTGGAAAATACGGTCTCACACGTGGGCGTATAAAAACAAAAATAATTAGGGGTTGAAAAAGGCCTCCGAAAAGAAACCATAGGGGTGGAAAATACGGCCCCCCCATGTGGGCGAGTAAAAAGTGAAAGTGGACGGGGCTTGTGACGTAAAAAAAGTGGAGGGGATAGTGTCGGGGTACTACTACCAGTATTACCTTTTAATAAAATATTATGTATTTTACTTGCTTGTTGTGTTTACATATGTGTGCTCTTACAGTTTTACTCCCTCATTTCTGAACTTAGGGGCTGACTTATCTAAAACTACATGGCGCTTTGAGTATCTATATACGGTACGATCACACCACCCACACATCTAGTGCACTACCGCTTAGTGATTCTCAAAGATCAAACAAAAGGCACATTTAACTTAAATTATTCCCTCTCAAAATAACGTGTTACGCCAACTACATAATCGTCATGTTGTATAGAATCACATGCTTTACTTTAGCTTCCTTCAATACCAAATCCAGATCATCAGCCTTCAGGGTTCCGAAAATTACAAGCTTGCGGTACTTTCCTTTTTAAATATAATAAATTAATGCAAGAATGCAAACACCTTAACCGTAGTAAACTATATAAACCGTGTGCATTCTCATGCGATATACAAACGGGAAATGGCGCTCTAGGAATCAGCGCTGTAGGCAAATCATAAATCCTTATTGTTAAGAACCTGTAACCAAAATATATCGTGCGATCAGAAATGGGAAGTATATTATACTAAATTTAAATTTCAACAGAAAAAAGATGCATAAATATTGTTTAATGTATAGTTTGTATTTTTATAGTTTTATAATAGTGATGTTGATATTATAATTTAGACTTTATACTAAGTTATGTATTGCACTTTTATTATGTATATTTACATAATGTACAACACCTTTTAATACAATTGATGTTCTCGAATTAAATTACTATTACAAAATCCAAAATTTTAATACAAGTAACGACAGCCAAAATTGGCAGGTTGCCACATTTGAAAACATTACAAAGAAAAGAAACAATATATTATGAAAAATTTCCGCTATTTTGCGTTAATACAAGTTTAATTAAACTATTTCTGCATTATCATATGCTTTCACAAGTTTAATTAACCTATTGTAATAACAACTCTCTTCAAAAACCTTCATTTAGCAAAATTTACTCACTTCAATTACAAGCGGATATCCTTAAAGTGTATTTTCAATTATACATTTTTTTATTTTTTTAGAAATAGCACAGAAAAAACAAAAGTATAGGTAAACTATGTGAAAGTATTGAATAGGAATTGATAAATCCGACTCAAAATATTATGTAAGTATGCACATACCTAGCCTTTTCAGCCCTCTAGCTAAAATACTACAAGAAATTTTTTAAATTTATTGATCTATTTTAAATTAGATAGAAAGTGATTTGAATGAAAGTGCAGCCAACGAACCTCCTCGACGCAGCAACGCAATGTATAGAATTTTAACTTGTTTTTCTTAAGCCAAAAGAGTTTTGAAATGAAATAATTACCAATGAACTGTATGCCTTTATAGTGTGCATTCGTGAGAACATGTGCTATTAACCGTCATTGTTCAACTCGAATCGAACTACTGACCTTTTGTTTTGTAACTATGTGATTATGCAAACTTTTGCTTTTACCACCGACAACAGTTACTAGTTATTTTTACTATTTTCAAGTACGTGCGCGCACTGTTATTTTGATGTTTTGTACTACTAAAACTTTCCGTATAATGCTAATGTCAAGTTTAGACTGCTGTTGACTATATCATTAAAGAAACTAGAATACAAATACATATGTTTAAAATAGTTTCTAAATTACGTTAAAATAGAAAATCTACTACCTTTTACACAATTCAGTTTATAAAGAAAAAGTTTCTAATATTATCTAATAGTGTGTCTAGGTTATAGGCAGTACCTGTTTATGATTTACTTTAATATCGTTTAATTATCTTTACGACTACACGTAACGTTAAATAACTAATTTTCTCTTATTTTGTTTGATTTTATCGTGCTGGGCACCACCTTGCTTGACTTATTTACACACACTACAAACGTTTTGTACAGTCATCTATTTCTGTTTTTTTTTGTTTTTGACACAGTTCACACATACAATACCTTCTATAGAGTTTTGTGGTTTTTCCCGATACCGGAAGTCTCTCATATTACAAGTTAATAATTATTCATAGTAATCCTCAAGTTCTCGGACTAAAATGTTTTAGGACTCGTAACATAACATAACCTTCACGCCATTCTCTTGCGGAGTAGGCAAAACGATCCTTGCATCTTATTTAGTTTTCATTCACAATCTTTCTCTATGCTTTCTTATCTCTGCATACCTCCCTAGCCTCCGCAAGATTCACATATTGTCTCTGACATGTCATTTTATTTTTAAAACTCCTTATCTTTCGTTCTTTTATCATACATTCTACTACATTCAGCCAAGTTTTACGCGGCCTACCAGGCCCAACCTTACCTCTAATCTCATCCATATACATTTGCTTCGTTAATCTCTCAATGTGACCAAACCAACGCAGTGAACTACTTTTATACCTATCCACCATCGTCTTTTCCTTGTCCCACTCCTTCATTGTACACTCATTATTTATCTTATTCCTTCTCGTTTTACTACATGCGCTTGTCAGGAATCTTATACTCACGGAATTTATTTTTCTTTCGAGCTTTTTTTGACATACCCATGTCTCACTTCCATGCAGTACTAATGGGACAAACACGCCATTATAGATTGCTTGTTTCGCAGGTAGGCTCATGCTTACGTTTCTCATTATCGTCCACATATTTCCATACTTTTGGCAAGTGGTAGGCATGTATACTCCATGCTAGCCGGGAAGGTACCACCACCCTTACCATGGGCTGCTTAATATTGGGTCTTCGATTTTCTGAGCTCGGTAAGGGCTGCCGGTTACCTTTTCCATCATCCTTAATCTATTCTCATCCTTATTCTTCCTTCTCGGCTTCATTGTCTTCCTATCGGATTAAAAGTCCCAAATTAAAAAATAAGATGGCTGTGGTTTCTAGGGTAATAAATTCCGGATGTAAAATCCTGTCCCATTCGGATATCCGGGAGGGCAGGGCTCAAGCGACCTAGGTCATCGAAAGTATCAACTTTCTGATTCACTACTGCAACATCCGCGGTATCAGGTCTAATCTTAATGCTATTCACCAACATCTTGAACAATTACAACCTGATATTTTGTTTCTATCTGAAACACAAGTCTCCTCTGAAAGCTCCGAGTCACCCGACTTGCAATTTCCTCAATACCACCTTCATTCTAACTTTCGATATAAAGGAGGCGTATGTGCCTACATCAAGGACAGAATTGCTTGCAAGAGGGTTTCTTCCTTAGAAAATAAAAATTTTGACGTGGTTTGGTTTAAACATTCTGGTCCTGATTTTGTGAAATTCTACTGTTGCATTTATAGGTCTCCTAATGACAGTAACTTTCAAGACTCAGTTTCCATCTTGCGATATCTCAATTGTGGGCGATTTCAATGTTCATAACTCTAATTGGCTTCAGTTTTCATCTACTACAAATCCCGCTGGTCATAGTGCAGAAACATTTGCTGTTTCATGTGATCTCACACAAATAATTTCTGAACCCACAAGAATCCCTGATAACCCTAACCATACTCCACATCTTCTAGATCTCTTTCTTACATCAAACCCTCTTGTTTATAAAACTTCCGTTCTTTCGCATTTAGGTCTTTCCGACCATTGTTTAATAGAAATCATTTCTACTGTACCTAATTCCACTGTTGTTCGCAAAACCGATAGAACCTTGTGGTGTTTTAAGTCAGCTCGATGGAGTGATTTACGGGATTTCTTTGCAACCTTTCCAAGTCGTCCTCTTCTTCGGACATCGCTCTTTCAGTATCTGCAGTCATCCTCATGGGAATGGAGTTATACATTCCCAAAAAAACAATACCGTATAGGTCATTCACGTTCCCAACCTTTGTTCAATAAGGCTTGTGGTGATGCAATATCTTTAAAAAATAAATATTACATTAAATGAAAATCTAATAAATCGGTCGCCAGTCATGTAGAATATGTTGGTGCTAGAAATATCTGCAAAAGTGAAATCACTAAAACTAAAAAGTTGTTCGAACAACGAAAATGCTAAAACCATTAGTAAAAACTTTGGAACATCTTCATTTCCCCCCCTGACGTTTATTGACGGATCGGTAGTTGCTGATTCTGTAGACAAAGCCAATGTCTTTGTGGATTTATTTGCATCAAACTCGTGTCTCAATGATTCTGGAAAAGATGAAACCAATTCATTTTCGGTACAAGCTCTTGGAATCGATCATCAGTAGGCTTGATCTCAATAAGGCGACTAACCCAGACGGTATCCCAGCTATTGTCTTAAAGAAATGTTCCCCCCAAACTAGTACCATTCCTATCTAAGCTCTATACGATCTCTATCTCTTCTGGGGAATTCCCTTCATCATGGAAGTTAGCAAATGTTCAACCTATTTCCAAAAAAGGCGATAAGACAAATCCCTCAAACTACCGACCAATTGCCATCACTTCCATTTTGTCTAAAATCATGAAAAAAGCCATCAATCAGCAACTGCCCACGTTCTTTGAAACTAACAAACTCCTTAGTGACCACCAATATGGGTTTAGGCAAAGTCGTTCAACAGGCGATCTTCTTTCATATGTGACCCAAGTTTGGAACAATACAGTAGAGTAGTCTGGTAAAACAGTTGTAGTCGCTTTAGATATCTCAATGGCATTTGACCAAGTTTGGCATAAGTGTTTACTTGCCAAACTCACCTCGTTTGGGTTAAATGATGCGCTCATCAACTGGGTTTCTAGTTTCCTTGATAAAAAACGAATACGTGTCGTAGTTGATGGATTTTTTTCGAAAGAAGTTAGCATTAACGCGGGCGTACCACAGGGATCCGTTATAGCGCCTACACTTTTTCTGCTGTACATAAATGACCTTATTTCTTCAACAACTAACCCCATCCATTGCTTTGTTGACGATAGCACTCTTCACTGTAGTTCATTTCAGTCTACTCATAGTGATAATCCACCTTCTATGTCAAATCAAGAAATTAAAGCTGAAATGGCAAATTCAATCAACAAAGACATTCAACGTGTTCTCGAATGGGGAAGCAATAATCTAATTAAATTTAATGCTAACAAAATTCAGTGTTGCCTTGTGTCGGCCAAAAATGATCGATCATTTCCTGCTGTAAGTATGAATGGCTCAGTTCTTAAGTTTTCAAACTCTATTACTCTGTTGGGTATGACTGTATCTTCAAATCTCCCATGGGTTGACCATCTTTTGTCAGCTACCAAAACAGCTGTTCGTAAAATAGGCTTTTTGTACAGATCTAAGCAGCACTTTACCTCTCGACAACTCCTTCTGTGGTATAAGGCCCAAATTCGGCCTCATCTGGAATATAATTCTCACCTATGGGTTAGTGCTCCCCAATATGCTCTCAATATTGTTGATCGTATTCGAAAGAGAGCGATTTGGCTTATAAATGACCCGTCCTTAACTTCTCACATACAGTCCCTTGAGCATAGAGGAATGGTTTCAGTTCTTTCTTTGTATTATCGTTATTACAACGGCTATTGTGGTGCTGAATTATATTATTTGATACCATCTCGGGCTATCTTTGCGAGAAACACTCGGTTCGCTCATTCACATCATCAGTATGCAGTACAAATCTCCACTTGTCGTACCAAACGGGCGCAATCCAAATTTTCCTGCACGGCTTCTCAACTCTGGAATGATCTCCCTAGTTCCAGTTTTCCTCTCACTTATGATATGAGAAGATTTAAGGTAGCTATTCATAGGCATCTACTGGCAATTCATTATCCCTCTATCTATCCTGCTAAAGTGTTCCTGAGTGATTTAGCACGATAGGCCAAATTTAGCCTGTTCAGGTCCACACTCATAAAAAAAATCACTTTCTTCCAGTATTGAGCATTCGTCCAATCTCGCTACCCATTGTACCATCTGCAGTAAACATTCTACCCAGATATACTAACTCATCCACTTGTTCCATAATTTCATTGTAAATACTCTCTTTTCCACCTTCCCGATTGAACACCACAATTTTAGTCTTGTTTACGTTTTCCTTCAGGTCTATGCTCTCACAGACCATATCAAACTTCTTGAGAGCAGTTTGTAACTCATCAGCACTGGCACTTAATAAGGCTGTGTCATTTGCAATACACCAGAACTCGCACATTTACGCCACCAACCATTACATCAGTTGTGTCAACCACGGTCACGTCACATAGCCTTGTCGCACTCCTTGCTCGATATTAAAGTATTCACATACACCTCATACCCGGCTACCATTGTATACTGCTCTTATTCCGTTTATTAGACCTTTACTTACTCCATATTCATTTAATATTTCCTACAGCTTCTACCTTTAGGACTGTTTAAAGAAATATCAAGATCCATTTTTCGATAATTCTCATCAGTAAGTTAATAAGTTCATAAGGGACCCCTTTTCTTAGTTTCTCGTTAATGTTAAGAAAGTTGGTTTAACGTATTAAAACTCAATGTTTCATAGAAAAAATTCTATTTAAAATAACGAAAACGGAATTTATTTTCAGAAATTGTAAATATACTGTGTGACGTTGAATATGCAACTCCCAGTGAACGCAATATTTTAATAATTTTTTGCTAACAAACTGGGTATATAAAGGGCGAATCACCGTTGACGTGATGTTCCAGTATGGCTGATCGGTAAAAGTTTTGACAATTTTGTCTATTTAATGATATGTGGGTTACTGAAGTGTATATCTTAAAATTATTTTGAAGGATACAAGGTGGCTAAAAAAGTAGGGTGTATCAAACTTATTTTTTTTTTATAGAATGCCTTGTATTTTATTGCATTTTTAGATTGTGAGTAAAAAATAAGCATGTACTAGATAATATAGGAACAAATATGCTTGGGGCATTGGCTATCGAAATTCGAAAAGTTTCTACTCCTGGAGGGGGAGCTTCCTTATCCCCTCTTAAAATAAATAAAACCATGAATCAGGAAACTTGCAATATATCAATTACAAAAACACTTTAACTTATTTTAAAACTTTTTTTTAAAGAATTGAGTATTCTAGGAGATTGTAAGTGGCGAGGTTCCTCTTGTCAACATGGTTTCTCTCAATAAACATTGTTATTAAAAAATTTGAAATATTTCATGAACAACTCTTAAAGAAACATCCAGTGGTGTAGACAGATTTTTCAAAAAAAAAAATCTCTAACAAAATGTTGCTATTTTTCACCACCAACATAGAGCTTTTGGAGATCTATATTCTAAAATTTTCGACGTTTCGGGGCCTTACTATATCCCCTTTGTTAAAGGGGACATAATAAGTCTCCGAGAAATAGATGCTACAGCGTATACTGTCTCCCATAGTGCGATCCGACTACCTTTCATTAAAAGTCCTATTGATCCGGGATAGCTCATCAATAAATGAAAGCCTCCTATTCCAATAACAATATTCGAATATAAATCGTTTTGACAACTTTCTTCAACAGCAACAATGTCTTTAGCCTTTATGCATAGCGGCTGATCAAAAGTTACAAAACATGTGCTTTTATTGCTCTTACCAGATTTTTGGATTGCATCCGAGACTGTTCATTAGCATATTTGCAGTGATTGTTTCCATGAAACCTTGCCAAGCGGGGATGCCAGATAACCTGGTAACTTCTTCGGCTTCAATACCGGATGTAACACATCCTACTCCACCGATTGAATAAAATGTGTCTTTTCCAGTCATTGTGGCAACATTAAAATTAACATTATTAAACGAGAATTGTGAAAATGATTCGTCCTTAACCATGGGATTCCAGGAGTGCACAGCAGATGTTTCAAATAACGCGACACTTTTATAACTTGAACAGAACCCTATATTTGAAACCGTATCAACATTGTTTGAGCCTAATTACGAAATAAGTATGTTGCTAGCCCTAGTTGCAAAGTAGAAGTAAACGAGCGAGGCCTTGTTGCTGCGAAATGAGCAATAGCTATATATTTATTTATGATATTTGCTTGGCTCCTTTCCTGTGTTTCACAATTACCTTGTGCAAAAAATCTTGCAATGTCTGTGGAACCATTTTATCGTAAGTAAAATTTGAGGTATCTGGGTAGGCTGGTGTATTGCATACTGTCATACGGATATCTTGTAGGACAATAGCGGCTGTTTCCAGCTCGTTCGTTATAGAGCAGGCTAATAATCCGCAACCGTGAAAACAAATAACAGTAGCTTTTTTTCTCATCGTTGCAAACAGAACTCCATCTTTGCACCGGTTCAGATAGTTTATTTTGAAGGATTTTTATAGTCATTGACTCACCATGTAGCAAGCTCTCTTCAATCTTACGCATTAAATCTTTCAAAATGAACTGACACTCTTCCGATGTTTTTATAAATGTACACAATTCTTGAAAAGCTTCATCATAAGAGGCATTTTGGGGGCGACTTCTTTTTCGGTGACCTGGGGGTTGTTAGAAAATTTGGCATAGTAGTTCTTATAATAGCACTAAACAAAGAACACTCTGAATCCTAGCAGACACCTGATGTCCTCAATAAAGCTTTTTCAAGCAACGACTCTTTTAGTGTTCGTAGACCTCTATACGCTTTCCAAACGTTTTTTCTTTTCAATCTGAGCATATCATTTTTCATTGCACATAAAACAAGCTTTTTTAAAGTTATAAGCACAAGAAGAGCGTACCTGGTGACTGTTCAGCTACAGTAGCCCCCCAACAAGCACGCTCAACGTTGCGTTCCTTGATATATTCACGACATGTTTTGTGGACTTCAATTTCGTCAACCCATTCCAAATGTATAAATGCTTCAACTTTTCTCCTCCTGCTAACAGCGATTAAGTTCTTTAAACCTTTATTTGCCTTAACTGTCTCTTCATGCGAAAAATGTTTCTTGCAAATAAAATAGTCACTTGAACACGACATTTAAAATACTGTCCTTAAACACAATCATGAGTTGTTTGTAACCACCACGGCCTAATACAATACCAACACAACACCACTTGTCCACTGGCAATAACAAACTACACAGAAAATGCAACAATGACAGCATACATAAAATACGCACCTTACTATTTCAACACTTTATTCTCAACTGGAGGTGGGCAGCGCAATGGCTGGCCGGCCACCGGCGATAGCAGCGCGGCGCCGCTGCGGCGGAAAATCTACGTAGTGCGATGCCATTGCATAGGGATTTTGTTTGCATATTATTAAATACGCCAATCACTGAATAAAGAACACAATACTAAAACATTAAATCTATTTGTTGCTTAACAGTTTTGTTGTAATACAGCGAAAACGGAATTTGTTCAGCAATTATTCTTAAAATCTGCCATAAAAACTGTATATTTATGTAACATTTTTCAAAACTAAAAACGATAAGGTGACTTAAGCACTCGTTGTTTGATACATTTAATTTAGTCTATTAAAAAATGTGGTAATAAAGAGATTTATAAAAGAAAAATTTCGATTTCCTCATAACGCTTTGAACAACTTGGAGAGGGGGGGGGGGGTCAGGTTGTCCAGACAGATTTTAAGTTTGAAACTCAATACCAATTATTACATACTTAAGGCTGATGTAACAGTAAACAAACATTTAGATATTAGTTAAAATGAACAATGTATATGAATATCTACATTATAGTGCATTTCTATGCAAATAAGTGATTTGTTTACTTTAGGAAAGAAAAACAATTCCACAAAAAAATATAAGAAAGAAAAAAAGATGTATGAAATATTGTAAATGAATGTCAGAAAAATATCTATTTTCAACTGACAATTGTAGGTCACACACCTTACCGATATGAAATAAACATCGTTTACATATAGCTGCACTTTTCTTTTCACTTGCAAAAATTTGATTAAACCCTAAAAGTAAGAAAACACCCTGATTATAACGCAGTTATGTAGTACGTAAAACATTGATAGTTATTAAAGTCAATGTAGTTGTAAGGTACTTTATGATCCCACAATTTGAGCTCTTTACAATGCAGCTCTTAATTGGATTTGAATAAAGAGAATTTAATACTCTTAGCTTAACTGGATTTCGCAGATATGAGAAGCATGTAGCACTGCTGATCAAATAGTTAATAAACAGCAGATTAACATATTCCCTTATGTCTAAAATATTTTTGGAAGTAATCAAATTAATACCGGCTGTCTTTCAAAACGTACCCTGACTTAATCAGGTTGAACAAAAAGATATTGGTTTAGAATCCGCTTTACCAATTATGGTTAATTATAGTTACTAGGTATAGTCTCTCTACTGATGGCAAGCTAAAAAGGAACGGAGGTTAGTGATATTTTTAGATAAAAAACATATCTGCCGAAACGTATTAATAGAAGAGAATCCATACAGATAAAGGAACACCCATCAATGAATTAAGCTTTGAGAAATCTCACAATGAGTAGTTAAGTTTATAAAACTAGAAAAATTCAAGGCTTCGTTCTTTCATTCACCAGAACTACGTTTAACCTTAAACGAAGCAAAAATTGAATTGTATTTAACAGTACGAATCGAGCCTGTCCAACTCACACTTCCCAATCTCAGAAATCCCATTAGAGAAATAAACTGCCATATTTTAAAAACTTCGAAGAAGTTCGAGTATAAACTCAGGACAAAAACTTTAAAGCCCAACCCGGTTTTACTGGTATATCCCAACTCAGGACTGTTCTAAGGCGCCAGACAATCCAAAATCCAAATTAAACGTGTAAGTGTGAAATTTCCATAAACTATAACCAACCTCAAAACAAACAATGAAACCCACCTCAGTTACGCACAAAAGGAAGGAAGAAAGGGAATGTTACTATACGCAGAGCGCAACAAACGTATGTAGTACAAAATACAGACACTAAAGCAAACAGCTCAAGCAAAAAACAAAATAACAATCGGGCCCTTTCCAGCTTTTTCTGGTATACATAAATGATCTTATTTCTTCAACAACTAACCCGATCCATTGCTTTGCTGACGACAGCACTCTTCATTGTAGTTCATCTCAGTCTACTCATAATGGTAATCCACCTTTTATCTCAAATCAAAACATTAAAGCTAATAAAACTCATAGCTTCGTTGTGACCGCCAAAAGAGATCGATCATTTCCTGTTGTAAGAATGTCTCAGATCTTAAGTTTTCAAATCTATCATGGGATTACCATCTTCTGCCAGCTACCAAAGCAGCTGCTCGTAAAATAAGCTTTTTGTATAGATCTAATTAGTACTTTACCTCCCGACTACCCTTTCTGCTGTATAAGGCCGAAACTCGACCTCATCTAAAATATAATTCTCATCTCTGGGTAGGTGCTCTTCAATACGCTCTCGATATCGTTGATTGCATTAAAAAAGAGCGATTAGGCTTAGATATGACCCGTCTTTACCTCCTGACATATGGTTCTTTGAGCATGGAAGAATTGTTTCAGTACTTTCTTTGTATTGTCGGTATTACAATGACCACCTTTGCTAGGGATACTCGGTTCGCTCATTCACATCATCAGTATGCAGTATAAATCTCCACTTGTCGTACCCAACGGGCGCAATCCACATTCTTCTACACGGCTTCTAAATTCTGGAATGATCTCCCTCGTTCCTGTGTGAAAAAATTTAAGGTAGCCGTTCATAGGCACTTCGTGGCTATTCAATATCCCGCTATCCATCCTCATGCGTGTTCCTGAGTGCTTTAGGACGGTAGACCAAACTTAACCTGTTCAGTTCCACAATTATTAAAAGAAATTTATCTCAAGTAATTCACTTTTGACAAAAACTTGCAAATATTGAGACTGTTACATTTAAGAACAGAGAAAAGTAAATAGAAATCAAAACAACATGAAAAGAATCAAATTAATAACATATAGGGTGTTCCATTTAAAAAAAAACTGATAAAATATATCTTCACCTACACAAGATAATCGTTTTTACAAAATATTAAAATTGCTCTAATTTCTGATCTAGTCAGTATAATCAGATGTGTGTTATAATGTGGGGGTAGATAAAGTGAGTAGAATTACAAAACAAAATAATGTGTAGGGCCTACCATTTAAAAAATTACAAATTTAGTGTCACCTGAATTTGCGTAACACCCTGTATACATATAGGTCATTTTAAAATATACACTGTACTATTGGCTAAAGCATTTTCTGTCTGTTTTCTGTCTTTAATAATCTATAATCGACCGAGATCGTGTTAAATGGATACACTATATATAAGTTCGAATCGACCAATCCCTTTTTTTTTTGCCATTACAAAATGCATGGACACTTCAATTTTGTTTTTACTGTATTTCTATCTGTAAAGGAAGGAAAAAAAGTTAATAAGTATACTTTAAAGGTTACATGCCGGATGCGAATCTATTAATTAGTTTGTTATGTTTTGATCACTGTTTCTAATAAATTAAATTCTTCCGCATTTTATTATGCAGTAAAAAATCTACCGTTTTTATTCAACAAAATGAATCAGTATGCAACCTTGAAGCAAAACTTTTACTATTTTTTCATTTATTATTTGGTTTATTTATAGATAAATTTGCATAATGAAGCGATGACAACGTTTCAAGTAATCTAGATATTTAAAGTACGTCCCAGAATATAGGAGAGTAATAAATCATGTGATTAGTAAAATAGTGTCGTTTTTTTGCATGAAAGCGGCAAACAGAAATCAGTAACAGATCGTACTAGGTTAAACGAAGATGCTGTAAATGTACCGCTTGCAAAATATTGTGTTGAATAAAGACGGTTTAGGTAAACGACAAACAAAATATGACCCTTTAAAATTCGACTTAAGCCTGAAGATTAGACAACACATAGACGTGCGGTTGGGATTTCAGTGTATTAAAAATTGTAGATTAATTATCAAACAATTTAAAGGCGCGAAAGTATTAAACATTTATTTTAGAACATTTATTTTAGATGTGGCTATTCCAAAATGCTGATGTTTTGATTAATATAAAATAATTATAAATTCAGTTTACATTAATTTTTTTACATTTAATATTGTCATAAAGGCAGGTTTTGGAAACAAATGCGATATGTAACTAACAATCAGTCTTTATAATCCTCATCCGATTCGGAAGAGCTGTTATCTTATCCTACGGATATTATAACGGGTTCTATAGTTTCTTCCATTAACACATCAAGCTCCCACATACGCTGTTCCTCTTTAATTACATAATCAATACACTTTTTCCGCCGATCAACTCCACTAATAGGAAACCACAGTTAGAAAACACTTATAATACAGACCTTTTTCCACTATTCTGCATTGACATTGTCTATTGTTTGCATTAAAAGCTGTCGCACTTCACTTAATCTAAAAGTCGTATAATTATGGAGTTGAGTTCGCAGTGACATAATGGTAATCGATGTACGGTAATCCCGCGACAAGCACAGAGTTCATCAATAACATGTTTAACAAATTGTTGCTTATGCTGATTTCTGTAACTAAAAGCTCTCGTTTGAGCAGTTTCTTCAAATTGTATCTATTTTGATGTCAACCGTTTGGTAACGGCTCCTTTTTTCATGCACTTGTTGGTAAGGGTTCAACTTACCTAGAATGGTAACTTGCATTATCCCCGTGGAATGTGTGCAAAATATTCTTCAAAAACATCAGCGTTCATATCTTTGTGATAACCCCCGTTGTGCTTGGAGTTAAACAGACTAAACCATTTTTTAAGAATCTATTAGCGCTACCTATATGTGTAATAATTAGTCGTCGACGTTTGCCAGATGTTGGATTTATTCCAGTTGAACAACCCTCTTGGACTTCTTCATTTACATTCAGAATGATATTTTTTTCATTCCCAGAATGGAGAAAAATCGGAAGATGTCATTTTCACCACCGTTATCAACCAAAACTGGAGAATAACTGAGCATTTTAAAATACTTGTTTTGAAATAACAAATGTGGTAATTGCATCTTAAAGCATCACCAATTAAGTGAGTCATATTTCTAATTTACATATAATTATACAGGGTGAATCTTATCTAATCCGCCAAAATTAAAGGAGCACTAGAACTCATCATTATAAGCAAAAAAGTTCATATGTACATGGGTCCGGAAATGTTTCGTTTCCGAGATACAGGGTGTCAAAGTTGAAAAAAGAAATCGCGATTTATTCAATATTTTTTGACTGTTTCGAAATAATTTCATGAAATTTCGTATACGAGGTTTTTTTTGGGACAGTTGTTTGAACAGTTGTTATCAAAAGAACATGTTTACTTTTAATATTAATTTCTTTTCTTGTTTTTTAATATTGGATATTTTAGTGCTCCTTACAAGTTTTAAATAAATAAACATTGTGAGTTTTAAATGTGTTTTTCTTAGAAACGGTTGCTCCTAGCGACATCACTAAAATATACCTTTTTTTAGCAGAAAAGATAGGAGAATCGATTTTTGTAGTCCAAAATGGTATACAGTGTAGCACAAAAAAATTGCAATGATTTAAATGGGTCGAAATGGTTGCCGCTGGCGCCCTCTAGAGACCACAACTAAATGGACCACAAATTTTAATATTTCATTTCAAAAAACCATCGTATACGAAATTTCATGAAATTATTTCGAAACAGTCGAAAGATATTGAAGAAAACGCGATTTCTTTTTCCAACTTTGACACCCTGTGTCTCGGAAACGAAGCATTTCCGGACCCATGTACATATGAACTTCTTTGCTTATAATGATGAGTTCTAGTACTCCTTTAATTTTGGCGGATTAGATAAGATTCACCCTGTATAGGTAATAGGTCAATGAGTACTTTGTAAACTTATACAAATTTTCTTGGAATTTTGGACGATCCTCCCTATCCTATACAGTAATGTATTATGTGCTTCAGTACAGATGACGTTTGTATTAATTCGATCTCAAATTTGTAAGTAACTAACAAGGATAGAGCTGTCGCTTCATTTCTTATTGAATGAAATGCTAAATTACCTAAATTTAAAGCAAACACGTGTTGATAACGTCACAAACGGTTTCTCTGAAACTTGAAACAGATTAAATGCACGTTAACAAACATTATTTGCATGTTACTTAGACAAAGACTTAGATATTAAATCACTTAATTTCCATTCTTTTGTATGTATTAATAGGTCATAATTAACAATACATATATATATATATATATATATATATATATATATATATATATATATATATATATATATATATATATATATATATATATATATATTAGTATTTTATACGGACGTAAGAAACTGAAGTCAATATATTTTACAGACCTTATAGTATATGCCTAAGTACGCCACTGACCTGTCGCTGTCAAGATGATGTATTACTCTCTGATATTGTGGGACGTACTGTACAGTATTCCGTACATTCTGTTCACAGTATGAAGATATAGGAACACTATACAGGAAGGCTTTCAAATTATTATTATTGTTGTTGTAAATCAGTCGGAAATGTTTATAATACCCTTTTAAAAACCTAAAATTACCCGAATAATACAAGTAAATACGCTGCTATCTTAAAAAACTCCATTTTTGGTACATAATTAATGGACCTTATCTGAAAGTTGTTAAAACACATTTAAACAAAAATAAAATCCAGTGTAAATAACAGTAAATGAAAAAACAATAGCACAATTAGTAAACAACCTTGACCGTCTCAATACTTTTCGATGACCTAGTAATCGCAGAACTTTTTTTACAAAACTGTTGCTAATAATTAAAAATTATGAAAATTTGCCAGATTTCACTAAACGCATGAGTTAACTAATAAAATCTCGTGTGACCTTACGAAATCCCACAATTAATGCATCTCTACACAATGTATTCTCACAATTATTTTTGGCATACAAAAATACGTACTTTGCATAATTGTTTTTCAATTCTGGTACAAAAAAGGGTGTAAAAAGTTATAACTCATACATATTGCGTTTATAAACTTATGGTTTTACGCCTTGTACTTTTACAATTATTTATTTATCCTTTGATTAACGATCTAAAGATATAATACAGCAACTTTAATAATCCATTAAAAATAATTTATTATACTGAATGCTTTTACTTACACGACCCTGGATTTCTCATTTTCTTCGTTTCCACCATTTGTACCTAACTCATTCAGAATTAACAATGGATTTCCTCCGACAGTTCGGAATATCTATGCAAAAATATAAAGACGCATTGCCTCACTATAACCTATTGCGGTTAACTTTACATAATTTGAAATTATTCTATTATTTTCAAGTACATGAGTGAGCTCTGAAGTGTGTTAGCTTTAATAAACATTTATTAACACTTAAGCAGCCAAATTAATATACAGTGTATCCCAAACTTGGCTTACCTGTATTGCTATCTCGGAACCGTTTTACCTACAGGGTTAGTTAAATTAGGAAAGTTTTAAGAACTTTCTTACAAATCCAGCTTAAGGTATCATTTATATTAGTAATAAGAACGGCATTTTTTTTGTGACGACACACGCCCCGTCCCCTGGACACCTTGGCTGCCATTTTTCTGCTTCATAGGCCAAGCCCACTTTGACCCGCCCTTTTTTTGACGGCTTCTCTTCGGGGGCCATTTTCAACCCCTTGATGAAGTTTTCACCCCTAATTAGGACCCTTTTCGTTGTATTAAGAGCCTTTTTGGTAGTTCAGCCCCTGCAGGGTAGGCAAATGCGTGCAAATATAGTGTTCTGATTGGTGGTCCTGATTGGTCCTTACGCCCCACCCAGCCTCTGAGCTGTGATTGGAGGCGTAAGGCTCTGCATTTTGATTGGGTACGGCGGGAAATTTGAAATTTTCTAATAAGGAGCCCTAATGAAAACTTATAAGACAGCTATAAGAACTTGTGTTTGAGTCTGGGCCCTCTTGTCGTGGCCCCATTGACTGGAAATAGTATCTCATAATGCAAGTATAGGAACATGTGTTAGTTTCGCGCCCCTTGTCGTGGCCCCCTTAACGATATACAGTATTCTAATAAGGGGCCCTACTGCTAACTTATAAGACAAGTACAGGAACCTGTGTTAGGGTCTGCACCGTTCTGTTGTCGATCCCTTGTTTCGAAATTTCAATTTGTGTCGCTATTTACTTGTGCATGGTCTAATGAATACGTTCTGTAATAAAGGTAGCGCCATCTAGTGGTACACAAGTTCTTGTAGTAGCATTACAAGTTTACATTAGGGCCCCTTATTAGAAATTTTCAAATTTCCCGCCGTAACCAATCAGAATGTAGAGCCTTAGGCCTGATATCAGAGCACAGAGGCTGGGTGGGGGGTAAGGACCAATCAAAAAACCATTATATCACTCATGTAGCAGCTGCCAGCAAAAGTAAAAATGCACTATTTTGTTTTTTCCCCATTATCCCAAAAACCACAAGAGATAAATGATATCTTAAGGCGGATTTAAATTTGTAATAATGTTGTTTAAAACTTTCCTAGTTTAACCAACCCTGTAGCTAAAATGGTTTCCGAGATACCAATACATGTACGTCAAATTTAGGACACACTGTACACAATACTAAAGGTTTTTTAATATCATTTAAAATTTTCAGATACACGAAGTTCATTATTTGAAGGTTGCTTAATTTTCTTACATAATGCAGAAAATATTCTATTTTTAATTATTATCGGGATGCGGTATAATTATTGCTGACCGACTTCGTTAGAATGACAAATACGCAAGACGCATAAATCGACTAACGATTTACAACTTGCTGCATCGTTTTCACGATTGGACATTTAGAACGAGTGTATATCAACTGTCACCGACGCGTCCTACAACTACGAAACAACACGTGCATCTAAGCCAGAGAAAACGCCAGCCAAAACAAAAGGAGGAGTAAAAACAAATAAAGAACTGAAACAGGAGACATTAGCTGTCACAGCTACCATTCCCTAGTAGCAGCGTCAGCCAATGGAAATGTTTCTGTCAACGCATCATCTATGACGATGAATATTAGACGCAGAGAAAGAATCTGAAAGTACCAAAAGATTGCCACCGATTACTGACAATGTTCTTATTTCGGGGCAAATTTACATGGACAGCCAGATTGTGATGGAGCAGACAAAAAGCGCCTGTGATACCAAAGTGAAGGTGTCTCCGACAATATTTTCATATAAAACTTAGATCGCCTTATTTCGAGAGTTGGACCGATGAGGGATTACTTCCACCAGAGCGTGGTCGGCGAGGGAATTTGAACTAAGGACCGAGACAGGTAGGTAGAATCACAACACGTTGGATCACCAGGGAATGCACGGAACACTACTCTGAAATGTATTACTACCAATTGCATTAATTTTCTGTGAGTAATTCTTAGCAATCACGCACCTAAACTGAACAACTGTATTAAGACCAAATATCTGTGCCCTCATAAGTGATATTACTTATTCACTTTTCTTTTCTCTTAAGACATACAGGGGAATCAGCAACGTGGAACAGAATATATAGAAATATTTAATAAGCGTTGTAATCAACTAAGTGGTAATTGAATTGCAAAAACTAAAAGTAAAGAGAGCAAAGGTGAAGCTTGTGGCAAAAAATTCGTTACTTGTAGGTGATTCAGGCTTAGAGACTGAAGATCCGACACCATCAAGGATTTTATTTAGTGTTTAGTTCCTGATTAAGAATTTCTCTAGTACGGTAAATTAAAAAAGGAAATCTAATTTTATTTTACTACCAAACAAATGAAAAAAAATATATTATTTGAATCTCGTAGACGTTTTCACTCAAATAAATATTTCTTGTTGTTCGATCTACGCATGTTATATTACAAATTGAGCAATTTAATTCATAAGTACCCAATTTCAAAATGCAGTTAGCATTGTAGTTAGTATTTTTGCTACGAAAATAACCGGATAATTAAGACAATTAACAGCGTTACAAATTTTTTGATTTGATAACATACACTTGAGACCATCCGCTCTTAGAGGTCATCAAAATTATTGACCTCATTCATTAAAAATATTACATTCATGGTTTTATTGTTACAAATTTCAAAACTCTAAGAATATCTAATTTTATGTTACTATTAAACAAATGAAAAGAAAGTACTATTTGAATCTAATAGACGTTTTCGTTCAAATAAATATTTCTTGTTGTTCTATCTACACATGTCGAATTTTAAAATACAGTTAGTATAGTAGTTAACATTTATGCTACAAAAATAACCGGCTAATGAAGATAATTAACAGCGTTATAAATTACATATGTGTATTAGTAAGATAACAATAGATAACCGAAGGCTAAAGAATTCCAGTTTTTGCTATTAATTCCGAATATCTAAACTAACCTCGTAAATGACTTTACACCTGTTGTTAATATCAGCTAATTCAGTTAATTTTAAAATTAATTCCCACAAAACACACTTAGGTACCCTTAGTCAACAGAAATTATCTTCTTAAACAGAATTCTATTCAAAACAACTATTGTCCCTGTTCCCACGAATGCAAATTAAAACAAAAAACAAATTAGTTTAGACCACGATCAAGATACTTAAAAAAGGTTAAGCTAACAAAATTTTATTCCCGCAGTAAGCAACCGCACATCACAATAAATAATTAAAATTAAACTCAAAGATTTATAAAACGCAGTAGTTGTAAGTAAAAACGCACGTAGATCGTTGAGTTCAGAACTGCGCGTACTATACAGTAGCAAGATGTAATTTCCGTTAATTTAAATCAAAATAAACCGAACTCGGTGTGCAATCATGTGTATAGAGAATGTTAACAAAAAAAGGTAAACAATCGTGGTACAAGAGTTTCTACCTGAAGTGTATATATATAAAGATATAAAATGAAATCTGTGTTAGGCTACGATGTACAGAAATATTGAAGTAAGAAAGTAAGGTGGCTGCAATTTAGTCACTGTTTTAATTAAACGGCACTGTTTACAATTAAATGTAAGTTAACTACAGATGCCTAACTGGTACAAGCATATTTGAAGTAGAAACATTTATAGAAGATTTCAATATTTTAGATACTCGGACAACGAATAAGCAGCAACATGTAACGTGTGTAATTTCACAATTTTTTAGTAAGTTTTATGCAAATATACATAATAAAATAATTTAACCTCTTGTATATTACCCTTGTTATGTATTCTCTAATTAAATTGTAATTTTCTATTTTGTAGGTACAAATAATTATGTATATATTTTTATTTTCTTATTTCTACAATTAATTAATTTAATGACACAGTTACATAAATTTCATAAAAATTTGCTACATCTAGCGGAAATAACAACTTCCAGGGTATGGTGAATTTAAAAATACGTGCAAATGGAACTGTCGAGGTGTAATTTTAATTGAACGATCCAAATTAATTGGGATATAATCCAAGACACTGTTTATATTGAGTAGAATTTACAGTATATTCCATTTTAATCGAGCTTGTCTCAAAAATAAAGTACGTAAGTACTTACACATCAGTCTTTTTCTGGACTTTTTTCTGTTATATTTCATGTACACTGATAATGGCAACCTTGAAGTCATTATGATTACTTCGAACAATAACTTCTGATTCTTATTGAAACATGGACACCTTCTTCCTACGCTCAATGTTACTTACCGTAACTATTAAATCCACCATCTACACACTACCAATATGCCTATCTATCACCTGTGTCTTTGATTACATGAAAACAGGTTAGTTTTTAATTATATCCATTCAACCTGGTTGTTCAGGTAATGAATTTATGATAACCAATTATTGACATCAATCCACTGCCTGTTTGCACAAGTGAAAATTGTGTAGGTGTTATATTGAATATAGTAATTTCACTTGAACTATTTGATTGTTCGTGCCAGTTAGCTAAAATGTTGGAATTTAGTAGAATAAACAAATTGTTATAAAATTTCCTTACATATTTATGTTCACATATGTAACTAACTTCTATATAACAACTATTAATCAGTTTTACTTATTTGCTTTACCTGTTATTTTACATTGACAAAACATAAATTGATTCTTGTTTATACCGTTGAATTTGTAACTGTCTGTTAGAATTATTTATAAAGAACCTTAATGTAAATCGTATTTTGTTTGTATTTATTTCTCATTTAAGATAAATTCTTTGTGCCACCAGCATTTATTTTTCTTTATTAACCTTAAAGGCAGATAGCTTCACATAAAGATTGGTTTGTTTAAGGAAAAATTACTAACATTTTAGTACATTATACATAAACCCTTAAGTTCAACGGTCTACATTTACAATTGTTGCGTTGAGCAAACAATAACTTTTTTAAATAATACCCTACTTTCATGTATTGCTGCTTTCTGTAGAATTAAAATTTCAGTAATCTGACTATTTTTGATGCCTTGTTTTCTAAATTAATATTCGTGGTTGAAATATACTGTTTATATTAATTTATGTGTTATTGCACAAAACAATATTTCGGGTAACTTAATATTTAATTTTTTTATGTTTATTAAATATAATTTTTAATTACTGTATACTTAAGCATTTGTTTTGATTTATCTGTTCCCTTATACATGTGCTAATTAAAATTCTCTCTTTACTCCATTTTTGCATTTTTAGGGTTATATTTTAGAAAACTCATAGCACCTACTTACCAACATATATACTAGTGCAGTGGAAATAATAAATCTTCCGCACTAATTACTTCGATAGTTGCTGGGTTATATTTGTTAGAAAATGCTGGGTTAAATCCTCCCAGTCACAACCGTTCTACGGTATTATAAAAGAGCCTTATATACAGAATTGACCCTGTTACAAACACGAGAAGATTCTATGTAACTTTAATGTATGTAGCATAAAACTTACACAATTTTTACAATTCCAACTGTATCGGTCTGTTATTGTTTATCGACTAATACAGTCTTAATGACTTGATAAGCGTAAACCTTTACTAACTTACCTTGTAATTTTAATACACCTTTGTAAACGCAAGCGTAAGGAAGATATGCTTCAGTAAAGTCTAAAGGAAGTAATCGTAAATGTAACCACCCTTGCGGGAACATGACTATGTAGGTACAGTGAGTGGGTATATTGATCGTAGTTGAACAGAGGTAGAAGGTGGTATAGAAAGTCCTAAATCAATTAATACATAATGGATGTCTGTCTGAAGAGAAATACTCCCTACGCGTACGAAGCAAAAACTAATTTTCGAATAATTCTATTTACGAAATTTAGTTCGGAAAAGAAAAAGTATTTCTAAATCATCCCATAACTTTATCTATCCCAAAATTAGTTGGTTATTTTAACTAATTAGATAAACAGAAATATTATGGGCAGCCATTAATGACAAAATCTACTCAGCGGATTTTTGCGGTGCTCTTATAAAGCAAATTACCAATGACGCTAGATGGAGTTTACGCAGTTATTAAATACTATTTTTTTAAGGTAGAATTTAAGTAAGTAGCAGTAATTAAGGGAATTTTAATATAGAAATAGGTGAATAAATGTGCAGAAAAATTAGTTTGGCAATTATTTGTCCCAGTAAAGCATAAAATTATAATTAAACAGGAAATACTTAAGATAGATGAGCAGTGGCGTAACGTATAGTTTTAGCTCAGCAAAATTATTATGTGTATTTACACTGGAAATATGGAGCAAAATACACTGGCCGCCATAAATAAATGAACACCCAGTAAACGCTGATGCATTTTAATGAAAACGTGTATTTTATTCCTATTAAGAAACGATGAAAAATTCAGCAAGATACAGTAAAGATGATTGACAATGAAACAAAAACTCTTTCTCTTTCATTTGACATTAGTTACTTAAGCGTCAATGTTAAGCATATTTGTAAGCTTAATAAGTAAACACATTAAAGTTGAAATTATGTCTCCTGTACGACATCGTGCAAATTTTCATCAGTTAACCGAGTTTGAACGTGGCAGAATAATCGGTCTGCGAGAAGCCGGATTATCAATTCGTGATGTTGCCGTTCGCGTGGGACGCAGTGTCGCCACAATGTTGGCGAAGATGGTCAGGAAGTAATGAGGAACGACATTTGCGTCGCGGACGTCCTAGATGCACCACTGATCGTGAATATCATGTTCTTCGGCTTGTAGCTCTTCGGGATCGTTTTTCATCAACAAGAGACATTGGTGATAGATGGAAAGGATTAACTGATCATCAAACCTCCTTACAATCGACGTATCGAAGAATTCGATCTTTTGGGATCATATCATACCTCTAACTCCACGCTACCGTACTGCACGGCAGCAATAGTGTAACGAGAGGTTACATTGGAATCAAATCATCTTTAGTGACGAATCTCGATTTTGTTTATAGGTTCATGATGGTCGCAGATTGGTTAGAAGACGTCCTGGTGATGATGTAGGGGGCTATCTGCCATGGAAGCAGATCTCCTCTAGTAGTTATTGAGGGAACACTAAATGCAAATCGGTACATTAACAACGATCTTGAACCAGTATTACCGCAATATCTGCAAGTAATAGAAAACCCAATTTTTCAACAAGATAATGCGCGGCCGCATACCGCAAGGGTTGCTATGGAGTTTCCAAATACTGCTAATATTGATCTATTTCTATGGCCTTCTCGTTCACCATACTTATCACCAATCGAACATTTGTGGGATATGGTAAGACGGAAAATAAATAATATACACCCACTCCCAAACAGTGTAGATGCTCTTCAACAACGGATTTTAGAAGCGTGGGATAGTATACCTTAGGTTAGCACAGATTAACTCATTTTAACATTTTGTCAAGTGTTATCGAGTGAAAATTGAAATAAATAATGAAAATCATCCTGAAATATCGGCATTAGCGCTTGAAGCTGTTGCTAATTTATTTTTAATTCTTTGAGGACTTCAAAGAATGTAAGAGATGTCGAGGAAGAATTTATGCATGTTTTTTTCATGAAAAGGTTAGTTTTCCTGATTACATTTATTTATTTATTTCAAGTTTTATTATATTTGGTTACAGACTGAAAGACTAAAGTCTTTCACGCTGTGGTCGACATATTCCATGTTGAAAAGTACGTTGAGAGATAAAGAAAATGTCAATATATCGAATTATGGCCAGTTCTTATCTATATAAAGATGACTTCACGGTTAAATAAGGAGAATGTAGAAGGAATGGTGAATGAAACTGAGGATATTGGGATAAATGAGGTAGAAAACACGGTAGGAAGGTTGAAAAACGGCAAGGGAGCAGGCGTAGAGGAAATCACTGGTGAAATGCTAAAGTATGGGGGTTCAAAGCTTATACGAAGGTTGTGGGAATTACTCAATGTATGCCTTATGTGTGGAAAAGTACCGAGGGATTGGAAGAGCGCGATCATTGTACCACTGTACAAGGGCAAGGGGAACAAGAGTGATTGCAAGAACTACAGAGGAATAAGTTTGCTCAGCGTGCCTGGTAAAGTATTTGGAAGAATACTGATTGATAGAGTAGGAAAAACTACACAAACTAAGATTTGGGATCTGCAGGGTGGCTTCATGCCAGGGAGAGGACGTATCGATCAGGTGGCTGATCTCCAGCAGGTGATCGAAAAGTGTTTAAGGGCAAAGAAAGCTGTACTGTGCGTGTGTAGATCTGGAGAAAGCATACGACAGAGTGAATAGGGAGAAGCTGTGGAAAATATTAAATGAATATGGCGTAAATAAAGGTATAATAAATGGAATAAAGGAAGTATACAACGGTAGTCGGGCATGTGTTAGGGTGAGAGGAGGTGTGGTTGAATAATTTAATATTGAGCAAGGAGTGCGACAAAGCTGTGTTAGACAAGCATGTACCCATACAAATGGTGTAATGGTTGGAGCCGTAAATGTACGACGTCTGGTGTAGCAGATGACACAGTCTTATTAAGTGACAGTGCGGATGAGCTGCAATCCGCTCTCAGGAAGTTTGATCTAGTCTGTGAGAGCATGGACCTAAATGTAAACGTGAACAAAACTAAGATTGTGTTGTTCATCGGGAAGGTGGAAAGGAGAGTGGAGTATTTACTCTGCAAGATGAAATTGTGGAGCAAGTGGACGAGCTGGTATATCTAGGTAGAATGTTTACCGCAAATGGTACAATGGAGGGCGAGATTGGACGAGAAACGAAAGCATGAGCCTAGCTGCGAAACGAGCAATCTATAATGGCGTGTTTGTACCATCAGTACTGTCTGGAAGTGAGACATGTATATGTCAAAAAATGAAAGCATGGAGAAAGATTGTGAATGAAAAATAAATAAGAGACAGGGATTGTTTTGCCTACCACGCAAGGAAATGGCGTGAAGTTTAAGTTAAGTTAAGTTAAGTTAAGTTAAGAGCGGTCAGCAGGGGGCAACAGATCGCAATAGTGACAATAGATAAGGCCACTGAGACTAAGATAATCGAGGAAGATGGACTGGTGGTAGACCTCACCACCTGCAGAGCAAGGATTCGACTGGAACCTGACAGATGTTTTCGATGTTGGGAGAAAGGACACAAAACTAGACAATGCAACGGCACAGACAGTCAGCGGATGGTGTTTTAACTGCGGAAAAGTGGGACACACCATCAAGGAATGCGTAAACGACCCTTTCTGCTTTACATGCGAAGGGACAGCACAGGGCATGGGATCAGGACACAGGGCATTCTCATACCAATGCCCCATGGCGGGGGAAAGGCCAGATAAGCGAGAAGTACTAAGTGAGAATTATGTGAAGGAAACAAATGATGAACAAACCACAAATGCGCAAACGGAAGAAACCAGATCGACCGAAATGGAGGCGGAAAATGCAGCCCACTTTGATGGTCAAGGTACTACAGATTAATGTAAACAATAGTAGGGCGGCATACGACTTAGCATGCCACACAGCTGAAAATATGAAAAGAGATGTACTAATCATGTCGGAAATAGGTACCATCAAAGGCGACGGCGTACTCAGAGACACAACGGATAGGGCGGCAATAGTGCTTATGAACAATAAGTGGTGCGTGAGAGAAACCGGTGCCGGTAATGGATACGTATGGGTACGAATCAAGGGGACATGCATTTACTCGGTTTATTTTCCGCCAAGTGAGTGCGATTTCGAACTAGAAACACGACTAGACCAGCTCAAAGCTGAGATACGGGCAAACGGTGTAAATAAGTCAATCGTGGCCGGAGATATAAACGCGGCATCACCCTGCTGGGGTGCCACCAGGCTGAATAAAAGAGGCACGGTAGTGCAGGAGTGGGCTGACTCACTAGACTTAACGGTGGTGAATGTAGGAAACCCACCAACGTTCGAACGGGGGCAGCAGAGGCCACACATTGACGCCACCTTTGTTTCGGACCACATTAAGAACGAGGTGGAACATTGGAAAGTAACGGAGGACGAGACGTTAAGCGACCACAAGTACATTATACGGGAGTGGAAACCCCGGACGGGCGGCAGAACTGTCATAACCGACAGGAGTGAGCCTACGAGCGAGGCGACGTGGAACAGTAAAAAACTAGATACGGACAAACTCAAGACGTTGACAATGCATATTAAAGCAGAACGAGTGAAGAATGCAGAGGAGTTAACGTATTTACTCAGGGAAATCTGCAACGAGATGATGCCAAAAAGAGGGAAAGGCAAAAAAACGGGCAAATACTGGTGGAATGACGAGATAGCGCGACAGAGGAAAACCTGCATCCTGGAACGCCGCAGACTCCAGCACTTGCGGAGGACGGGCAGACCGACAGAGAACCAACAAATCGCACTCTACGAAGCAAGGAGAGAGCTTAAAAAAATGATACAGAATAGCAAGGATAAAGCATGGAAAACTTTATGCGACGAACTCGATACAGATATATGGGGAAAGGGCTACAGGATAGTGACCAAAAGGATTAAGAAGAGTAGACCACTTGTGGGATGGACAAATGAAACATTTGAGGAAGTTATTCGCACACTGTTTCCCGATCACCCCAGCCTGAAACCACTGCAACGGATAGAGGGCGCAAGATACGACGAAATAGCCCGCGAAGAAGTAATGGCGGCAGCCCACGACTTACCGAGGACAAGGCACCGGGCCCGGATAACATACCGGCACAAGTTGTGAAAATCGTGGCAAAACTTCGGCCAGAACTCTGGACTAAGATAATAAACGCGGCATTAAAAGAAGGCGTATATCCTGAAATATGGAAGGGCAGAAAGTTAGTCCTTATACCAAAAACGGCGTTGAACTTTAGACCCATCTGCCTACTAAACTTCTCGGGGAAAATAATGGAGAAAATACTTAAGACACGACTGGTAAAAGAGGTGAAAGATAAATTGAACAAAAATCAATACGGATTTACGAAGGGGAAGTCGACGATGGACGCACTAGAAAAGATATTAGAACAAATAAGGGAGGCCAACCAAGGGACGTGGCGCACGAGAGAAATATGTATTGTGACGTCACTAGATGTTAGGAATGCCTTCAGTCAATAGAGAGGCAATAATTAATGCACTAGTTGAGTTAGAGGTTCCTAAATACTTAGTGCAAATTATACATAGCTACTTATCACTAACAAGCACACGGGCAAGGAAACCAGACGGGAACAACATAGAGATCGCGGTAAGTGCAGGAGTACCCCAACGATCCGTGCTAGGGCCTACATTATGGAATATAATGTACAACAGCGTAATGAACCTTATTAAACGCGAAGGGGTAACAGTGATCGGGTTCGCGGACGACCTTACGATAATAGTGCGTAATAGATCACTAGAAAGCGCAGTGCAAGTGACGGAAAGTGCGGTTCGACAAATAAATAAGTGGACGCAAGATAGGAAGCTAACATTAGTGCCGGAGAAAACTAAGGTCGCGTTGATGATCGGCAGAAGACGCATCAGCGGAGTAAGACTAAATATACAGGGAGAACAAATTGCGTCAGATTCGGAGGTTAAGGTACTGGGCGTGATCATAGACAAAAATACGACCTTTATTTCGCACGCGAAGCATGCATGTGAGAAAGCCCTTAGAAGCTATTCCACATTAAACAGAATTTTGCCAAATATGGGAGGGGCGCGGGCCTCAAAACGGAGGGTCCTCGTCAGTGCGGTGATCTCCATTTTGACGTACGCGGCAAAGGTATGGCCACCGGCGCTGAGGTGGGGGATAGTCAGAGCTAAACTAAATAGTATACAGCGATTACTAGCAATCAGGGTATGCAGCGCATATAGGACTGTGGCGAATGAGGATGTTATGGTGGTAGCAGGACTTATACCGATGCATATATTGATAAACGCACGAGCACAGAAATGGGGGAAAAACAATGCATAGAAGTATGGCAAAGGGATTGGGAGAGAAGAGATTCTGGGACCAAGACGCTCATACCAGATATCCCAACCTGGATCCATAGGCGCCATGGGGAAGTGAACTACTTCTTAACACAATTCCTTACAGGACACGGACAAGTGGGTAGCTACCTATTCAGGATGAAGAAACGGAGTCACCCTAGGTGCCAAGACTGCGATATGTACGGTGACAAGCCACATCCATTCTTCGAATGCACAAGATGGAACTCAACTAAGAGGGATCTGGAAGCGATAATAAAAAGGAGATTAACAACAGAGAATATCGTAAACGGGATGTGCGACAACGAGGATAATTGGAGAGAGATATCGAAGGCTTGTGAGTGTATCTACAAAATACGAGAGATGGAGGCGCGGAACTTTCGCGGATAAGCGACATAAGTTAAACGAAAAACAGTGTAGTGGAAATGATGATTCTCAAAAGATAAGGAAACGGTAAGGCGAAGCGGTCCTGCGATGATATGCCAACGGCGGTGCCCAGTGCCAGCAAATGAGCTGGTGGACAGGAGCGGTTTTAGTGGGTAGGCCTTCCCTCTCGGAAGTCCCACACTCCCCCACGCTGAGGCGAGGGGGGTGCATAAAGCATTTCCACTTCTCAAAAAAAAAGTTAAGTTGTTGTTGTTAATGTTAAGCTTGCTAAGCTAAGCTAAGCTAAGCTGTTAAGTTGTTGTTGTTGTTAAGTTAAGGGATATGAAACAAACAATAAAAAATTCTATCGCAGGATGATGTGTCAACATTTTTGGGCAGAAGCGCCTGAAGATACTTTTCTTATGATTAAAGTGGCGTTAATTTTCAGTCTGAATAGTTAAATGAGAAAGATATCGAGGAGACCGGTTCTATTTTGGTTGTCAGCCTCCATGACACTAAGGCAAGGAAGAAGCGTATATTGACCGTTATGGCGGAAATGAGAGGAATCAATGAGATTGAGTTGTACAAGAGATATGTAAACTTGCGTCCGAAACATATCAGTCCCTCAAGATTGTTCATATTTTATAGGAAGAATAAGTGTGCAGTGCAACCTGTGGGAATCCACAGTTTCTATAAGATGCCGAAAAAAATTGCCCATTAATTGCAATTACACAATCCAGATGGTTACACTTGACACAGTCTACGTCGAACGTCAACTACTTTTCTTGCTGAGAGTGGAGCGGATATCAGGAGACTCAAAAATCATGGAGTATCACCATGAAACACGACTCCAGAAGAATATGTAGAAGAAAGCATTAACAATAAAATGGCGACTCCGAATCAGCCACAATCGTCAAATAGAGGATGCCAATATCCATCAGATGTCGTCTGAGAACGTACTGAATTACAGTTGGTTCATCAGTAGGTTTTATCAAAATCATCACTATCATTTAATGATTTACAGTTAAAACATTGTACAAGCATAAGTTTTTCTAATATTTATTCCAATAAATAATTAATAATTCTTTGTAAAGAAATGATTACTACAAAGAAATGGTTGCTGTAAAGCAATGAGATACTTTTCTTTGCGGTTTGTAATAAGGAAATATGGTCCATTTCCATTGAGTGTCCGAAAAACAGGTTTTCTGAAAATTTCATTCAAATACCTCAGCGTTTACTGTGTGTTTATTTATGGCGGCCAATATACAAAGTTACGTACGTAATAAGATAGTGTTTGACTCACAAAGGACTTCTTACCTATTAAATGAACTAAAACCAAAATTAAACCTATTTTATATATCTGTATCATTTTATTTTAACTAATATATAAATTTTAACTTTAATTTTTTTTCTATATTGTATGATAAAAAGTAATACACAAAATTTATATGCAAACGGTATGTTGCACCATTCAAATATTATTAAGTAGAATGTAACATGGTTACCGCAAAAAAAGAAATCACACAAAAGATCAAAATCCAAATTACGAGAAAACAAATGACAGAAAGGAGGAAACAATGCATTAATTGGACTGAAACTTTACAATTTCGTTAATCTTAATTACAATTAAGTTAAAAACGTTTATTATTCAGAACTTGCAAGTTTTAACATTTTAATAGCAAAGATTTCTCATCAGATCAAATATTTTCTCCTTATCGAAAGGTTCTCAGTAAATAGTTTCCTCTTATACAATATCTTGTGAAATATTTCTAATTATCTGATTTTTTGCGAAAAAAAAAAAATTAATAACAGTTGCAGTTTTTTAATAAACCCAATTAACCTTAACAAACTTTTTGTTTGTTGTATTTTACATCTTAATTAAGCCGAGATGCAAAACTTTTGGTTGCATAAGTTTTTTTATCATTTCGTAAATTATGACACCATGGCTTTTTTGGTTGGTTTTACTAAATCCTAATTTAACTTGACTAACAAATCTCACAAACTACAGCATAAATCTTGTAATATGAAATATTTTATATAACTTATAGTACTTAATTATGCCACCGTATTTGTGTGATAACCTTTTATATTTATTAATAGCCACTTTTTTTAATATGATTATATTTTTAATAAATACCACATTCTTTCAGCAAACAAATCACCAAATCCGTGATTCGTTTAAATATTTAGCTCGTTTTGTAGCAATGCAATGCACCTTACTTTCAGAATTAATGATAATGTCGTTGTTAGTAGTTATAACTCACTAAATTGCAGTGTTCTACTTTTTCTTTAAGAGTACACAAATAACTTTCACAACACATTCGCTCACTGCATTATATGTTTTGTATACAAAATCTCATTAATAAAAACTAAAGACGATATAATAAATGCAAAAAAAAAAATAATTTTAGAAATTAAACTGTGATGTAATCAATAACATTCGTGAAGCATCCATTTCGCATTTCCAAGTATTCTACAACCGTAAAAATTGACACAATTTATTGCAATTATCAAAAGTTAAACTAGTCATCTTTGTTTCTTCTACGTTAACTTCTGAAACTCGTAAGCCAAACTTTGTTTAAAAAGTATTTAAATTAGGTACCTGCGAACAATAGTTAAGTGTTATTAATTAGCTACTCTTACGTAAATATATTAGCACAATTATATCGTAATTATATCAAAGTGTTTCATAGTTTAATTTTTGGTTGGGAATTGGTATTTAAATTTGAAGCAAAGAAAATGTGTAAAATACTTTAATTAATTCAAATAAATCTTTGTTGCAGCATTTTCTTGTTACAATATCTTCATAATAAACTAAACCAACAAATTATATAATCCCCCGAACTGAAGATTACCAAATATTGTAACGGGCAAAAGTGGTGGGCACTACAAGCTATTCGGCCTAGCTAAGGGATAGTCTCGACTCAGATTACTAAAAAAACTTACCACTACCTACCAAATTCAGTGTAAACAACAGCAAATTCAATTCGTCACAAAAAAAAAATTAGAAAAAGAGGAAGTAAAGCGCGAGCTTTACGTAAAATTCTAAATATTAATGCGGGAACACTCTCGTAAGGTTCAAAATTCTTAAGATCATCTATCCTAACTACCTTAATTTTAGGACGTCGAAAATAAAAATTTGACAAATTGTCGTGATGTGAATTTTTGTATACTGTAATAAGAATAAAAAAACCGCCTGAAAGGGTCTGTGTAATACTATACATAAAAGAAAGCGCATTTATCCGCCTAAATAAATACAAATTAAAAAAATATCTGGTGTCCAACACCACACTACCTTCCAAAATGGAAATTAAAAGAAATGAAATAATTTTAATAACATTTTTTAAAAATTATGCAACCTCGTTTATAAGTTAATTCCGAAAACATGCAACATTGTAAAAACAGAAATATATGTCAAACAAACGTTTAAAATTTTTTAGGGTAACTATGCAACCTTTTTTTTATACGTTCATAACGAAAACAGGCAACAATGTAAAAACAAAAAAATAATCTATCAAAACTTCATGTCAGATAGATAATACACTTATGCATGTTAACTTAAAAAAATTGCAAATTGCATACTTAATTAATTTTTTTTTTCGTTATATTAAAAATTTACTTTATAAAGAAAATTTATGTAAAATTAAATTTTCTTTAAAAAATACGTCTGCACTTTTTATTATAAAATTAATCGTTATTCAGATAATGAAAAAAATGAACTAACACTTAAATTCTACCTTCGGAATTTTTTACCGCTAAATTACGCATCATATCAAAAAAAAGCATACAGGATAATTAATCGATATGTTTAATTTTTATATGTAGGTATTTTTATTACTTGGAAATATCCGACTATTTTTAAATTATATTTTACGAATCTAATTGCGAAAATATTTAAGCCAAAACCAGGTGATTTAACTGTTTTTATTTGGTTTAAAATACACAACCATTAATTTACTTACAAAACGTTCTTTGTATTTCATATACATGAAACTTATTGTTTGAACAGTTGTGGACGCATGTGTACTTTCTCGATGCACAATTCAATTTACCAAACTCTACGGTGTCATAATCTGCTAAAGCGCGATTTTACTCCAAAAATGAGGAAATCACTAAAATAAACACTAATATTCCTCAATGGACACGAAAATGTCACTTCTGACGAACGAATGACAACACGAATTCTTTCTATAATCCACACATGAACGGGAAGAAGTCCCTCACGATAACTTCAAGTAATCCGGGTAGAACGTTGGTAAATTCTGTGCGCACAAATCTTACATCACTCGCTCAGCGTTTGACCTCTTTCCATTACAGCCTAACTTGAACTAACTAACTGAAAAACATAACTCCCCTCTCCCCACATCACGTCATCTTTTTAATCAATACATTAAAAAAATCTTCCATACTAAAACTGCATAATCGACATTTCTCAGGAAAAAAAACAGGCTTGATATCTAGAATCAAGACGCACACATCCTCTTTTTCAATAAGAAACCCTGTTACTCAAATACATTTTCTATACTTCCCAACAACAGCTAAATACATAAGCAAAGTGGAAAAAATGCAGAACTTTTTAAACGCGACTGAACCTTTTGGTTATGAACCACGATAACACGAACAAATTTAAACCGACTCATATTGTTTCTTAAAAACTCTCTTCATCTAGAATGAAATTCAACTGTTTTTATCGAAGCTGCGATAACAAACTTTAAAACAAAAATTTCACAGTTTCTTACAAGTTTTGAGCCAATTTAGAACTATCGACTAATTTCATTTTAGACTTTCTAAATGTGCCGGGTTGCAAATAATAGCTTTAAGCTAGATAATAAGTACATTTAGGAATCAACTTTTAAGTTTGTTTGATTTCTAAACTGTACCACAAATTGTCTGAACTCTCACACTTAACAGGGGTAATTCTTAACTGATTTATCTAAAAGATAAACTCCAAAATCTCTCTTAATTATCAAAATTTAAATGAAAATATTGATCCAGTATACTGTGTTTCTCTCAGTACAAGTAATGTTTATTTTGTTCCTACCATTCTTAATATTAAACGTATTCTTTGTAACAACCCATTTTGAGATACACCGAAATATACCGTAATTTATGTTCTCTGTTCATTTAGTTGTAAATATAAGAAACAAGTTTTTAATTATTGAATTATAAGTATGGCAACTTAATTTGCATTTTGGTGTAACTTAAGTGCATATCTTCTTAGGGGTTTATAGTTCTATATCGTTGACTTAATTCTTTGCGCAAATTTTTTCGCGCACCGCTATATCACCAGATATTCAAAGCGTCCATTTTTTCACTTCTTTATGAAAGTTGTGTTGTTTAGGAAGCCTTTTTTGGGTTACCACCTAAATTTTGTGAAAAGTGCCATTGATTTAATGGTAAGAAATATTGAACTGGTTTTATATTAAAATTAAAACATTTGCTTTTTGCAGGCACTTTGATTGACACTGATTTACACTTTTATTTTATTTTTTTTGCACATTTAATTCTATTTTACGTACACTTTTATTTTATGATTGCGTTTTGCTTTTAATGCAGATCTAAATGTAGATCCCAATTTTTATCTGAATTTCGAGAGAATGCAATAAACATTGGATTCAAAATTTCATGAAGAAAAATTTATAAGTAGTAAAATTCCATTTTGGTGGTTACAACGTAAAGCATTGTTATTTCAAGATATTGCGCAATATTGGTGCAAAGATGACATTTCCGTAATCGTTTAGATACCAGAGGTTATTAAAAAGTTTGTGTACTAAAATTTTTCGAACAGGTATTTATATCCATTATTTACTAATTTACGGCTATAACTAGTTTTTAAGATATATTTTAGATAATTCTAAATTTAACTGTTAATAAACATAGTCTGTATATTTTTATTTTTTACATTTTGATAAAATTTTCATTGTAAACCTCGGTTTAGTTATTCCGAGCATAATTAAATAAAATAACTTGGCGTCCGAGATCATTTTTATTAGTGTTACATTGCAGTTTTTTCTATTGATGTTAAGTGGAAATAACAGCATAAATTGCGGTAATTAAGCAAAACAAAAGCATGAACGCCCTACTTTGAACTACCGACTGAGTCAAAGGCATTATTAATGGTGAACGGGTTGTATCTCGAGTTAGTTTAACGATCTGTATGAGAACATTTTTACAACCAATTTATTTATTATTAAATTTTACACTATTTACAACACAGTCAAGTGGCACAGGTAATGGTTTTCACTAATTAGTTCAAATTAATTTGATTTGTCATGATTAAGTTAGTAAATGTGTGAATTTGTATTAAGGTAAGGTATTATTTAAATTTAAAATTAAAGCTGCCCTAACAAACGATGATTTTAGTATCAATACTAACAAAGTGGTTACGTTAACTATCTTCGCTTTAATCACAATAGAATACATGTATAACTAATTCAATATAGCATGCTTAAAGTTATATTAGTAGTGAGTGATGAAGGTGAATGTGAATGAAGCATTGATATGAAAATACATAAAATTGAACGACACGTTGGTATGATACTTTAAACCTTTCGTGGTAAAGGCGTCCTTAGCGATAAAATAGGTAATCTGCTCAGATCAAATACTTCCTTACAAATGTGGACTGACTCATTTACAGTTACCGTCCATGTGGTGTTAATTAATTATATGATTTTTGTGGTGTATGTACAAAATATATACACGTGTTAAAATTACATTTTCATACCGCAACAATATAAACAAAAAGAACAAAGGATTACGAAAATATAAGCACGTATTTCTATATGGTCAAAAAACAGGTTTCGCATAGTAGCCTATATTCTACAACTCAATTTCTAATTTGTAATTTTTAAAAAAGTTAACCCTTATTACTACCTTGGTTCCTTATCCGGTGATATACACGTTTGACAATTACTTTCTGTAAACTTTAAAATTACATTCATTGAATTAATTATCAATTTTGTACGTAAACAACATAATTCAGTTTCTTATTTATATTGCTTCTGGCGCAACAGTAATTACGACTCAGCACCTTTTTGACTACAACCATGCCAATAGTAAGGTTGGATTTGAAAAGTAGGTGCTTCTCGCCAAACAATAACGTTGCAACTAGCTCGCAGGCGAGGGCCGTGTTCTTTGTCATGGTCTATATCGCCAATGGCAGTGGCCCCTAGCTCTACAACAATTCCGCAACCGTCCTTTACTCCTACCACTACTCGAACTCAAGCTGAAACAGTAGACTCTCTAACCTATTTTTCGCTATCCACTTATGTAGCTCTCTGTTCTCATCTTATTACGGTGCTTGTGTTAGCACCGTAGCTTCCACTACGCATACGTTTTGTATAATTAACGCTGCCTATTGTTTCAAACCTCCCTTTGAGGCTTTTAAAGGTAAATTCAGGTGGGTGTCTTCTGCCAGGATGCTTCCGAGGATGGCTTCGGGTGCAAGAAGACATTTTCGCTCAATTCTCCTCATATATAGATTGTATGAACTCACTCTTCTCTAGAAAAATCCATTCCGATGCACAAAACAGTGAACTTATGCAGCACAACACTCAAACGCTAATTTATTGCGAATAAATATGATAGATAATTGTTTTTTGCAATCGATTTCATGGCCCTCTAAAGAATTGAAATTCGCATAACACGGTCCTATTATTCTTAAAATTCCAATAATTTAAAAAGAGTCAACTTCAGGTATAGGAAACCCCATATGAACTCGAAAAATAATGCATTTCTCTATATGAATCACTTACAAAATACAGGGTGTTGAGTGATAACCAATCGATGTATTAAGTTATTGTACCGCCGTACCAAACACTCTGTACAACGAAATTTACTTTTTAATTTTTCGGATGACAGTAGGTGATCTTGACAAACGTCTAACAAAATGTTTTTGATTAATTTATTGCAATGTGGCCGCTGAAGATTTTATTCGTTGTGATTACATACGTCATATTTATCCTGAAAAGTAGAATAACTCTGTAATGGCTGATCCGAATTAAAAAAAAATGTTGCCAGATAGAAAATTGATGACAGTATAAGAATATTTAGAAATGTACAATTTAAAATATTTAAGTTGGATACTGGTATTCCAAAATTCAACACCCTGTAGAATTGTAACTTTCATTTTTAAAGACTATCTGAAATAGTTACGGAGCAACATAAGAATTAGGCACTAATTTTACACCCTGTACATATAGGTCCCTTTTCTGTCTTTTTTGTCATGCCTTGGTTGTCACATAGTAACAAAAAATTTTATTAAGCAAGCTATTAGTGTGTAATGTGTCAATTTTGTGATTAGTTTGTTCATTATTGCTTTGTAAAAATGTAACAATCCCAAAATGAAAATTATCGTCAACTTAGTGATTTTGAACGTGGCCATATTATTGGTATGAGAGAGACCGGTTTTTGATATAGATATTGTAGGCCGCGTATATCGTGAAGTTGGAATGATGTTAAGATGTTGGTTCATATAGTACGACGAAGCGGTTCAAAAACGTCGTCCTGGATCTGGACGTACCTGTGTGTCTACAGATTGTGAAGAGTGCCGTTTAGGACTTTTGACCACAAGAGACAGAATTTTAACAACGCGGTCAATTGCAATAGACTGGATGGGGGGTGTAAGACGCAAAACGTCAATGTCATTTGTTTATCACCGATTAAAATCTTATGTACTGCACAACTCTCACACAAAGAGTCACGATATAGGATGCAATATGTTGTTGTGTTCATTGACGGCAACTTAAATGCAGCCAGTTAGTTTGTCAATATACTGGAGCTTGTTGCGTCATAATATCATCGGGTGTTGGAAAGTCTAATTTTCCAAGATAACGCACGCCCTCATATGGCAAAGGTTACAATACGATGTTTGCAAAAAGCTAAAATTGTTGTTTTCCCATGACTTGCTTGGTTTTCAGATTTGCCATACGTTGAGCATGTCTAAGATATAATCCATAGCGGCAGACTGATTTAACCACACTTACAAGCTTGCACCATCTTCAGCTGCGGATTCAGGAAGCTTGAAATGATATACCACAGGAGAAAATTGATCACTTGAGATATATATGTGTGTATATACAGGGTGTCTCAGAAACATGTTGCCAAACTTTAGGGGGTTATAAACGCCGATGAATTAAGTACTTTTGCCTTATAAACGTATGTCCAGAAATGAGTCGTTAAGGCACTAGACGAAGAAGTGTTAAAAAATTGCAGAATGTTCGCATTTACGACTTTTTGTATTTTTTAATATTTATTAAATAAGAAAAACAATAAAACATTATATTAGTTGTTCAAAATTGCGGCCATCGACTTGCTGACATGCGGTCGTACGTCGAACCATTGATTGGCGAACTCGATAAAGGATGTGCGGATCTTCCTGAACAACTTGACTCGCAGCCATTACCCTTCCAATCAATTCTTCTTCTGTAGTTACAGGTGTTTCATACACTAATGATTTGAGGTAACTCCAGAAGAAAAATCGACAGGTGTCAGATCTGGGCTTCGGCTGGCCAGTTAACAGGTCCACCTCGTCCAATCCACCTCTCAGGAAATTGTAAAGTTAGGTGGTCCCGCACGTTGCGAGTAAAATGCGCCGGAGCTCCGTCGTGCTGATACCACATTTTACGACGAATGTCCAATGGAACATTTTCAAGCAACTCAGGGAGAACTTCTTGTAGGAATGTTAGGTAGATTTGATCATTTAAACGTGGAGGTAATAGGTACGGTCTAATAATATGATCTCCTACTATGCCAGCCCACACGTTAATAGAGAACTGATACTGGTTAGACTTCTGAAATGTTCCATGAGGATTTTGGTCGCTCCAAATGTGACTATTACGGCTATTGAAGTAACCTTCTCTAGTAAAGCAAGCTTCATCGCTAAATAGAATAACTGAGCTAAAATCGAACTGTCGAGCGCATTTTTCCAAATACCAGCGACAAAAGTTTACTCTTGGACCGTAATCCCGTTGGGTCAAACTGTGTACTTTTTGAAGATGATAAGGGTATAGCAATTGTTCATGAAGTACACGCCATACTGATGCCCTTGTATTTCCAGTTTGATTTGCTATTGCTCGCACACTAGTGGAGGGTTTTCTTCCACTCGTCGCAATACTTCTTCTTCCATCTCCACCGAACGAGCCGTTCTTTGCTGACCCGTACCTCCATTTCGTTTAAAATTTCCTTTTCTCTTAAACGAAGGTGTAATGAAACGAATAATCTGCGAGATGGATGGCGACGATTGGGAAACCGACCAGCGTATATCCGTGCTGCTTCCTGCTATTGCATCTTGCTTCTCCATAAATCAGATGCATATCAGCATTTCTCAAAACTAAAATGTTCCATAGTAAAAGAATTCTTCTTTACTTAAATTATCACTTTAAAATAACAACTATTTGAAATTTACAAAATCAAAGTGACATTCAAAACGTCATTCAAAATTTGAACAATTTTTGATAATTGAAGAAAAGTTCTTTTGCTATGAAACATTTCAGTTTTGAGGAAATGGAAAAGGAAATTTTAAACCAAATGTAGGTACAAGTCAGCAAAGAACGACTCGATCAGTGGAGATGGAAGAAAAACAAAATTTAAAAAGCTTATCAATGAAGCTTGTTTTACTAGAGACAGTTACTTCAAAGACCACAATACTCATATTTGGAGCAACCAAAATCGTGTCGATGGCCGCAATTTTGAACAACTAATATAATGTTTTATTGTTTTTCTTATTTAATAAATATTAAAAATACAAAAAGTCGTAAATGCGAACATTCTGCAATTTTTTAACACTTCTTCGTCTAGTGCCTTAACGACTCATTTCCGGACATACGTTTATAAGGCAAAAGTACTTAATTCATCGGCCTTTATAACCCCCTAAAGTTTGGCAACATGTTTCTGAGACACCCTGTATATGTATATATATATATATATATATATGTATATATAATATATATATATATATATATATATATATATATATATATATATATATATATATATATACATATCTGTGTGTGTGGGCGCGTGCGCGTGTGCGTGTGCGTGTGTGTCTGTGTCTGTGTCAGTGTCTGTGCCTGTGCCTGTGTCTGTGCCTGTGTCTGTGTCTGTGTCTGTGTCTGTGTCTGTGTCTGTGTTTGTGTCTGTGTCTATGTCTGAGTCTGTGTCTGTGTCTGTGTCTGTCTGTGTCTGTGTCTGTCTGTGCCTGTGTCTGTGCCTGTGTCTGTATCTGTGTCTGTGTCCGTGTCCGTGTCCGTGCCCGTGCCAGTGCCAGTGGCCGTGCCGGTGCCGGTGTTCGTGTCGGTGTCCGTGTCCGTGTCGTGTCCGTGTCCGTGTCCGTGTCCGTGTCCGTGTCCGTGTTCGTGTCCGTGTCCGTGTCCGTGTTTGTGTCCGTGTCCGTGTCCGTGTCCGTGTCCGTGTCCGTGTCGGTGTCCGTATCCGTGTCCGTGTCCGTGTTAGTGCCCGTGTCCGTGTCCATGTCCGTGTCCGTGTCCTTGTCCTTGTCCGTGTCCGTGTCCGTGTCTGTCGTGTCCGTGTCCGTGTCCGTGTCCGTGTCGTGTCCGTGTCTGTGTCCGTGTCTGTGTCTGTGTCCGTGTCTGTGTCCGTGCGTGCAGTGGCCGTGCCGGTGCCGGTGTCCGTGTCGGTGTCCGTGTCCGTGTCGTGTCGTGTCGTGTCCGTGTCGTGTCCGTGTCCTGTGTCGTGTCGTGTCATGTCCGTGTCCGTGTCGTGTCGGTGTCCGTATCCGTGTCCGTGTCCGTGTTAGTGCCGTGTCCGTGTCCGTGTCCGTGTCCGTGTCCTTGTCCGTGTCCGTGTCCGTGTCCGTGTCCGTGTCCGTGTCCGTGTCCGTGTCCGTGTCCGTGTCCGTGTCCGTGTCCGTGTCGGTGTCGGTGTCCGTGTTCGTGTCCGTGTCCGCTTCCGCTTGCGTTTCCGCCTCCGCGGCTGCGTGTGCGTGTGCGTGTACGTGTGCGTGTGCTTGTATGTGTGCGTGTGCGTGTGCGTGTGCGCGAGCGTGCGCGCGTGTGTGTTGTGTATACCTTTGTGGATGACAATATAACTTCTTTAATACACCATTTAACGGGAAATTGTATCCTCTTTATAGAGATCAATCTTTTTTATGTGTTTATTCCTGAAGAAGTTATGTTAACATAAACCTAACATTGAAGAAATGTAAAAAATTTCAGAATTTCAAAATAGGTCGAGAATGGAACTCATCTTTATGTGACTTTTTTGTTGGAAATTAGTTAAAGAATCATCCCTGAAAATAAGTGCATTGATACATAGGACACTCTGCATCTATAATGATTTTTTGCGAAAGATTCTGCATGGTCTAAACTATCAGGTATGAGAATAATCCAGTCATCTACGAGGTGTGCAGGTAAATATGAATTTTGACCAAGAGTGAGTACCTTAATTTTTGACAATATAGAAACATGTTTATCAGAATTAAAAACTATGCTCTAATATGCAAAAGGGGTTTAAAAATAATCAGCATTCGATTGGCGATCAGCATAACATAACATCATCTACTAAAAATTTATATTTTCTTGCGCAGCTCATATATGACTGAAATATTATAATATTTGATAGTGGAATTTTAGGTGATAGACCATACAATTCAATAAATCAAGCCAAATTTTAAATAAAATTGTAATTTTCTAGGGCCATTTGTACAAACTGCTATGCAGATTTAATTGTTACACGCACTGTTAAGATGCGAAAGTTATGGAACTTTTGCTTCGGTTTTTAGGCAAGTTATTACAAGAAATATATTAGTTAAATTGTTGTTTATTAATGTAAAGGTTAAAGTTGTTACATGGGTTATTAAGACGTAAAAGTTATGGGACTTTACATCTGTTTAATGTTTCGTTTAAATTTTTCCTTATATACATTGCTTTTTGGCGGATGTATACAAATTTTAAAATTGCATTTAATTGGCTGATGGTCCCTGATTTGCGCCGTATGCTTTCACGGTCGACGGTAACTAGTTTGCTGCTATTGGCGAGTTGCTTAAGACGTATGAAGCTGACTTCCGGTTTGCATTTTCGTTTGGTTGCAAAATGTTGTTAATCGTATTATCCTACAGAAATTTAAAAAAATTGCTCGATTATTTTCCATATTCAGACTTCTCGGATGTAGGATTTCGTAATTAGTTGATCCATTGTATAATTATTTCATACGCCATTTTGGCGATTTAACAAAGATACTAGTACTACTATGAGAGAATACAAATAATTTGTGAAAATTTGTGAAGATTATATTACCCACTACCGAAAATGTTTTTAATGTTGTGGTCTGAAGAACTAAATTATTACTTTTGTTTACGTTGTTTTAGCTTCGATTCAAGGTAAGTGTCTTAGTAATGCTTTCGTTGTGCTACATGTAAACGTTTTAGAGGTGTTAACTTAGGGGTCGAAAACGGTATACCTGACTGGTTATCAAACATACTTTTCTGTAGATTACGTTTATTGCGAATTTATAATATCCACCGTCCTGTCTATAAGTATTATATTGAACAGCTGTACGTGAGATTCTACCTATATTACACAAGGTGGTGATCCGAACTAGAAACCATTAAACTACCACAATTTAAGTAGAAGCTAAAGTTATAGATGTTTTCTGATATTTTCATTTTCATGTAACTTTTACATAAGGTAAGTAAATTTAGGTAACTGAGGTGATAGTCCGTGCACTCAATTTTTAGTAAAAATGAGTTAAATTTATGCTTATTGGCAAAGCAGCATCGCGATCCTGACTAATTATGGAGAAATTAAAAACGGATTGGTCTATTTAGTTTTGTGATTTATTTGGTTTAATAGTCGGTGTTTGAATAAAAATGAGCATTAGCTAAAACTACGCTCTTACATTGATTTCCAGTCGACATCTACTATATTTATATCAACATCACTCTAGTGCAAATTAATGCTGCCGTAATACAAACGCAGAAATAGTCAAACAAAAAAAAGAAAAATATAACATTTAGAACGTAACATGTATTATTTAAAATCGAAATAAAACACAAAATAGATCTAACGTTCATATTACACTAAATCACACTGCAATATTCAATTAAATAAATATAACGATTTCATTATATTGCGCATTGAAAATTATGAATCTTAATTACAATTTGAAGTCCTGAATTAACATTTAAAACAATATTGTGTTAAAAAAAGATTATTTGTTTTAGTTAGATAAGTTAATAAAAAACACTTTATTTGATTGGTCTTCTTGATGCAAATGTTAAAAAAATACATTACATGTACAAAGTGCTTTTAAAGTTCAAAAGTGAAACTTTTAATTGTTGAACCGGATGTTTTAACCAACGTTCCCCTTCTGTGGGGTACAAGGCCGGTATTTATGTTTCATAGTATTAAGATTTAACAAGAATGTGTGCTATACATTAAATAAAATAAGTAAAATCAACGTTTGACTTTAGCATTTTGCGCAATGAAAAATTTGCTCATGTTGTTATTGACAAATATTAATTCGAATTTCCAAAAATTATAATCATGGTACGTGTATACAATGCAGTCGTTAAAAACCCTCCCTTACTTTGATTTTTGGACGGAATAAGATATTGGGGTTGGGTAAACTTTAGAAAAAGACGTTTGATACCAACTAAATCGTGTTGAATAAGGGTTTGAATAACCCTTAAACCGAAGTGTAACGCAAGCCCCCTTTTCCTAAAAAAAATTGCTAGCGCACTATCGGTAACGGGCCAGGTACTTGTGTCATTTGTTGTGTCAAAAGGTACCTTTTTATATAAATTTTTTCCAACCTTTATAGGTTATTCTGTTTGAAAGATCTCTCATTTAGAAAACTCGTTTAATTAGCAAATTTCTTGTAAATGTTAATATTCCCTAAGAGCACTAATTTTTTAGTTTTTGATAAAAAAAAACGTTATTAGCACACAAAATTAATTTATATACAATTAGGCAATTTTTATTGACGATTAACTTTTACTGTATCACTTTTCACCAATTTATGAAAAATCATTAAGAAATAAAATGATAAATATATGCCATCAGCTAAGAAAAAAATTTTTATGAAATGAATGATACGTACTTGCACATTATAGGAAAACAATTTTGCAATTGTAGGCGGATTGTATATATCGTTCAGCATTATTATTTAAATGTTTCTGTAATAATAAATGCGTTATTATTACATAACACTTTAGTCTCGTTTCCGTTTAGTTATGGCTGTTAATTAATTGAAGTGCATTAAGAATTTCGCGTAACTAATTGTAATCTTTAAGTTAATTCAATTTAGTTATTTCAACACCACCTACTAATTCAAAACATTTTTTAATTGAATCAATTTCACATTACTTAAATATTCAAGATTTTGAAATAATTAACGCAAATTGTAACGTGGAAGATCTTTATTACCATAATCTGAACGGTCGATTGATAATGAACCCGGCAAGTTTATAAATTAATTAAAAAAAATAGTAATTATTTTGATCATTAACGGAATTGGTAGTAAAGTAGAAATTAGTTATGCCAGGCATAATCTTATATATATATATATAATTTTTGCTCGTTTTAAGTCATTATTTCAAAGTGCAAGTTATTAACCTACATTTCATTAATGAGATCAAAAATTGTGAAATATTCTGTTTAGATTTATGGTAAAGCACTAATAAAGTGTTCGAAAAACTTACATTTTGTGGAATCATCTTGTTAAAGCGCGATTATCTAAATCCAACTAAACACAAACTAGATCACCTTCTTGCACAAAAAGAAAATCACTAGAAGGTGGGTAACTGTCTTTCACATCCAATATAAAAGATATGCTTGCAGCACCTTACTTTATAACTTACGGTAAGTGTAAGAAGGGGAAATTTTAAACTTAGCAGAAATTGAGGAATTGCACTTTAATAGTTTTTTATGAGGGTCAAATATTCTTACACATTTTTTTCTGTTTTGTCTAAGGAATTCATTATTGGAATTAAAATTGATATTTTCGTCACGGTGTGTTTAGTAATAACTGGGAAAATATGTAAATTGTAATTACTGTTTAAAGGGAAGTTGCGCTATTTACATATTAACAAATTGTAACCATTACGAATAATAATAAAAATTTATTGCATATGAGATCTGTTTCATTTTTAATTAGTGCTCAACATTATTGACTATTACAAATTTAGCTTAAGAGAAAGTGTATGAAAATGCAATTACCAATACTTTGCTTGTAAGTTATAATTCAAGACATCTGGTACACTAATTTTAATAGGACAGTTAAATAACATGATAATTTGTTAATCTGGATATTTTACAATAACCCTGCACACTGGTTTTGCACACTAATTTGGTAAAAAAATAAAAATACAGATAAACCCATAAATTGTTGCTCTATTTAGATAATTCATCCAAGAAGCGTTTCCGGCTATAAAATTGGTTCCTATGAAAGTAAAAATTAAGTAGTGAGTGATTGTAGCATTTAACGCTCCAATGAATTAGGAAAATAAGGAAGAATTCTAGTTTAAGTTGGATAATGAACTTGATTTCTGTAAACTGAAGGAAAGAGTAACTTGAACTAATGGTTTGGAACTAGAAAGGAAAATGTCGTCTATGGGGAGGAAATAAAAACTAGAACTAAGAATAGAAATAATTTCTCCGCTCATCTCGAGGATATCGGAAACAATGACTAATGAAATACCTATCATGGATAAGATCCTATTTGAGTATGGACAGGATCGTCGTCGGAAAAAAACGAATTGAACTGAAAAACCGTAATAGGTGAAAAAAAAGTTTTATAGAAAAATTAAGTTGCGTTTTTCTAAAATATTTGCGTATATACAGGGTGGTCGGTTTTTCTGCAATCACTATCAACTTATTCATTTCAAGTGGAACACCCGATATATAATTGCATATTTTAATAGCTCGTTTAAAGAGGTGTATAATAATGTGGGTTTAAACATACCGTTTCGAAGTTATGGGTATTTACCCTCAGTTTGGGTCCTACGTTCACTCACTTCTATTTACGGCTTATTTTTAGCTCCAGTTTTGTTAAAAATAAGATAGCTTTGCTCTACTTAACCTATAGTGGCCAATTTAGAAAACCTGAAGCGCGTTATAGTGTCGTCAATTGTAAAGTTTTTTTTAAATACTACACCTTGTATATTATGCGGCATAAATACAGAATTAAGAGATACATTTAACTACATATGACAATACAGGGATTTCTTGCACGTTGTCCGATTTATTTAGCATTATTGTCAGGCTTACTTATTTTTTAATGCGCAATCTAAATGGTTTGATCTGCTTTGGGTTTTTTAACTTTAAATTAACGTTAATAGTGGTTAAAAGGGGCAAGGCATCAACATTACTTATAATTATATATATATATATATATATATATATATATATATATATATATATATATATATATATATATATATATATATATATATATATATATATATATATATATATACATAGGAACATCTTTACAACCTTTAAAAACCAGATTAGTATAACATAAATCTGATGTTCGTATTAAACCTGAAAGTACTGCTTTGGCTAAACATTCAAACGGTTTAGGACACGTCTTTCAATATGATAAGACACAATTTTTGATGATTACCTTGTTGCATGACTATACAATGAACCGTTTTGAAAAAAAACGTGTTTAGAGATTCCACCAAGAAAGGTGTCATAAATTGTTATTACATTTACAAAGCGTGTCATATATGAACACATTTAACAAAGCGTGCTATGGATAAAACAAGAATTGAGTAATAAGGCCTCAACGTTTTTGACGTTAAAAGTTTTATTTTTTTAATAATTATTTTGGTACTGGATCGATACTCACACATTTCTAATATTGTATTACCTTATTGTACCAAACGTATAGGTTGAGTGCAGAATAGTCCCTTTGGCCTGTTCTTTGACAGATGTAACAAATATGCTTTAAAAAAGGTTCCCTTGTTGCATGACGATAAAATAAGCCGTTTTCGTAAAAAAAAAACGTCTTTAAAGGTTCCATCAAGGTTGGTGTGATAAACTTCGTATACTTACAAAGCGTGCCATGGATAAACACATTTAACAAATCGTGCCATGGATAAAACGCATGAGTTGTTTCGGACCTATTATTTACAACTAACCCACTTGTCTATAAAACAAGAGTCCTGTCCCCACTTTGTCAATCAGACCACTGCCTAATGGAAATAACTTCCTCTGTACCCAATCCCACTCTTAATCAAAAAAACAGGTAGAACTATGTGGTGCTTTAAATCAGCTAACTGGATCGAACTGCGAGATTTTTTACAACCCTCCCTTGGCGTGAGTATTGCTTTAACTGGTCCTCCTCTTCAAAATTTGCTCTTTCAATAACTGACGTTATCTTGATGGGTATGGAGTTATACATTCCCAAAAAAGATAATCGTGTAAGCATTGCCCGTTCCCAACCCTGGTTTAACAGGGCTTCCACTGATGTATTATCGCAAAAGCATAAACTCTATACCAAATGGAAATCAAATAAATCTGTCGAAAATCACGCCAACTATATTGCCTCAAGAAATAGTTGAAAAAGCGTCATCACCAAGGCCAAACAGATGTTTGAAGAACGTAAATGCAAAGAATTAGTTTCCTGTCCTGTGGGTAGTCGTAAATTTTGGTCTTTAGCTAAAGCCATCAGTAAAAACTTCAGTACATCTTCCTCTCCTCCTATGTCGTCTCGCGACGGAACTGTAGTAGCTGATCTTGCTGAAAAAGCCAATCTTTTTGTCTCAATGATTCTGGTAAAACTGTGCCATTGCCCAAATCTACCCCATACGCTATTAAACCAATCCACTTTCGTTACAAGCTCATGGAATCAATTATTGATAAACTTGACTTAAACAAGGCGACTGGCTCGGATGGTATTCCAGCTATCGTCCTTAAAAACGCTACCCCGAGCTAGTGTCTGTATTATCCAAACCCTTTTCGATCTCCATGTCATCTGGAGAGCTTCCCTCATCGTGGAAGTTGGCAAATGTCCATCCTATTCCTAAAAGGGCTACAAAACCGATTCATCAAACTATCGATCAATAGTTATCACTTCCATTCTGTCGAAAATCATGGAGAAAGCTATAAACCACCAACTACTTTCGCTCCTCGAGTCCAATAAACTCTTAAGCGACTACCAATATGGGTTTAGACAGAGTCGTTCAACGTGATCTTCTTTCGTATGTCACCCAACTTTGGAATAACACTATAGAGAGGTTCTGTGAAACAGTCGTAGTAGCTTTAGATATTTCAAAAGCTTTTGATCAGGTTTGGCACAAGTGTCTACTTGCCAAGCTCACTTCGTTCGGCTTATCCGATACACTCATCAATTGGATATCCAGCTTTCTAGACAAAAGACGTATACGCGTTGTCGTCGATGGTTTATTTTCGAAAGAAACTACTATTAATGCGGGAGTACCTCAAGGATCAGTGATAGCTCCCACACTTTTCCTGCTGTACATAAATGACCTCATTTCCTCAACAACTAACCCGATCCATTGCTTTAGAGATGACATCACTCTACATTGTAGTTCTCAGTTTTCCCACAACAACAAGTCTAGATAGGACGTTAAGGTAAAAATGACAGAGTCAATCAACAGTGACTTAGAACGTGTCCTTGAATGGGGAAGGAATAATATACTCACCTCCGCAGGCCATCTTCGCTAGGAACACCGGGTTTGCCCATTCACACCATAATTATGCACTCAAAATTCCATCTTTCACACTAAACGGGCGCAAGCTGCATTTTTACACACGGCGACCAAATTGTGGAGTGCACTTCCCAATTCCTGTTTTCCTCCAAACTTTGACTTAAGCAAATTTAAGGTAACCATTCATAAACATTTCTCGGCAGCCTAACAATATCCATAAACCCTCCCAGAGTTCCTGAGTGCTTTAGCAGGTTAGGCAAATCTTAGCGTGTTCGGGAATACTCTAAGTAAAAAAAAAAGTTACATATTTTCCATTACAATATATAAATTAGTCCTTCTTAAGAAGTTTTGACGAAACAAATTCTTCCTTTTGTCTAACTTTGTCAAAAGTAGTTATAATTTTGTTCCTCACTTCTTCAACGTTCTGCACCGGAGTCTTATATACAAGGGATATTAAGTAGCCCCTAAAGAAAAAATCCATTAGATTTAAGTCCGGTGATTTGAGAACCCACTGCACAAATCCACCTCGTCATATCCACCTTAACTACAGTTGTAATCATCAGTGGAAATAAATAATTACAATAAAAAGAACTAAAATTAATTAATATTAATAATTGACTGTAACGGATAATATATAAGGTTACTATTTTAAATTATCTAAAATATTATCATATGTATTTGTAAGTTTTCTAAATCTTTTTACTGTTACAGAAAATTTTATTAATTTTTATATGGAACATATCTGAACAGGTGATAAAAAATACTATTCGATAATGTAAAAATCCAAGATGGCGTTCATATGAAAAACAATAGTTAGTGTATGTAAAACAAATGACTGTAGATAAATTTTGGTACTTTTTATAAATTGTCTTTTAAAAGTGTCATAATAATGTACAAATCAAAATGTTGTCAGACTTTAAATAAAAGAGCTACAGGGGGTAGTAGAAAATGCACAATTTTTGTTTGCTTCAATTATTTCAAAAACAAAAAAAGTTACTTCAAATCTGACTTTACCATGATGATAGCCATCAAATTCTCTAAAACTTTTCCCATTTAACCGACATTCTATCTTCAATATTAACGAATATAGCAATACATGCATGCTGAATCTCGGACACACTGTATATATTTTTGAAAAGCGTAGGAGGCCAACCAAACTAAAATAAAACATCAGGGTGTTTTAGTTATTCAAAATCTCAAATTGTAATCGAGATACGAGGGGTGCGCCAAAATTTCAAATTTTCAAAATCACTCTATATCATAGAAACAAAGAAACCTGGGAAAGCTTTGTTTGCGGATTCTTTGATTTCATAGAAAAAAACCAATGAGGTAAAAATCGCAAACTTTCTTCTTTTACAGGAACGGAAATACCCCCGATTACGTCGAAAACGGGACACAGTGTACAGGGTGGCCTGATTTCGTGGGAATAAATTGTATTGAAGGAGAGAGATACGCAAAAACTGGCATAGATATTATGGGTCAGATAGCTTATTAAATGTCTTATATCTCTTTTTATTTGTTCGCTATTCTTCAATTGTCATTTTTTTTCTCTCAAAGTTGTTATAACTCGCTTATTTGACGAGATATAACGGAAATCATGTGATATTTTTTCCTTTGAAAAGCATTTTCCTTGTGCTTTTAAAAAATGTAAACATGATTATTTTCATTAAACTAACAGGATAAATACTGTAGTTATTAATAGGTATATTAAGAGGTCATTGGCAATGTGCAGTATTGCCATATTTAAGCAAATGGTTTTTTATATATTTTTTTTAAAACTTTTTGGAAAATCTTTCCCAACATTTAGTTTAAATACCATCTAACTTCAAAAAATTAAACGATTTCGAAATATCATTTTTTGCATAGTTGTAAACTTTTGCTGTTTAATTTTTTTGTGGAAAATGATGTGTAATGATCCAAAGATTCAAAACAAGGTAGCTAGTAAGAATTTTAACAGAAACGTGTTGAACGTATGTAAGCCACGCGCAAGAGTGGGGGTGGGGGTGAATACCTTAATATTGAGCAAAGGAGTGCGACAAGGCTGTGTGATGTAACCGTAGTTGTTCAATGTAAACATGATAAATGTGGTAGGCAAGTATGTACCGATACCAATGGTGTAATGGTTGATGACGTAAATGTGCGAGTTCTGGTGTACGCAGATGCCACAGTCTCATTAAGTCACAATCCGGATGAGCTACAAAGCTTGATACAGTCTGTGAGAGCATGGACCTAAAGGTAAACGTTAACAAAACTAAGATTGTGGTGTTCAATCGGGAAGGTGGAAAGGGGAGCAGGAGTATTTACTCTGCAAGATTAAATTGTGAACAAGTGGACGAGTTCGTATATCTGGGCGGAATGTTTACTACAGATGGTACAATGGATGGAGAGATTGGACGAAGGGCTAATGCTAGAAAGAAAGTGATTGGAAGTATGTGGACGATAATGAGAAACGAAAGCATGAGGTTAGCTGCGAAATGAGCAATCTATAATGGCGTGTTTTGTCCTGTCAGTACTGTATGGAAGTCAGACATGGGTGTGCCAAAAGAGCACGAAAGAAAAATAAATCCCGTGGGTATGAGGTTCCTCATAAGCGCATGAAGTAAAAAGAGAAGGGATAAGGTAACGAATGAGTGTATAATGACGGAGTGTGGCGAGGAAAAGATAATGATGGATAGATAAAAGTAGTACATTACGTTGATTTGGTCACATTGAGAGAATGAAGAACGTAAGGTTAACGAAGAAAACACATGTAGGTGAGGTTAGAGGTAAGATCGGGCCTGGTAGGCTACGTAAAACTTGGCTGAATGTAGTAGAATCTATGATAAATGAAAGAAAGATAAGGAGTTTTGAAAATAAAAGGACATGTCATGAATCTAGTAGAAGCTAGGGAGGTATGCAGAGATAGGAAAGCATGGACACAGAAATAAATAAGAGGTAGCGATTGTTTTGCCTACCCCGCAAGGAAATGGCGGGAATGGTGTGAAGGTGATGTTATGTTATGTAAAGTGTATAAACAATACTTTCACTTCAGCATTTTATTTAGAACTATATTCAAAATTAATTCTTCACTTATTCGACCTTTAATGTGATTTTACAAAAACAAAGAGATAAATATATTATTTATTAAATACATTTTCTAATCATATTTATCAAGTTTAAATAAAAATTTGTCTTAACCCTTTAAATATGTTTATGTACTCTTTGGATCGTACATCATTTTTCAAATAGATTAAGAAAATTAATCAGAAAAAAGCTGGGAAAGGAATATTTCGGAATTATTTTACAGTTAAATCAATCACTTTTTTTTAATCGCATAGTATTTAATTAACTACAAGGAAGGAGTTTTAAGTTTTTAAATGGAATGCAAAGTGTTATTTTGCATAAGAACCCTTTGGTTAGATTTGGCAATTCAGCATACGGTAAAGGCTGCCTTAAAGTCAATTACATTAGTATTTACTCTTATTAGTTGAGTTGATCGACCTATTTCCACAGTTTTTGTTTTTATAGCCCAATGTTTTAGAAGTTGACCCTACTGCCGTCATCAGACTTAGTCCTAAAAAAGACTGGTTTCGAATTCATTTACTCTGAATTTTTTTCAAGCAAATGTGTCCAACATCGGGTAGGATTGCATGAGTTACTTTCTTATTACTGAAAATAGAGATATTTAAAACCTGTTTGAAAAAGATATCACAATGTCGAACCCGTCGGAGGCTATTTTCTTCCATGTCACTGGTTTCGTTAAACAAATTTGAAATTGATATCAAACAAAAATTCAAAATCGCTGCTTTTGAGGTACTCGTATCAACTTCCTTAAGTTAAATGGATGCCATCTTGGATAATTAGGTTGCTAAAAAGAATTTTTATTCCCTTTCAACGATGTAAGATAAGGTATGGTTGAATCGAATTGCTTGAAAAATTAATTATTCTACACTTTAATCAATAGGTTTGGATGGATTCAAGAAAAATTAGGTAAGTAGGTAATGAAAAACAATAACAATCACAACCTGTCAAAGGTAGGTACGTAAGCTACGTTCTTTCTACCACAAACCTTAAAAATTATGGAAAATTTACCAATTACTGAAAGCTACGATAAGTCTTGCGTATTTATCAAGTGTTATAAAAATTCACATCTTGCTGCACAAACTTATTTAACTAATTTTCCGGAAAGAAGATAATCAAATGTCTAAACGTTTAAAAGACTGGACAAGAATATGCCACGGTAGGAAGGTTTGGAAAACCCCACTAAAACTAGGGAAAACAATTTAATAGTGGAAGATCATAATTACAACGGTGAGTTAATAACAATGGCTTTTAACTCAACAAGTTGCATATTGTCCAAACTTTACGACCAGAAGATTATGATCGCAGAATAGCATTTTGTACTGAGTACTGAAAATAATAGTTTAACGATTCGAGTATTATGGACAGATAGGTCTTACTTTTGCACGTGCAGAGAGTTTAATTCGCACAATGAACACTACTGATCACGGGAAAATTCACATGTTGCAGTTCCACGTGCAAATCAAGTCCCCTTCGGATTTAACGTATTTTTCGGCATAATAGGAAGAGATTAATAGAAAATTTGATACATGACTTTACCTTCGGCAGACAGGATCGAGTTCTCGCACAATTAATATTTCTGCCCAGCCCACAATCCAAGAAACGTGGTAGATTATATAATTTGCAGATTTGACAACAAGGCTATTTCCACAAACAATAATGTTCGAAGGCCAGCCAAATCAGCTAACACATCTTGTTCAATTCTCTGATTAGAGAGATTGAGTAGTTGGGGTTTAATGTGAGGGGTACGCCGTCACTCGTACCAATTGTAGACTAGATCTCACAACCCTGTTGAGTAATTGAGTAAAAGATGAGATTCATTCAAAGACTATTTTATTTGATATTATTTACACTGTATATACAACTTTTTACATGACGTATTTTATTGTTTGACCTAGTTAGTAGGTCATGTTTTATTCATTTAAGCGCCTTTTTGTGCTTACTAGTTAAAATGCACATAGTATATGTGTAATTTCAACCTTACACACTTTTGTATCAGCACAATTGTCGCAATAATTAACCTGCTCTATATTCACTTTTGCTTACGATTCGTTTTACGTATTTCTTAATTGTTAATTCTACTTATATTTCTCAACTTATTACTAAATATAAAATTACTAACATTATTAACATTATTAAAATACCCTGTTTAATCTGCAAGATTAAACACATCTTGACTTTTTTCCGTAGGGCACGTTTAATAATAAAGCACATGGAATTAATTACAGCTACAATAACCTTCATGAACTGCGCGAAGCAGTGCTAGAATCGTGTGTTAGTATTAATCAAGATTCGTTAAAGAAAATTCGCGTAAAGTAACCCAAAGTGTCGTGAAACGGAGTCAACTATGTTTCGCTAACAATGGTTAACATTTACAACACATGTGATAATTAGGCTGAACTTTTTTTTCTGTCTATGTGTCCGTGTGTGTCCGTGTGTCCGTGTATGTGTGTGTGTGTGTGTGTGTGTGTGTGTGTGTGTGTGTGTGTGTGTGTGTGTGTGTGTGTGTGTGTGTGTGTGTGTGTGTGTGTGTGTGTGTGTGTGTGTATGTGTGTGTGTGTGTGTGTGTGTGTGTGTGTGTGTGTGTGTGTGTGTGTGTGTGTGTGTGTGTGTGTGTGTGTGTGTGTGTGTGTGTGTGTGTGTGTGTGTGTGTGTGTGTGTGTGTGTGTGTGTGTGTGTGTGTGTGTGTGTGTGTGTGTGTGTGTGTGTGTGTGTGTGTGTGTGTGTGTGTGTGTGTGTGTGTGTGTGTGTGTGTGTGTGTGTGTGTGTGTGTGTGTGTGTGTGTGTGTGTGTGTGTGTGTGTGTGTGTGTGTGTGTGTGTGTGTGTGTGTGTGTGTGTGTGTGTGTGTGTGTGTGTGTGTGTGTGTGTGTGTGTGTGTGTGTGTGTGTGTGTGTGTGTGTGTGTGTGTGTGTGTGTGTGTGTGTGTGTGTGTGTGTGTGTGTGTGTGTGTGTGTGTGTGTGTGTGTGTGTGTGTGTGTGTGTGTGTGTGTGTGTGTGTGTGTGTGTGTGTGTGTGTGTGTGTGTGTGTGTGTGTGTGTGTGTGTGTGTGTGTGTGTGTGTGTGTGTGTGTGTGTGTGTGTGTGTGTGTGTGTGTGTGTGTGTGTGTGTGTGTGTGTGTGTGTGTGTGTGTGTGTTGTGTGTGTGTGTGTGTGTGTGTGTGTGTGTGTGTGTGTGTGTGTGTGTGTGTCTGTGTCTGTGTCTGTGTCTGTGTCTGTGTCTGTGTCTGTGTCTGTGTCTGTGTCTGTGTCTGTGTCTGTGTCTGTGTCTGTGTCTGTGTCTGTGTCTGTGTCTGTGTCTGTGTCTGTGTCTGTGTCTGTGTCTGTGTCTGTGTCTGTGTCTGTGTCTGTGTCTGTGTCTGTGTCTGTGTCTGTGTCTGTGTCTGTGTCTGTGTCTGTGTCTGTGTCTGTGTCTGTGTCTGTGTCTGTGTCTGTGTCTGTGTCTGTGTCTGTGTCTGTGTCTGTGTCTGTGTCTGTGTCTGTGTCTGTGTCTGTGTCTGTGTCTGTGTCTGTGTCTGTGTCTGTGTCTGTGTCTGTGTCTGTGTCTGTGTCTGTGTCTGTGTCTGTGTCTGTGTCTGTGTCTGTGTCTGTGTCTGTGTCTGTGTCTGTGTCTGTGTCTGTGTCTGTGTCTGTGTCTGTGTCTGTGTCTGTGTCTGTGTCTGTGTCTGTGTCTGTGTCTGTGTCTGTGTCTGTGTCTGTGTCTGTGTCTGTGTCTGTGTCTGTGTCTGTGTCTGTGTCTGTGTCTGTGTCTGTGTCTGTGTGTGTCTGTGTGTGTGTGTGTGTGTGTGTGTGTGTGTGTGTGTGTGTGTGTGTGTGTGTGTGTGTTGTGGTCTGTCGCGCCCGTGCGTCCGTACGTATGTGGGTCCATGCATCCGTGCATCCTCGTGTCTGTGCGTCCGTGCGTCCATGCATCCGTGCGCCCGTGCCTCTGTGCGTCCGTGCGTCCGTGCGTCCGTGCGTCCGTCCGTCCGTATGTCCGTGTGTCCGTGTGTCCGTGTGTCCGTGTGTCCGTGTGTTCGTGTGTTCATGTCCGTGTGTCTGCGTGTCTGCGTGTGTGCGTGTCTGCGTGTCTGTGTGTCTGCGTGTCTGCGTGTCTGCGCGTCTGCGCGTCTGCGCGTCTGCGCGTCTGCGCGTCTGCGCGTCTGAGCCTCTGCGCGTCTGCGCGTCTGCACGTCTGCGCGTCTGCGGGTCTGCGCGTCTGCGCGTCTGCGCGTCTGCGCGTGTGCGCGTCTGCGCGTCTGCGTGTCTTCGTGTCTGCGTGTCTGCGTGTCTGCGTGTTTGCGTGTCTGCGTGTCTGCGTGTCTGCGTGTCTGCGTGTCTGCGTGTCTGCGTGTCTGCGTGTCTGCGTGTCTGCGTGTCTGCGTGTCTGCGTGTCTGCGTGTCTGCGTTTCTTCGTGTCTGTGTGTCTGTGTGTCTCTGTGTCTGTGTGTCTGTGTGTATCTGTGTCTGTGTGTCTGTGTCTGTGTGTCTGTGTGTCTGTGTGTCTGTGTGTCTGTGTCATAGTATAACCTAGCTTTGAATATCCACTAATATTTTTTACTTCTTTTTATGATATAGATCCTTCATTATATTTGTTACTTAGCTAGGAAGGTAACTAATTCTCATCGATTACCTAGGGCTGGCTGTGATTAATTCTAGCTGGAGTCCTCTCTTCTCTTTAATACTTATAACTACCACCTACGTATGAACCCATCCCATTTCTCTACTGTGACAAGCTACCGGCGGCCCTAAGGCTATCTTCTCTCTGTTACGGTAAGTTATGGTACAAAGTGGAAATTTATACATAACAATTTATTGCACTGTATTATTCATTCAAGGTGCTCAAAATGACCACCATTATTTGAAAGACGCTATATTTCAATATTTGCAATGGACGTTTAGAAAATAGTTGAAGAGAGTAACTTGTTTATTTGCCACATTATAGTCATATTTGCTGAATGGTAGTTATGCAAATTCGTATTTCTGTCATTTCAAGTTAAAATGAAGTGGAAATGAGTTTTTTTAATTTTTTTTTTAAATTAGATTTGTTTCCCTAATACTAACAATGCTATTGAAAATTACCATTGTTTGTATCCAAAAACAAGAATTACAGAAGCAAAATTTTTTTGCGATAACAAGAAATCTAAAAGAGTATGGTTTTTCCGATAAACCACAAAAAGGGAAGCAACTGTTACAGCAGCCCATGGTGTAGAGGAATTAAGTGTATTAGGTTGGCGTTACTTTAATTGAGTCAAAACAATTTTTTTTAAATCCACGAAATGATATGGATTGCAGCATTCACTGGTTATAAGAATTGTGTTAAGCAAGATGTTTCTCATGCTTGCCGGACTGACGAAAGCAGATTCTGCAATAATGGTTGGTTTAACAGAAACATTGATTATCGTTGGAGGCGGGGAAATGAACATTTCCACCGCGAAACAGAATTTCAAGAAAAGTTTAGCATCAATGTTAAGCTCGGAATACTGGATTTTAAAAGTGGTGGGTCTCTTCTTCTTCGGCAGGCATTTGACAGACTAACACCATCTACCTAAATTTTTTAGACCTACCACTTGATGTGTTTTGAAATTTTGTTTATTTTCGACAGCACATTGCTACCGACGAATTATTGGATTGATAACAATGGACCTATAAACTAGCCCGCACGTTCGTCGGATTTCACCACTATGGACTTCTCCGTTTGGGATTTTATTAAAGATAAGATGTTCGAAACAACACCTCGGAACTTGAAGGATTTAATTTTTAAAGTGCGGTAGGCATGCTGCAAAATTACCCCAGCGATGTTACATTATATTCAGAAAAGGGTAATAAAAAATGCTCAGATGTATTTTGGAATTAATCGGAGCCATTTTGGCCACCTTGAATGAACAATATTGTGCAATATATATTTTCGCTATTAGTTTTAAGAAACTTTTCAGAATGTTTCGCTGGCTTCTTCATGATAATTATGTTAACTGTATGTTGTTATTTAGCTATTGTTAATACGAATGGTAATTCACTTTCAAATGTCAAATTCACTTCTTTTCACTTCTAGATGTAGAAAAACGTAGGTTTAAGATGTTTCTACAAAGCTAAACTTAGAACGCCGGACCGTACTGAAGGTCCAATATCAAAAAATACTGGTAATATATTTTATGACAGCGAACGTCGAAAAATGTAGTTGTGATACTTAATTAAATTTAAAATTAAATTGCCGTTACTTCGGCGATTTAAAAAAACGAGGTTCCTGTTAAAAAAATAGTTGGCATTGACATTTCAAACGTCAAACGTAATTCAGAGTAACACTCTTGTTGTGTAGATAAACAAATTTATGTATAAAACCTTTTTTTGATCAGATTGATAGTTTTCGAAGGAGCATCGATTAAAAATTGTAAACAGCACATTAAAATGCTTCAAAAATGACAACTTTTTTCTAATTTAACCGACCTCGCAAGTCTTACCGTTACAAAGATAGCAAAGTGATCCATGGTATTTTTTCAACGCAAATATTGGAGCAGTATCAATCCAAGGTAAAAGGTAACCCACCTATGTGAGCATTACCTGCTGATCTCCACCCCTATAGAAGTTCGGTATAAGTATTTATAATTTATGGAGTTATCTACTTTTAGGTTAGAAACTGTCTATCATGTCTTATATCCAGCATTATAACCGGACTTACGGTATTATGAAGCGATACAGCAATCTATCAGTATAATCAGTTTGGCAAGCATGCAGTGTTCCAATAAGCTCCATACTATATTTGGGAAATTTGGACGGTCTTATAATGCAGATGTGATTCGTAAAATAAACAGTAGTAATATCTTGCGCTTCATTTCACCATTTTTCAATATTGAATTTTCTGTCTTAAGTAACTCCCAAAAAATTTGGTATCGTTGCAAGTTATGCAACTACAGATCGCTGTATTATCATCAGCATCACCAATATTTTAATTCCTTATTATAAACGTACTATTTTGGACAGACAAAATTCAGTAATGAAGAATACATGTATCAAAAAACTAATCATACACTTAATGTTTATTTAGCGATAGCTCTTGTAAACTTATTACTCGTAACAAATAATAATGTAAAAGTTTTATAATCAAACTGTATTTAATAATTTCCTAAAACCTTTGTGCAGTTTGGAGTTGAATTATAATTTTACTACCTTAATTTTATTAATCGATTAAAACAGTAAATATTGTTGAAACTTCACATTATTAATTAATTAAAGAGGAATATAATCTAACGCATCTAAGTGCTAATAATGACAGAATCATAACAGTACATAAATTGTGATTGATTAAAACCTCCAACGTACATACAGTAAACATAAGTAATGATATCACTTAATTAAATTTAGCTAGTAGGAAAGTAAGTGATATAAATAGATTTAATTATTAAATAACTATTGGCACATGCACGCGTACACTAGCTAGAGAAAGTAAACACTTTTTTTATATGCTTTCATTTCTTTAAAATGAATAGCTGTATAGCGGCAATCTACCTATTAGTAAGAAATATCCAAAAGAACATTAACTCGACTATATGACAGGTGAATGCAACCGTCACCAAGAATTAGTAGACTAAAAACAATGAAATGGCAATTTTTTGTTCATGTCATAAAAAAAGGAAATTTATGCAAAACTAATTAACTTATATAAATTGTTTTTTTAATGAGTGCATTAATTTGATTAATTATCTAAGTATAAGATTGTCGCCCGAAACGCAGTTGTTTTATTCTCTACTCATTTATATATGTTTTCCGTATAAATGGCACTAAAATCATAACTTTCTAACAATGAAACTCTTACTGTCTGACACGAAATCACTTTACAACAAAAAATCACCCTATTATTATTTGTTTTATTCGGCTATCATGGATGTGTAGAAACACGGAGTTGGTTCGTCATCCTCGGCTTGGTCTCATCCGATAACATTGAATCTACACTAAGAAAACGTACGTTTTTCCAAATTGCCTTCTAACGTGCGTAGTTTGATTTGGCGTATTTCAGTCCGTCTTCACGATTTGTTAGTAAATTTTGAGGGAATATATACAATCATTTTAAATAAGTGTTTAATCTTGGGTTATTTGAGACTAGATGTGTTGGGGATGCAAGGGATATACTATCATGATCCTTCGAGCCACCAACAATGGCCACCAGTGACCTATTGCCGACTAATGTTTATGTTACAATTCCTTTATGCTAAACCATAAGTAATAAATGGAAAGATCATATACCTATACGTTTTATAACAAAACACTTTTAGTTTTTTTTCGCTCTAATTCAAAAGTTATATTACACTAAAGATACATTTTGAACCCAGTACCGCAAACACGTTGTTCCCGAACAAACCGGAGCACGTGTAATGTCACAATGTTTATTTCAATCGATTAAATCTTGTTATTATCGTCAATATATTGATAGATGTAAGTATTTTACAATAATATAGTAATTAATAATTATTTATGTAAACGTATAAATTGAATAAATATAATTCGATAATAAAATGTTTTAACCAGGGCCGACTCGAATAATTTTGGCTCCTGGGGCAATGTTATAAAGTGCCGCCCACACTACCTGCATTATAAAATGAGTTTTTTGTCTGGATTGCAAAATAAACACACAATACATTGAATTTAAATTCATTAACACATACGTACTTAAAAATTTAGTCACAAAAGTGAAGAGTTAGAGTTACAAAATAATGTTACACCAATAATTAAAAAAAATCTTACCTAAAACATTTATCTAGCTTTCTTTTCTGAAAACTTTTGATGATATCTTTACAGTCAATAGTATTACATGTTTCTTTTTCTATCGATATCATTTCTAAACTAGATAGACGATCTTGAGTCATAGTACTGTGTAAATAGTTCTTGATCAGCTTCAATTTAGAAAAACTACGTTCTCCTGAAGCGACGGATACCCGTAAAGTTACTAAAATTTTTAAACTTATTACTAAATTTGGCACTAACGTTAGTAAATCTTGAACCAATAAATAGTATAATACTTGAATTGGCGTTTTAACATTTTCTGGAACTGACAGAACAGCAATTTCTTCTGAGAGCTCAACCCCGTCTATGTCTGTATTTTGGCCATCCGTAAGATGCCCCTCTATGTCCAAACAATAGTTTCAAATTTGGAGTTTTGTCATTTTTTTTAAGTACTGAAAGTCGTATAGAAAGCAGAAAATATCAGAATGGTTTTTTAATAACAGAAAACGATCGTTTATGGAAGACAGAACTGCATCGACAGTAACAAAATAAAATTCAATTTTAAATTTTTCTATAGGATCCGTTATTGTTGTATCTGATGATTCATATCCATATAATTTCCTTTTCTTTCTACTACGCAAAGAAGTAGGAAATATTGCTTCCACTCCAAGGTCATTAGCAATTTGAGTACCTACCTCAAGAAATTTTTTTTTTATCGGTACGCCACTTTGACAAATCATCTTTGAGGTTTTGTAATAATCTAAGGCATTCGACTAGATCAAGCTCAGGATTTTGCAAAATCTTAGTTAAAATTTCAGTTTTTTTAAGTATGTCATACCATATTATCATGCTACAAATAAATTTAAATGAAACTATCTTATCGGATAATGATGATGCTGTGTCGCGTAAGTGCATCTTTAGTATGAACTAGTAAATTTCTACTGTAGAAAATTACATAGTTTCGGTGGTGTGGGCATCTGGAGTAAAAAATCTACAAATGCTTCATCAATTGATTTGAACGAATACTGTGTTGAAAAGCACTTTGAAATCTGTGCTGTTTCATTTAAAGTAAGTAATCAGAAATACACACTTCTAAATTGTTACAGGCCTCCTTCTGGTGATGAAAACATTTTCTTTAACAACTTAACGGGTGTTCTCGAAAAAGTTTACAATTCAACTATGAATATCTTAATTTGTGGTGATTTCAATTTTGACAGCTATAAAAACAAATCTTTTAAAATTTTATGCAACTTGTTGGCTGGTTATAATTGTAAACCGACAGTAAATTGGACTACAAGAATCTCACGTTCGTCTTCGACTATAATTGATCAAATCTTCATAAATTTCCCTAATGACGGTACGTGTTGTGTTTTAGATAACGAGATATCTGAGCACAGACATGTGCTGCTTGAATTAAATGTATTTTTAACACACAAATATTGTGTTAATGGTAAATATGTTTTTGAAAGGAAATTTTGTGCATCTAATATTGAGCGTTTTGTGGATGCATTTGAAAGCGAAAATTGGACCGCAGTGGAAGGTCATAATGATTTTAAAGATGATTTTAATACGTTTTATGATATTCTACTGCATAATTTTGAGGTCAGCTTTCCTAAACGCAAATTCAGTGTGAAAAATGATAACACAAGATGGATTAATTCTGAAGTTTTAAAATCTAGTTTAGCCCTAAAAGACCTATTTATTTTGAAAAATTCTCATAATGCTCTAATTCCAGTATATCAACAGGCCAAAATAAAACATCGACAGCTTGTTAACCAAAAGAATTTACTATCAAAAGAAAATTTACGGTGCTAAAAATAATACACGTACATTATGGAATACCGTTCATGAACTAACAAACAGGTCCGACAGTAGTAACAAGATTAGCAATAAATTAAAAGTTAAGGGTCAAGTGGTAGATGACCTGAATATTATTGCATCTGAATTTAATTAATATTTTGTCGAATCTCCTCTTGACATTGTTAAAAAAATTAATACTACGTGCACACCTTCCGAGTATAAAAAAATGTGTAATGAACGCTCATTGTTTTTGCTTCCTTTCACAGACATTGAGTTATTTGACTTGCTAATTTCAAAATTAAAAAATAAACGCTCAGCAGGATCTGATGAGATCCCGATATTTATTGTTAAAAGGAGTCTTCGTTTTATACTGCCCCTTTAACTTTTCTGGTTAATCTGTCCTTTACGACGGGTATTTTTCCGGAGAGATTAAAAATTGGTAAGGTGGTGCCTATTTACAAGAAGGGTGATCCCTCATCACTAGTTAACTTTAGACCTATAACAGTATCTGAAAGTTTATCTAAAGTTTTTGAATATGCTTTCTTAGATCGACTTCCAAAGTTTATGGAAGGGTGTAATATCCTCACGACTAACCAACACGGTTTCCGAAAAGATAAATCAACATCCACAGCCTTGTATAATTTTTATAACGGCTTAATGCAATATATAGAGGCAGGTGAATGCCCTGCTGGAATTTTCTGCGATTTAAGTAAAGCATTCGACTGTGTCAATCATTCAAAACTTATAACAATTTTGTATGACTATGGGGTAAGAGGTGTGTCTCTTACTTGGGTATCCTCCTTCTTGTCTGATAGGTACCAGTTTGTCTCCCGTTTAAATTCTAATGCTACTAATCTGTCATATAGCACCTCTGAAAAACTGCCGTTTTCGATGGGAGTCCCCCAAGGATCCGTCCTCGGCCCGGTACTATTTATTTTGTATATTAATCAAATAAGTGAGGTAATCCGTGGGGAGCATGTCTTGTATGCCGATGACATCTCTCTTTTAGTTTCCGATCTAGACAATACTCTACTTGAAACGAAGTGTACTGTGTCACTAACAAATGTTGCCAAGTATTTAAATGATATTGGACTACATTTCAATACGGAAAAGACTCTGCTTACACAGTTTCACAATCCTCAAAAGAAAATCAGTAGCTGAAATATCTTTGTCAATGGCAGTGTCATATCGAGTAACTCTTCATGTCCTAAATTTTTGGGTATTCATCTTGACAGTACTGTAACATTCCATCTACATTGCGACAGGTTGGCCTCTAAATTAAGTACTTTATCATACGCTTTTATGCACCTTCAAACGATCTTGGATACTAAACAACTAATCTCTGTTTACCACGCACAAATTGATAGTCGGTTACGTTACTGCATATGTCTGTGGGGCAATTCCCCTCATGTCAAATCAGTTTTTGTAGCTCAAAAACGGATTATAAGAAAAATGGCTAACGTTCGTAGTACAGAATCCTGTCGAAATATTTTCAGACATTTTCACATATTGACATTAGTCTCCTTATATATACTTGAGATGTGCTTGTATGTTTTTAAGCGTAAGAAAGAGTACACCTGCTTCAACACTAGAAATAAACATAAGTATTACGTTCCTTTTGCTAGATGTAATTCCACTCTTAGAGTGCCTAATGTGATGGGACTTTTCAACTGTTTGCCTGATAGTATGAAAACCATGCAAAATGAAAATTGTTTTAAACACGCATTGAGATGTTTATTAATTGAAAAATCATTTTATAATTTAGATCAATTCTTCAGGTATACCGACACCACCTAGTAACAGTTCTTTGTGATTAAATTTTTTGTTTTTATTTCTTTGTGCATTAGTGTGTAGTATTTTCATTTTTTATTTACACCTTATATGTTATTTTTTATGTTATCAAGTTCATTTGATCCTCGACAATAAACTATATTATTATTATTAGCAGTATCATCAGACAACTCATTTAAAGCAGTGTCGATATTTTCCAGTTGAAAACGTAATGACCAACGAGTTGCACAGATAGGTTTTAAAGTTAAATTCGTTACGTGTCTTGTTAATATATTCCATCTGACTATTGAAGAAGAACAAAATACATACATTTTCTGTATCGTACTGAAACATGACACACCTTCAATGGAAGAGGAAACTGCATCATTAATTATTAGATTTAAAGAATGATTTGCACAAGGAACAAAAAATGCTCGCGGATTTAATTGAAGAATACGTGCTTGAACTCCGGAATTTCTTCCACGCATATTAGCGCCGTTATCGTAGCCTTGGCCCCTAAGCTCGCACAGAGGTAGATTTAAAGTATCCAATTTTTCTAATATGCTTTCTAATAAACCAGATCCGGTAGTGTCGTTAATAGGAAGGAATCCTAGAAAATGTTCCCGCCGTTCAAATTTGTTTGTTTGTTCATTATTGTGACAGAATCTTATTATTATGGTAAGCTGTTCAATATGACTTTTATCGGGAGTACAATCTAAAATTATACTATAGTATTTTGCTCTCCTTGCGAGTTTTAGAATTTGAATCTGAACTGAACGTGCTAGGTCGTCGATTAATTCGTTTTGAATATCTTTGCTTAGATAACGAACATGTGTTTCTTCATTTTTAATTCTACGTAAATGTTCCTTAATAATAGGGTGAAATTTGCCAAATAGTTCAATAAGTTTTAAAAGTTTCCATTATTATCAGCAAATGCCAAATATTGAACTACTGATATTAATCTTTTTAAAACATTAGTCCAGTGTAGTCTCTCTGTATCTATGATCTTTAAATTTTCTGCGTTAATAGTTTGGTTAACATTCAATGTTATGCTTAATTCTTTCCAAGCTCGGAAGTTTTTTAAATGTTTGACACTTTTTTCGTGCATGTCTAAAGTACGACCTAAATGTTTCCAATCAGAGTTTCCAGTAACAAGCCCAACTAGACTTATCTGACGAAAATAATTTGCAAGAAAAACAAAATACAGCATTCTGTTTCAATGAATAAATAAGCCACGATCGTTTAATTATTTCACCGTTTGTCAAAACTCTGTTGTAAAATTTCACTAAAAATCGACGCCCAGATGTTTGAAGAAATAAATGTTCATCGTGCACTTGTACGGGTCCATTTTTACTATTACTTTTTTATTTATATTAGTCAAAGGGTCGGGCCAAAACGCAGGATCATCTAACACGTTTGTACTATTTATACTATCACTAAAGTCTACTTTTATAGTTTCACATACATTTTCGGGTTCGGTAGTTTTTGAAATCTCGTCAAAATTTGATATTCTTTGATTTACGATAATCGGATCCTTTAGAGTTTGAGAATGCAATCATTTTAATTTTTTTTAATGCGCCCTCTTGCTTTCCTATTACCGCCTGCTTAGCGATGTTTTTCTTTTTATTCTCCCATCCACTTAATTTTCTTTTAAGTCCAGCTGACTTTCTCAAAAAGTCTATGCAATAAAATGTTTTTGCAGAGTGTAATTAAAAGCAAAAAAAAATTACGACTTACCTTAAATATTCAAATACAATATCCAAGTAGCACTTTTAATAACTATTTTCAGCAAGTTACAGGAACACTTTAGGAACTGTTTAAAAGTTGTAAGAAATAGCAAACGCTTTAAATGACATATGGTTTTTAAGTGAGACTATGAGATTAAGTTTGCAAACATTACGAATAATGCAAGAATGCAACTTTTCTTTTAATGCTGACCGCTAAAGGAACGTACATAAATAATAAAAAAGATTTTAAGGTATTCTATAATCCTAAACATGGTGACTGGACAAATTTTACTTGCGGCATCGGCAAACTGTTTTAACTATTTTAATCCTCTTATTGTTAAATTTGTAATTGAGTATTTTTCAATGAACACTTGTCGGCATAAAACTGTCATTGCTTTGTAAACGTATGAGTTGGTTTTGGCAAACGTAATAAAACGTAAAAGAAAGTCTTTTAACCAAGTAAGATTATGTAAATGTAAATAACGAAAAAAACTTGCAAACCACGTTTTTACTATTACTACTTTTCTTCACCAGTTTACTTTTGCATTACGAATCATAAAAATAAAAAACTAAGTTCTTTGTGATTAGTTGGCGTTGGCGAATGGCGCCTTAAAACTTTGATGTTTGGGGCAATTGTCCATATTGCCCACCTCTAACGCCGGGCCTGGTTTTAACTAAACTCCAAAATCATAGCATTAAAAAAATTTCTATGAATAATTTAAAACGATTAAATAATAAATTTGTATACGGTTATTGAATGGTTTCGGTTTAATTTAGTATGTTATATTTTAATTACGCGCTAGGTTATGTACTATACGAGATTGAAATCATAAAAGTGTATATAATGGTGATTCTTCCGTTGTTATAATGTCATTTAAGTAATTCTCATGATTTGATGTTTTTTTAGCTGAAATAAGGCATGGAGAATTATATTTACTATACTATAATGGGAAGTAGAGCAAAAATTAAAGTTAATACAGTACCGCACAAGTTAACCAAAAACCTAACCGAAAACTTTATCACACATGACTAAACAATGGTAGCTATTATAAATAAATTTGTTGCTCCAAATTTCGGGTATTTTTAGTCAATTTACATGTAGAAGCCGTTGACTCTGTACTATTGAGAATTAATTTAACATTATATCACAAAAATGCCGACCAATCGTGGCGCGTTTGTAGTCACGTGATTCTTTTTTAAATTTTATCAATTTTAAATTGCTTATGTCAAAAAAAATTTTTTAAGAGTTTTTGCATCGACTATTAATGTAATTTATGGTAAAGTTTTTAATTACATAATAAACAATGAATAGTTTTTTTTCAATAATCCAATTATTAATAACGAGCTTTCCTCCCTCAAAATTTTGCGGTTAAAATTAAATTTTTGCACGATTGAACTTTTTTGTTTATTTACCATATCTGTTTCCAAGACAGCAGGATATGTTTACTGGTTGCAAGGCCCAACTCGTCGGTAAGATTTTACTTACCGACGTCTTTTACTTACCAACGTAAAATTATATATAGGTGCTATATTTCACAACAATAAAAACAAAAAATTTGGACATTTCTATTTAAAACGTCACTTTGGACTTTTCGTTTATTTAGTAGCAATTAAATAATTTCAATTGTGTTAAATTTAATACAATCGTGCAAAAAACAGTATGAGCACCACGAACGTTAAGGGTTGTACCGGTCTCCGGCCAAACATGGCCGTCGACAGGTAAACGTCCCTTACTGTACTTGATACTCAATATACTATTACAATATTGTAGAAACTAAAACAATAATCTATGTCAGAATGACGTTTAAAACTTCTTGTCAGATAGAGTATTAATATATGTTAACGTAAAAAAAATTCCGAGTCGCCCGCTTCTATAAAAATATCGATAATACAGCTTAAGCATTTTCAATCATAGTTATTTAATTTTTACATTTATTTAAAATTCTGACTCTGTTATTTCCTTCTACGCAAAATTACCTTCATATAAAAAAAAAAAATCATCGAAATCCGTCAAGCGGTTGTCTGTTACACGTCCAAACCGCACTAGGCGTCGTGTATGCTTACTAATGTAAGCGGGTTACCAAGCCAGCTAACAGGGAGATGGGCGTGGTCGAAATAATAAGTAAAATGAATGATTAATATGCTCAAACACCTTACACCTAAATTCAAACAGCTCAGTCCGGGAAAATATGTCTCTAGGCGCCACCACAATCGAAACTTTGCTAAAATAATTGTCTTAAGCTGGATGTTAATTAACCCTACTTAATTGTGGAAAGTAGGATTGTGCTTACTCAGTAAACTCTCACACGAGGGTTCTAAAACAAACACTCGTCCAAAACAATTCAACTCAAACTCCAATATATTTAGTACTACCCAGGTTATTAAAAACTTTTTGAATACACCTCGTATACCAAAACTTCCAAAATAAAATTTATCACTCAAATTCATTCACGTAACCAACAGTTATATTTTCTACTTAGTAATGAATAAACTATTCTTCATTCAATGATCGGTAATTACTTTCCAAAACATGAACGATATCTTTTAAATTCAATTTACTTTTTTTATAACACTTCTGAATCGTACTGACATTCGTAAATATGCGTAAGTTCTCAAAACTCCAACTTTTTGTTACTTAATGAAATTTAAATTAACAGCTGATCCGTCACTAGTGCTTGCGCTAATGAAACTAACATGAAAATTTTGCAATCAACCTGGCAAATATGACTTTTCAGGTTGTTCATTAATCTTAACATCCGAAATATGCAAAGTCTACACTTTAACTTGTCAAAAACTACTAGGTCACCAATTAAGTAATCGTCACAAATATGTATCATACCTGGCTGAATAAACAACAAAATAAAAATTTAACGATAAATATATATATTGTCCTGCATAAAATAATAAACAAATGACAAGAAACAAACACAAATATATTTACATATACCACTACAGCGTGGTAGAAAATCAAAACCACACAACTCGAGAACGATTATCTTTTCGCTTCTAAGCTAATTAATATTTACTCAACATTACGCAAATGAACTAAACAAAAAGGCAATCGTACTTTACTAAATTTTCAAAGTACTTAAATATAATCCTTACTTAAAATTGTCCATTTATCCTACGCTTTTCTTTCTTCTTTCTTCCGTAAATCAATTATTTGTAGTCTCAATATCGGTACAATAACACGCGCCGCACTTAACACTAACGTAATAACTGTTAACTTTTTATAAATCTGCTTACGCACTTTTTACTTTCTTGAAAATAAACAAACTAATTTTTATCTTCAATCCCAATTTAATTAATTGTTTTATTTATGAATGTCTTATACGATTCATCCCCTTTCGGGCAACGCAGTTGTTTAAACAATGACTGCCTTCAATATTATTCACAAATACAACTCCGACTCAACCCATTCTAAGCTACACTACCTCGCGCGCGTCTCCCCCACATTCACCACAAGCAACAGCCAAAAACGAAAAAGCTCCCGTCAATCCCTGACTTTCCTATTTATAACTTCAGTCATCCATCTTTAAACATGTCTTCCTTCCGCGTTATATTCTCCAATAGTATTCATTCAAAATTTTTTAGTGCCGATAGCTACTACCATCTGTACAAGCACGCGTGTAATTACAATACATCGCCATATTTGTTCTTGCTTACAAATTTTACAATTACTTCATGAAGAAATCATTTTTCGTCATTACATTCATTCAGTAGCCACTCTGGACCATTACGCAACTTTTAACCTTTATCTCCAACCTGCGCTCGATCACCTTCCGCAACATTTGCTAAAATAAGTACCGTCTAAGGTCTCGAATTCCATATACATACACGTATTCCCAAAACAATTGCACAACATTACGAAAACTTTCTGAAATTAACACTTAAACACACCAAATCTTTCTCTACATATTTTCTAAAACATTCTACACTTATACTTCACATCTTCTGACCAAAATTACTCCTTTTTCACCAACATTCCATTCTTTATCAAGTAGCAAAACAGTAGCAATACAGTGGCAAGCATTATCGTCCCATCGACAAATTTCTCTTCACATTTACATTCATCAGAATCTAATTATTCCAACACTAAAGTCTCTATAATATTCAAATACACGTATCTACATACAGAATTATATTTCTCCTAAGTTTCCAGTGGCGTATCATACACCCACATACATTATGCATACACAAAAAAAAAATTTTTTTTTCGTTCAATCTCAATACACTCGCACTCAAAACACGACATACACGTCATTATAACATCCTACATACAGGGTGCGTCAACGCAACCTGACATGTCTGGAAATCTACTTGAACTACATCACCCGATTATTTTAATATATAAGATGATTGCCAAATAATGCTGATCCTGTTCAATTTGAGATTGAGCATGGCCGGGCCGAGGAGTTTATGTGCGATTGTTGACTGAACACTCCGAAAAAAAGTGTAACTGTGGTGTACAGTGGTTCTGTCACTATTCCTTTCTCTGTGTTTACCTGTTTTTTTCTTCATATTGGTATACTTCCTTGATTAGTTCTAGTACAGGCCGCTGCACCTTACGCTTTTTTGGATGTGTTACAGAACCTGTACGGCCGTAGCTGATATTCTGTGTGGTGGATTTATCTCGTTATCTGAAGCTCTTTTATCAATTCATTGTAAAACTCTATTCGATTTGAGCTTGTGTTGTTGGGCATCTGTTGATCCCAGTTGATTGTGCTTAACCATAATTCTTTAGCAGCAGACTGTTATAATCACTGGGCTGACCCACGTAGAATAATTTTGCTGTTTCTGATAATATACTCTTTACTACTGATTTCCTGTCGAGTTTCACCTTCAATTGAAGGCTGTCTGTGTCTGGTATCCATCTAGAAACTAGAGATTTTCTTGCTCCACCTTCCTCGATGTCCATAGGTTCCGGTGCCTTTCTTACGTCTTTCCATAGTTTTTTATGGTTTCCAGCCTATTTTCTTAATTTAAGTCCCCAGTGCTTAGCAAATCCATTAAGTTTTCTTGTAGGAGTTTTGCTTCTTATATAGGTTTTGCGCCTGTAGCCTTAGACCCACGTGCATGGCGCCATTTAGGCTCCTCCCGTTGGTACCTTTCGAAGATGCGTCGAGGACCTCTCATAGTTTTGTTGTTGAACTAGACTCCTTTATAACTGCCTTATGGGGGACGTAGATTCGTTTCTCGTTAGAGTTGCTACTTAGTTACTCCAAGTACTCTTCCATGAATTTTTTGTACTTCTTCTTCAGCTTGGCATTCTTTAGGAATTATGATTTCTTACGGTGGTTTGGTGGTAAGGTTGTTCACATTCTTCATCTTGTGGGGAGAGTTTACTTTCTAGGATTGTACACCTACCCTGATATAATCTATCCCAATTCTATATTTTGACCTAGAAGCTATCCCGTCCTCCTCACGCCATTCAATACTAGTTTCGCACAATCCTCTACTCCTAGTAGTATACTATTGGTTGCGGTATGTTAAGCGGGAAATCCGCTACAAGTTGGTTTGTCCGTTGTTGTTGACTGAAATGGCTTCATAGAGATTATTTTCGTGATACTCTTCAGGACTATTACCTTCGTAATCAATGAAAAAATTCTTGCATGCCCCCGTCTTAACTGAATGGTTATTTTTGAATTTGCATTGGTTGGTGATGCTTCTCCAAGACCCGATTTCCGTTTGTATTTTCTGTCTGAGCAAATTTAGTAATTGCGCTGAAGCTTTCATTGTGAATGCCTGCTACCCAGGATCGACCAATACTCGCAATGTTTGGAGCTCATAAGGACATGTTTAATATTAATCATCGCTGTGGCTAAGACGAATTCTTTTTCTGTGGAGCCATACGCACCCATAATGTTTTGTCCGCTTCGTGCGCTGTTGACTTTGTTGGTTTTACTCGGTTTTCGCAGTCCCGGAGTAGCAGATGGTGTAGATATTAGCACTTTGCGCAGCGTCGAAGTGAATGACATTTGACGTTGAAATTATATTTGATGCAATTGAAACCTAGACTATTCCCTTCCACGAAAGCGAGCCTGGCTGATAGTGCTAATCCTTTGAATGCGATACAGTTACTCAATTTGTGCTGTTTCTTGTAGTAGGAGCATACTTGTTGACTGATGTTCTGCCATCTGGGATGCCTTTGCGAAGGAGCACATTTTGTTTTCCTGCCTTGGGACATGGCTTCTAACGACTGTAATCTTATTTTAAGGAATTCCTTTATGTCTGTAAGGAATGCCACTATCCAGACAATCATCGGAGCTTAGTATGACGTTTGTGTTCCCAAGTTTGTGATTGCCTCATGTAATCGTTTTGTTTACTTTGCGGACTACTGCCCAATAGCAGGAAAGTCTAAAATTGTATCTATTATTTTTGATACCATTAATCTTCTGTTTAATCTTTGTTGGCGTGTATTACCTTTTCGGAGACATCTTGGAAGTTTTCGTAGCTACCACTAAATATAGGTAGCGTCACTTTTGGTAGTGCAACGTTGCATGGCTTATTTACTCGTGTGGGATGTTTGTTTTACTTCCGAGTTTGATACATATTCCGTCACATCATTGCTTGATCTTATAAAACTGGCTTGTAAAATAGGTTATCCTGAAATAGTATTTCATATACCTTAATGTGTTTGTGCAGCTTCTCAATCGCAATCCCTTTTCGTTGAATTTGCCATACATTGATTTGGACTGTTCTCTTCTTGCTTTAATTTTTCTTCTACTCTTGTAGAATACTTTAAGTGTTGAATCTGGATATCTTGTAATTTCAATTGTTGTGATTGTTACTTGTCGGTCCCCTCATCTCTTTGCGTGGTGGCCGATATATTTTTCTCTAGGTCTCTCAGGTAATGTTTAAAATTATTGTATACCTTAGTTTACTGCCCAAAATATTTTGACGTGAGGTAGTCATGATCTTCTATTTGCAGTTTCAATAAAAAATAAATGTACATCTCTTACTCGCTGTTTTCTAGGATGTTCGAAAATCCCTACAGTTTCACAGGGGCAGACCTTTCTGATTCGCCATGTAACTTTTCCTTAGTACTAGGGAGTGCAGATTTTTTCTTCTACTTTCCGGCAGTGGTGATGGTGTTTACACTGCTTGTTGCCGGCGGTGGTGGTTCGATGAAGTCTTTCCTTTCACTGGTTACCGTTGTTGGTGAATCGAAGGACCGCATTTAATCTCGGGTTATTTGAGATTAAATGTGTTGGGAATGCAAGGTGTCACTTGTACCGATTGCAGACTGGTTCTGACACTACGTAAGTAATTGTACTAGTGTTGTCTAACTTAATACGGCTTATTAAATCTAATTTAACTATTTATAGTAACTATCTTGCTGTCTTATTTACAAAAAATAAATAATCGCAATTTAATGTGACGCATAAATTCCATTACATTGTGCTACGTTGATTTCTTGATATTATTGATCTCCTCCTGACTAATGTTTATGTTACAATTTCATTATGCTAAATTATAATTATGAAAGTTGCTATTTAACTTAATCATTAATAATGATTGCAAAAGGATGAAAGACCTGTTTAATTTGAGATCCTACAGGGTCAAGGAGTTTATGTTCGGTTGTCACTAAGCACTAAGTAAGACACCTATGTTACGCCTTTGACTCTTTTGTATCATTTTTATTATGTATTCTCTAATTAATTTGTAATTTTTGTTGTGGGTATAAATAATTACTTAACTCATCGTTATATACCTTTATTTATTTAATTCGACAACAAAATGAATCTAATTATTGTAATTATTGTAATTATTTCAATTATAAATTTCATGCAAATATACACATCTAGCGGTAATAATTAGAATCTAATTTGAAAAAAAAACATGTACATGGGATTGTTTACGTTTAATATTAATTAAACTAACCAAATTAATTGGAGATCCAATCCAACGCACTATTTATTAAATAAGGGCTACTATAAATCGTTTTTCGACAAGCTTGACTCAGAAATAAAATTTTCCTCGTAACATATGTTGTGCAATGTGACCAGTAAATTAATTTATCGCATTTTCTTTAATTAGTCGTACAATATGAAACAATAAAAATAATTTATCCACAACCGACACATTATCATGTCATAATTCAACTGCTTATAAACGCATTATAAACACTATAAAACCCTAGTGTTTTATTCATAAAACACTAGGGTTTTATATTCATAAGACACTGTAGCGTTTACGAATCAGCCACTATAGCAAGAAATCCATGACCACGCATAAATTCAAATAATAAGAAAATTGAATTAAAATTAAATTAACTAGAATATTAAGTACATTTCATTCTAATTTATTGTCGGTTGTGGATAAAGTTTTGTGTATTACATTCGGGTCTTATTAGCATATAAAACTCTTGAGTGTTTTATATGCCTAATAAGACCCTTATATAATAAATAACTAATATATTTAGTTGAAATACGCAATAGATTAAAACTTGTGTATATTAAATTTAACAGCACTGTAACATTGTGTACGTATAAACAGCAAAATTGAGACTATAAAACTAAACTGATTTTTATTGTTAGAGTGAAAAAACATAATGTATGGAAAATAATTAGGAGATAAAGCTTACAAGCATTTGCCGGTCTCGCAATAAAGCAATTTTGAAGAAAATTACACGTCATCCATACTACCATTCTTTTTTGTACGAAAACTGACACCAAAACGTGTTTTAAAATCGTTGGTTTTGCCAAAACTTGCAGGTTGAACAAGCATTGCCACCGCTTCCTACCGCCAGGTTCCTCTTGTTCCAGGAG